>OY776116.1:47886399-48266935 GCA_963675035.1 Allygus modestus
ATAATCCAAGTATTATATCAGTATCATTAGTCCATTTCACGTTCTTAAAATGACTCAATATTCTCGATCTCGCAGTTCAATTAGTTAATTGTCATACAATGAATAGATTTTCATACGTAAAATGTATCATGCGTTTAACATTAATTAACAGGATTATAAATTTATTAATAAAACAACCAACGACTTATGCTGAGATTATTTAACATTATATTGGTGGAGAATATGATAAATCATACGACAAACAGAAACAATACAAATAAAAAATACTGTTTTGGCAAGCGAGTATTTCTGTTTATAATAATATAGCTACTTAAAAAATGTTTAGGAGCTAAATGCAATTACAAGCATTCGGGAAGCAGGTGAGTGGGGACCAACGAAATTACAGTTTACACTAATGAGAATACCAAATACCTGCGACACATAAGATAATTCACATAGTAGTTGGTAAATAAATAATGCCCTTAAAATACTTTTAACAGGTTTGGAAATAAGTTTCAGTACGTTGTCCAATGTTATCTTTATGGAGAATAAATACAATTTGATATCTCGATTATTTATAAATGTACAAATTGATAAAACTTGATATGCAGCTTCACCTTGTACTGGTATATTGTTATTTGTACAAAAAATGTTGTTTATTGTCCCCATAGCAAACCTGCGTACTCAGCCCTCATGTTATTGTTATCGATATCAAGTCAAGTTTATGCAGGGAAATTGCGATATCGATTGTATCATTGAATAGTTTTAAAACGAACCTGAATTAATATTATTAATTATATATTAAATATTATGAATATGTGAATATAACCCAATGTACATAGTTATTCACGTACTGTTAAACAGGATAAAAGACTTTAGTTTCAAGCTATCTACAGCTCATCCTCAGCCGCTCCTCTTCTTCTAACAGTGGCTGAGGATGGTCTGTAGATAGAGCGAAACAAGAAACAATTCGACATCGTAAGGCATTTTACGTAACTATTTTACTCCAAAAATAATATATCATACAACTGTCAAACTTCTAGGTAGGAACGGTATATTTAAAATTGAAAACAAACTAATTTGTACATTTTTTGTACTGATCGTAATTGTGTTGATCCAGGGTTTCTTTCTATTCGATATATAACAAGTTTTTAATAAGAAATAGCTTATTCTTACATTACTATAACCTCTATAGAGATATCAATATAGATATCGGCTCGAAGAGAGACAAACTAGGGGAAGATGTTATGATAGGTTTTGTGACACACGTCAATGACAGTGCTCAAATACTCGTTTGTTCCTCCACTGAAGCGATGTAAGACTCAACAGGTCCAGAAAAACCTCATCTCTATAAACTCATATTTCACAAAATTTCCTCAGTACTGTGCACCCATTCTGTTATTTTATCCTGAGTGAGATATTTATAAAACGTTTAATTCTTATTTATCAATATTTAAATTATGTTTATGGAAACTATACTGTAAAAAGTATTTTGTGGTACAGTAAAAAAACCTTACACTAAAATAACTAAATAATTATAATTTATCTGGTCAATTTTTTTGTTATCATCACTAACACATCCTTGCATGAGATCTCCCTCTTTAAAGGTTTCAATTTTCAAAGATAATTATATTTATCGTTGTTTTCACTTTAAAACATCTAAAACTATGCATTTTAGCAGGTTTTACAAACAAATAGGAAGCTCGTGTATTTTTTTTTTAGAAAGGTAATTTCTTTTTAACTAAGCAGTGGCACGTGTTTTCTTGTTGGGAGATATGTTACATTTTTTGAATGTATATATTGTTGCCATTTATATAAAAATGGTTGTAATTTTGTAATTGTGGAACCGTTGGTAATAGATAAATAAATAAACCTACAAACATATTTCACCTTCCATGTTTAATCAATTATAACAATGTTTACGCAATATATATTCCCATTGCACGGAACTCTTGATATCACCCTGAAAAATTACCCAAGTTTGGCATCAAAGATCTGGCAATCAGGACTAAAATATCCTGTAGGGGCTGAGGTAGGTGCCGTGAATATTTTATGCAATGAGGTGGATAGTTTCTATTTAAACAAATAAATAAAGATAAGGTTATATTTTTTCAACAATTTAGTAGGACTTTAAGTCAGATTTTAATATATTTAGGGTAAAATGAAGCTATGTTAACAATTAGACACATAATATTTTGGTTATATCCTCTCATGAGGTCGCAGTAGGGATAAGGATACCGTGTCAAGGATGTAAGATAATGTTTTTTAATTATCTTAAGTACGAGTTTGAATTATACGGTTGGAATACATTTTAAACGTGATTAAAATGTTGTTAAGAAACAACACGTAAATGACGATTGGCCGTTTTTGGTAGTGGAGCCTTTGAGTGATCCAAAAGAAGCCCCTACAAGTAATGAAATGCTCGCCACAAGTCCATATTAATTTTTATATATTTTAAGGGTTTTCTGTGTTTATCATTTCTCAACTTGTATCTTTTTCAAATTTTTTACCGTTGTATGTTTGGACAAATGGTTACTTCTAACTATTAGGGGAAGAGAGGTGACTATGTCAGCAGGCACAATCACTCTATAGTCTTATAATATATTTCAAACACAAATACGCATAAAGCACTAAGAATATTTTTAAAGAGCCGAAGTAGACGTTAATATCTTCGGCCGTAAAGAAACTGATGAAATATTAGCCACTGGAAGTTATGTTATTGCAAATTTTATATTATTTGTTGTAATGAAAATAACTTTATGAGTTAGGTGTCAAGTTTACGGAAATGTATTTGAGGTTGTTGCGGTCAAGTATGTTTGCAGAACTGTAATAATGAAACCGAGATTTGGAGCAGCACCAGATGTTGTACAGCTGTGGTTTGATGGAGATATTGTAACCGAAAGTTGTTGTTTCTGTAGCTCAACGCGATTAGTTTTTAGAAAAAGTAATTTTTCAAGAGTATTTATTATTTATTGGAAACGGTAATATTTATGGTCGGAATAATAATTATTAGGAATTTAAGACAAAAGCCCATTAGCCCATTGAATACAAGATGGGTTGGAAATAAACGGGAAAATAAGGGGCAAACAACACGTAATTACAACTCATTGTAACTTGCACGGATAACTTTTCGTTAGTTACAATCAATATGGCTGGCTTATAAAAAGACTTATGACTAATAATGTAAGGTTCTCTAACTTACCGTTTCTTACTATATTAGTAGTTAAACATTAACACCAAATAAAAATACTGAAGACATTTTCAAGAGTTACTCGAGGATTTACCTTTTAAATCGGAAGCCAGACATAGGTGTAGGTTATTTACAAAGATATTTAGATTATTTTAAATTTAAATGGCGTATTAGGCAAATAACCTATAAAATCGAGAATAGTGATTTATGATAATATTGTCACAGTTAGGTTTCGTGCTGTTAATGAATGTGCTGGAAGTCGTGCGGCCGTTTTAGAAACATGGTTACATCGTAAAACTTTCATTTTGCCAATACCAGCAAGCGTTACAACTAGCCATTTATTTAGTTTTGTTAATACAACATAAATCACTCAAAGTCGGGTATAAAAAAACATTAATCAGAAAATAGCTAAATTCTCTAGGCTTTCCTTGTGAATCATAAATATTTTTATTAACACATCACAATCGGGACATTGCAATTTAAATTTCTAAAAACTCGATCAGTTTTGCTGACGATTCCTCATTTCAAAAAAATATAGGTTGGTGCTACAATCAAAATCAACTCCCTGGCAGAATTTTTCAACAAAAGATGTTTAATTAATCATTAAATACGAGATAAATGAGCATCCAACAAGTATGCTCTACAATTTAGTCGCACTTTACCTGGCGCTGCTCCATGTAATATGCAAGAAGCACAAAGAAATTGTTTTCAAGAAGATAAACTGCGCTGTCAAAATATTATTCATTTAGTTTACCTCTATAGGCCCTACCCGTTGCCATTCCTCCATTTTGCTTGTGTTTACTCAAACCATGTTCTTGGTGAATGTTTTATTTATTTAGGCAGTTTATATAAGCAGTAAAAAAGATTCTTACGGAATAGCAACATTGATGAAATAAATGTTAGATTTTAATCCTGTTTCTGAATTAGGTGTATTGTTGTAGGCAACAAGGATAAAAAGTACTGTATTTGTATTTTAATACATTTACTAATATTGTTTTAAATGTTTTATCTTTTTAAATATAAAGTTATGTGTGTTATATTGACAAATATGATGTTTAAAATTTTTTCATAACAAATTTTATATCTTTCCACTAAAATTATTATTATGTTTAAGATAAGACAACAATTTAATTTTGATTAAAGGTTTTGTAATTTGTTGATAGATTTAGCATTAATCTGGTTTTCAAATATTTGCAATTCAAGCAGTTGGCAACAATATATATCATGCCATGTATCAGATGATCGGTTCATAGGTCCGATACACATAACATAAGATACACGTAACTGAGAACTTGTTTACTGAATACTGGACACTTATACTGGATTTATAGAGCACCTTTATACCTTTACGCCATATTTGGTTTTGTTCTATAAAAGCAGTTCGAGTTTTCTTTTCTATATATTGGTAGGATACATAGTTTATATGCAAAGTCTCATAGTAGGTAAACCTTTATTCAAAATGATTCGCCAAAATTCCATCCATGGGGGAACTATAGAATATTGTTCAAAGTATATTATATTCGTTTTTAAAGGAATATTTTCCCTGGGCCCCTCCCCACACACCGAGTTAACGGTGTCTTTGTACCGTAATTTCCATTGGTACATTGATATAGTTCTTATAAAATATACGTTTAATTTAATTTTTGCCAATATTTTAAAAGCTCAAGAAAACTCGGTAAGCCAAAGGATAACTCAGTATACCAGTACATACAGGATAGTAATTAATAGGATTAGTCCTGTTTAAATCTTGCTGAAACTATAATAAGACAGGATTAAATTATAAGAGAGCAAGAGGGGGTAACCCGACCAGGACGGGACTCCTCATTCAGAAGGCGGCGTGGCTGAGAGTCTGGTCGGCGGTCTTCGTCGTCGGCTGAATCACTGGTATTCTCCATTTTCACCCTTTTTGAAGGTATTCTCAACATTTTGTATTTATTATTGTAGCAGGAGTATATAAATTATGTATTGTATTTTCAGGTGATTTTAATGGATAATTTTGTACATTTTAGATTTCTGTAATAATAATTTTGAGTCTGGCTACCGAGTATTTTAAACAAGTAAAGTAAAGTAAAAGTTAAGTTGGGGGATAAACGTTGTAAATAACAAACTTTGAGTAATTAAATTAAATCTTTTCGAAGTAATTTCTACAGCGCGGATTGCGCTTGTTTTTTTTTGCTTCAGGGTTCAAGAGTATGGGGAACGAACATCAGAATAATTGCCCTATCTATTTCCTTCCAAAATCCTAGGGAAAATACTGTTGTAAAAGTTAAAGGACTAACATTTTATGATTTTATAAATAAAGGTATTATTGATTTAAGTTAATATTATTTGAAGGTCAATTGAAAGTAAGTTTTGTTTTTGTTAACGTCAATTATTCTACATAAATAAAAAAAAGGCATTTTGTAACAGCATATTGTATATTGATTTTAATATTAAAAACCTCACGAATTGTCTCTACCTGCCAGTGTTCTAAATTATATTCAAGATGTGAAGGTAATAAAAAGCACTGGAGTACTGAAAATTGGTTTCAGAGAATTTATGTGATAATTGTCGAAATGTAGAGAGCGATCACCATAAATTAAGGTAGGGTACATCTTAACATTCTGAATATTCTCAATCAATTGATCAATTGATCTATTATATTATCATAACTTTAATTCTAGGATTTAATTAAACAATTTTTTCAGTAGGACTTATAGGACGAAAATCATAATTTTGTTTAATCTCCATAAGAATGGAATAATTTAAAATACTAATCTATTTAGATTTTACAATTGTATTACAGACTTGAACAACGAATAAATACGAAATACTACTTTCTATTCAAATTGTTTGGGAACAATTTTATATAATCTTTCTGAAATATTCAAAATCAAATTTTCAGAAAGTGGAAGACATTAATTTAACGTGAAATTGTACCTGTATTCTAAGTTAAATAAAAATTGGGACATTAGTTTGGTCTCTAGGACTGTGTACATCCAAACCGACGTACATCTATGCAAAATTACTATTTTGTCAATGTCTCAAGGTCTCAAATTTTAAATAGTCATATCAAATTTTTCGTTTGAAAATCATATTAAATATCGTAAGACGGTTACCAGAAAAAAATTCTACTTTTTCTAAATTTAATACAGTAGGAGAGTTGAAATCGTTTAAGGAATGTTAAATACCATGTTTCGTAAAGGCAACTATCAATTTTTCATGTATGGCTTTAAGTGAGTTGTAGTGTGATTTAGCCTAGTTTACGTTTCCTAGAGTAGGCCGATAATAACAAGTGCATGGTTTAAAACGTACGGAGTTTGAAAAGTAATAAGAGCAATGAATATTTAACTTTATTCAGAACAATCATAGCCAATCACCCTAACTCAAAGAAAAATAACCCAATAAATCTTTCGGTACTGACCATACTTATTTATTCCAGATTACACAGTGCAGTATCAGATTTTTCCAGAACTCTTGCTAGTTACATAGCCATCCCAACCTCTGATTGTTTCCCGATTGACTGATTGTGGACGTCTTTGTCCTCTAAATTTAGAGTATATATTTTGATTTTGTTAACTATTTTAAAGGAACTAAAATATTCCAAGTCCAGGGAACATTGCCACTCAGTGAGACCGAGGGGGAGCACAAATCCTTCCTGATTATATGTCCGCTTGAAGTCCCTTACAATTTAAAATATCTAGGCATTTTTAACCAAGGAGCCATACATACATTACCTAACGCACTTAAGGGAAAGGGGGGGGGGTGGATCAACATTACGTAACTCACATATATTAACCCTAAGAGCAGGTGCACTCCCGTATACATAGATACTGTTATAAATCTTTCAAAATTAAAAAGATAATCAAATTGATATCTAAATTAAGTTTACAGTTAGTTATATAAAAATACTTCCATCGTACTATTTTAATAACAGTAAAACTAAAATAAATACATAACGTGTTTTGAGAAAGTTCTGTATTGCTTTAAACCTATGTTTTGTGTTGTTTTGAAGCGTAAATTTATGCCTCTATACAGTATTGCGCAGAGCCACCCACATCTTTGGCTTTTTAAGTTGTTTTGAATTCGTATTAATTAAAAATTAAATTTTTACATTTTAGCTGAGATTATTTTGTTGTTTATATTATTAGTAACAGTCTTGTTTGTTTGTATATATTTTGCTTTGAAATAAGTTATCACAAAATGTTGTTAAAAGAAAGTCATTTTTTAGTTCGATGATTCATTGAAATCCATAATCCAATTGCTAATAAAACTATGTTTAAATTTTTAAGCTGTTTTAAAGCCTACTACGATTGAGTTAGTAGCAACACTTTGAGGTGGGGGGAGGGGGTATGGTCAAGCGTTATGATGCGTTACATGGGGGAAGGGGGGATCTGAAATGACGCAGAAATGCGTTAAGTAATAAGTGTATGGTCCCCAATTGATAGCTTTTAAACCTTATTATTCTTAAAGAATTTATACATGTTTAAACATTAGTATCGAGCAACAATAACGACCAGGAGCCCAAGGAGTATGGCTCCCTAATGGGACAAAATTTCCAATAACTACTTTAAAACCTAATTAAGTGACTGACTGACTGATATTGTGGGCCTTATTGTTCTCCAAATTAGTATTTCTTTTATTTCCAAACCATTTAAAGCGACTATATTAAGCCTGGTGGACGTGGAAATAACTATTTAAAAATCTCTTTCATCTTACTGATAGCAGACCTCATTTTCCTTTAGTTTGTGTACTTGTTTTTGCCAAACGTTAGCTAATATAATTGGGGGAACAATGCGAGTAACTACTTTAAGCCCACTTGTTCTTACTGACTGACTGATTAACTTAATTTCGAACCTCCTTGTTATCAACGTTTTGTATTTATACGAAATTCAAGCTTCTATAACGAAGCTATTAGAGGTATCAGTATATTTTGAGATGAAATTTTGTCATAATGGTAACGGCAATCTCATCCCCTTACGCGATGAAAGAAGCGTACGGCTTTTACATAATATGTTTATATGTAAAATCAATGAAGAGTTGAAAGCAGAATAAAGGCTTTATTTTAAACTAGCCCGAATACTTTTGTGTAGATTTAATTCAGAGTAATATATCTTATATTTAATACTTATTTTAATAATTGTGTTGACATTATATTGTGATTCGTAAGTGGTTTATATTTGTATGTAAACTATATCACTGTTTTCTAGCGTAAAAGGCCAAGTAAAACTCAGGTGCAGCCCTAACTTAACAAATGAAGAGTTATGGGGAGGTCAAAAGGAAACACTGTTTCACCTCTTCTTGTAAAGTAAAACCAACTTGTATAGCTAAAGCTTTCTACTTAATTGTCTGGTTACATTTGCGTGTTTTGTTTCAACAACATATAAATAAAACAGTTTATATTCATGTCACAATAGTATTAGCGAATTTCCCCTATAGGGAAGAAGCTATTACCGTAGTTGGCATGGTAAGACCTATATATATATATATATATATACTATACATATATATATGTGTGTGTGTGTTTGTGTGTGTCCGTGAGCACGATAACTCTCGTAAAAATAATCAGATTTTGACGAAATTTGGTATAAACGTGTAAAGCAGCATTTATGACTTTAAGTTCGAAAACCAGACAAATCGACCTATCCGAAGGGGTGGGTTATATATATTTTGGGGGGTTTTGTACCCCAAAAATTGATTTTTTGATTTTTTACATATAATTTTCGAAAAAGTCATATTTTAGTTGTTTTCATTGGAATCAGCTTAAAAAGATGCACAATTTGGTGTTTTGATCATTTCTCTACGTCAAATGGTTACAGAGATATTGCAAGTGCTAAACTCAGTACGTTGTCCAATGTTATTCTTAAGGAGACTAAGAAAAATTGTATATCTTGCTTATTTATCAACTTATCCTGATGAAACTTGGTATATTGCTTCATATCATTGTGGTCTATTGATATTTGCACTAAAAAAAGCTTTTGGCTGATAGTTCCCGTAGCAGCAAACCTGCGTACTCAGCTCCCATGTTATTCTTATGGAGAATAAGTAAGTGTTATCTCCCTCAATTATGAACATATATTAGTAAAATTTGGTATGTGGCTTAACCTTCTTGAGTTATATTGATATTTGTATAAAACCCTATTTTTTGTGTTCCTTGCTTCAGCAAGCCTGCATACTCAGCCGCCATGTTATTCTTATGGAGAATAATTATAAAGTCATAAACCGTTTATTTATGAATTTGTATTGATTAAACTTGGTATGTGGCTTTATGTCGTATTAAGATACATATATATGCATTGTAAATGCACTGAGTACGCAGGTTTGCTGCTACGGGGGTATTTATTAATAAACCAATGGCGGGAAATTGGTCTTGTATAGTTGTGCATAATATTGATTACAATATTAATAAGAATAAAAAGAATGTTGAGTCCGTTTTAATTAGGACTATTATACTAAAAATGTATACAAATATATTATATATATATATAATATATTACATTATATATATTTTTGTTATAACGAAAATATAGATTATAAGCTTTAGTACAAACTTTAATTTAAATTTGCTTACGTAAAGTTTGTCAGAATCTCCATCAATAACACTGGACTTTTGTTGAATTTATTTTATAAATCATCTTTAACGCCACTTTTAACCACACCATCTGTTTAGCACACGGCACTGCCTTGCCACCTATATAAGAAGCCCTGCTGCCAACAAGAAGACACTTCTCCCAGTCGCTGCGGGTCGACAAGACCATTTGTCCTGTGACAGGACAGGGATAGAGGGATTTCAGTCGCAACGGGTCTCTGACCATTTGCTTTGCGACTTAATAAATAATAATAATAAGAACATAAGTGATAAAGGAAAATAGTGTATATGAATATTAGCAATTTAGTTAACTCCATTGAATTGGGTTGATAATAGTTAAATTCGTAAAGATAGTTTATCGAACATTAATAATTCTGTCAAGTTAGTTGTATTTGTTAATTGGAAATAAAAGGTCAGCCAGTTGTATAAATACGAGTTTTAATTTCATTGTAAGTTATTTAAAAATATATTAATTCCCAAATACACTTGCACACGAGGCATTTTTCCTGCCCCGACTGTCCGTTGGCGCTGAGGCCTAACAACAACACTAATTCACACGGTGCTCGGCGTTTGTCTTGCATACCTTTTGATACTGCTGCGACCGAACATTTACAATTAGTGACACAACGCATTACATTTGGATCTACCTTTGGCAAAGAACCCACAACCTGAATACAAAATTACCATGAGAACAAAATCTAACAAGTAGAACAAATTCCTTTTAGTAAAACATTTGAAATACTGTTAGTTCAGTAACAAATTTAAAAATACTTATTGAAAAAGATAAGTTATGAAATAAATTTGTTAATGACAATATAAAGCGTTGATAATAGCTCTTGGGTCTGAAAAACAATCTGGCACGCCACCATTGGCGATTTGCCAGTGACTCTGATCGCGGTTCTAAAGTTTTGGTATTATAAACTAAGTTTTATTGTGTACTTGTGATTATTACCAAAATAATTTAAAGTCCCAGGTGGAACACTTGTATAATATAAGACAATTTCTATCCAAGTGCAGTCGTTTTTGTAGCTTATCAGCCTGCTTCATAGTCCAATATATTTGTTGACACGGCTTATTTTTGTCACAGTATGAATTTAACTTTCCGACTCAATAATTATAGCCTAATTTATTTATTATTTAATCAATTCACGAGTATACAAAAGAGTAGTGAGATGGTTTTGAACAAGCATAAATAGTAAAATCTTTCAAAATACCATGTATTTTCTAACCAGCTTGTTTGTTTATCACTGTTCAAAATGCATTACTATTGGATAGGAAAAGATTCGTTTTCAGATTGTTTCCTTGTCTTTATTTATGTGCGACTTATTATGTATGCTATAAAACCACGTATAATTTTGCCTTGCCAAATCTATATTTTATTTTTTCACTAGAAGTGGCTTTAGGGCCTACCTATAGATTTGTATTTGTCTGTGCATAAGTTATAAGTGCTTGATTCAATTAAAATAAACTTTAATATACTAAATCACCTGTTTGACCACAGGAGAGACCGTTCTCCAATGTGAAAATGTTGTCTATTGTGATATTTAGCAAGTTCGAGAAGAGGATTTTCTCAGTGGCAGATTAATGTGATTATTATTCCTTTAGATGTGGAAAATAATATATAAGTAATATTTATAGAACTATATATCCCGCATTATGCAGTAGGTTCAGTTTTGGTAAAATAAATCAATTGTTTCCTTTACCAGTTATTGCTGCTGATACTGTCCTATGAAAATTACCCCTTTCAAGTACACGATTATGTGCACGATATGTGCACGATTTCTTATGTACAGCGTCGCCTGATCTAAATGGTTTAAAATATCTCCATTTAATATCTTCTAATATAATATCTTAATTTTAAGTTTCAATTCATAGGCTGCACTGTACAGTTTAAGAAATGTTATTATTTAAAAGTTAGAACAATTCCATCTAATCACTTGGTAAAGTTTTGTCCGCCAACATTACATTTTATAACAAAATAATTCGCATTAATAAGTTTAAGTCGCAAAAAGGGCTTAGAGTTTCTTAATCAAGAAAACTAATTGAGAAAAAATGTTTTATCAAACTTTAAAAGTTGTAACTGGATTTTAAAGAGCTAACTGTAACTGTCTTTGATAGGCTAGTTACATATATTTTCGTCAAAATGTACAAGTTGGATACAAAAAAATCTCAACAATATCATCAATATGTATCTTTATATTCAGGGAGATAGACACAAACATAAATCTTTACATAAATTATCTTTACATAAATATGCCTAAAATGACAATTATTGTACAAAATATGAACACTGCATTTGTTTAAAGCATGTAATAAAATGAAAACTCACATCATCAAATTTAAAGAGGTTAGTGCAACAAAACCTATCACATAATATATGTGATATGTTTGATATGTCCTTTATGATTCCTAAATTTATTATAATAGAGAAATTATAGAAAATGTCTTACGGATTTGCTCGATTAGAATTCGGATTAGAATTAGGATTAATTTAAAATTCTGTCGTGGCAAAGAAGTTGAATGAAGAAGAAGTTGAATATTTGTATTTAATTATACGATTATTTAAACATTCGATTGTTAGCGGTTAAAGTTCTTCATCCACATGTCAGAGTGTAGTAGTAATAACTGTTTCTCCATACAGATATTGGCAATTTAACAGGAATTTCCATGATAAAACAGGAGTCAAGATTATTTTAGTTAGTTATTTAAATCAAATTAGCATCACTCCATCAAAGCTCACGGTGACACTAAGAAATGCATTTCGTTATTAGATTTTGTATGAATGTTACATCAAATAAGGTCTTGTATTTAAAGGTTTTAAATCATCTAAATTGTAACTTGCAATATATTAGTTACTTAAACTGTAATATCAACTACTTTGGATATAATATTTATTTAGAACATGTTAAGAATGTCATCTTGTTGAGCAGCCGCATGATGCAAGATAAATATGCCGTCAGAGCCGATGTAATACAGCAGACATCACGCCTATATTGCTCGGAGCAGCTCGGTCGACATTGTAAACGTCTCGCTTCTGTGGATCAGAGCACCGTCATGCACGTAGTAGTGACTCTTTAGTTGTATACGTCATAGATAAAAGGAAAATAAGGTTTATTTTCAGAAAATGCATATAGTAAAAACTTAATTTACTATAATTTAAAATGTATTTACCTACTAAGATTTCTATTTAATTAGTTAAATATACATAACAACATTTAAGAGCTAAGGTAAGAATAACATTATGCTACCATTAGTCAATCTGGAAAGAAATATCTTTTGTACAGCAAGTACGCTTCCTACGCTAATTATTCCTACGCAAGTACAAAATAAATATTGAAATTTTTGTAAAGAAAACTCTCTGGAAAAATAACCATAAAATAAAACTTTCAAGATAGATTCCAGAATGCAAAACAACTATTAATAAGTTTATTATGCTGGTAATATAAGGATAATATAGATCAATATTTTGGAAATCCATCCTAATGTATTAAAGATTAAAAGTGATCAAATGTTGTAACGTAATTGTGCATGGTGAGCTAATATTTGAAATTAGCAAGCTATGTAAAAAAGTTGGCGTTAATTGATTAAAAATTAAATTTGTCTAATAAATGTTAATGCCATGTGGTGTTTTAGGGCTACTTATACTCACTGTTGCTTCATATTTGTATAATTTCATATTTACAGATAAACTAGTAGCATTAAAGATTTTGCATTGTAATAACTAAAAGTAATCCCAATTTTTTCTTAGTAACTATTCCTTGTAGTTACTTTCTAAGTAGTTATATTCTTAGTAGCTTATTAAATACGTTATCGAATAAGCAGAGGGTTTAGACACGTTTCGAAACAAGCACAATCCTCACAAATCGTGTAGTTTGTAAAACATTAATTTATTTATATCTTAAAAAGGGTACAGCATAGAGCAACAATGAATCAAAAGGGACAAAAACGTCATAGAGTTCTCAATTTTATATAGAGATAGATTTTGCTAAAAGATATAATTGTTATAACATTGTTCAAAATCATTGAACATGAAAATCAATTTGAAGAGTATTTTTTTTTACCATGAAGGTGGATGAAAATCGATTTGGAACATTTAAGCCTTAATCTCCAACAGATTCTGGATTTGCTAAAGCCATTGAAGGAGCTAAGCGATATGCGCCTCGTTTTAAGGTTTCCTCGTTTGAGTGTAAAGGTATCCGTTTCAATATTATTGCATGCACACAGTTTTTATTTAATTTTCATTAACGGAATTGATTTACTGGTTCATGAACAGAACAAAAATGTAGAGTATTCTAATAACTAATACTGTATATTAATAATTCAGTATGGCCATAGAGTGTAACTAGTAAAGAAGGAAATTACTAGTATACCATAAAACTAGTAACTATTATATGCACACACACATACACTAGTGATGTGCTATATTTCAGATGACTTTTTAAATGTTAACACACCATTCGCTAAGTATGGAAGCTTTTTGTATTTGAAGCATGACAAATTAAAATCTTCAATTGGACTGTGCAACCGATAACTTTATATTTCAGTGAGCTGTAGTTTTGTCATTTAATTAAAACTAGTCTTTAAAAGAGCCAACCTTGGTAACATTTTATTTATTTTCCCTTGACAATCAATGGGTTCGCTGTTTACGATCCGAACCACATTAAAAGTCAACTACCCCAACAATGCAGGTTAAGAGCTGATTGGATTTCAGTTGATTGCTTCTGCTATCGGCAGCACTTATCTTGGGACCGCCAATTGGTTTAGAGACTGATCGAACCCCATGCCAGCTTTGTACCGCACATTGTGTTAATTCCTATTGGTTAGGTAAACCCGGGTCATGGTAATCATATTGGCGGAAGCAAGAGTTAGAGGTAAAGTAAGTACAAGGTAATAAATCAAAACCAGTTGCCTAAAACTTGTATTTTATTGTTTCCAAATCAAATAAAAGAAGTACTGTTATTGTGCTTAAACGTTTATTTTTAAGCTAAGTACGTTATTTTTAATATTTTGAATATCAACATTAAAGGTTAAAAATGTAAAAGCGACAACAACAGAGGAAGAGTTATAGTGTTATATAGATTATTTATATATTTATTATAACTATGTTACAACGAATTTTTTATCCGCCAACACAATCGTGTTCAGATTACTGTGTTACTTTCATAGACTTGAAAATTTACTGGTGATTATTTCCCAATTTAACTGTATTAAAAACCCGGTAATATATACGAGATTATATTTAATTACGTTTTGAAATTGTTTTTACATCTTAAAATTGGTTAAGACTGCTGCAAGTAAAGAAAATAACGAAGCCACTTTTAATCTGAAGGACAAATAATCATTGCCTGCCAGATAATTACCTGGCAGTTTATCAAAAACTGTCAATGTTCTAAGAGGAATAATGCTAATGGTTTGAATATTCAGGTTGAACTTAATACAAATAACGAGTTTGCACACAGGACGCTGACGTGAGGGAAGTGAATTTCCACAAAAAACTTTTAAAACTCAAAATCTGTGTAAAAACATTCATTTATTCCAATTTTTATTGAAATCTGAAAACATTGGTTTTTTGGCTGTTCTTATGCTCCTGGTTTCATTTACCTGCAAAGCTGGGAATACAATTTTGTGCATTATAATGTTAGGAGAAGGTTAAGGCAGGCTTGAAATTAGGCGTGAGTTGCTGGGGATGATAAAAGTACTCTAACAAAGGAATAACAGGCTTTTCTAGTGTAAAACCCCCATAAGAAAACGTACTGTATTTAGTCAAAACGCATTTTCTTTAATAACTCGGTAAATATTTTAGCTAGAATGACGAGAGAGGGCTTAAGACTTTCGCCTCACCAATTGCCATCTTTTTACATGCATTACTTTTACATCTGGGGCTTTTCTGACTCTTTTTGGGCCCAAAAACTCGAAATTTGAAAGATTAATCCCTAAAAAAGGGGTTTAGAGTTTTCCGATTGTTTTGCCCAACGAACTTGTCCAACAGATTATAGAAAGGAATGTCCCTACCAAATTTGAAGTAAATCGGAAAAAAAATGTGACCACTACAGTGCAAACACACACACACACACACACACATATATATATATATATATATATATATATATATATATATATATATATATATATATATATATATATATATATGTGTGTGTGTGTGTGTGTGTTTGCACCGTAGTGGTCACATTTTTTGTCCGATTTACTTCAAATTTATATATATATATATATATATATAAAATTTTGAACGACCCCCCAAAACGTGTTCAGGGGGTCACGTTAGGAAATTCTATCGTGGTCCCGGGCTTAAGTGCGGGTTAAGCTAATAGTTCACTTTCCAACGGAAATTCACTAATAAATATACATATAAGTTGTTTTCCTTAAATCACATTTAACTGTTTCAGTTATGATTTGGCCTTCAATTTGAGACTGTCCAAGGATGTGAATTTTTGTAGTTTTTAAGTGTACTTATACCTTAGATTTTTTATGTAAAACGCTTAATTATACTTAGAATTGGCGTTACAATTTTTCATATTTACAAAATTTAATAATTTATCTAAATAAAATTCGTTACCTGCAATTGGTTAAACCTAAAATGTAGTGGTTCTCAAACTACACTATTATTGCAGGAATCCCCGTCATTATTTTAATAACCCTGTCAACAACTATGTCTCTTTGTAATCACATTTAGTTTTTATCTCTGCATTAGAATGAAATGTTTCTAATGCCAATAGAAATGCTGGAGGTAAGATACATGAACACAGCATCCGGTCTACTACCCAACTCCCCCAGCTAGTTCTAGAATTGTAGTTGCAAGGGGTAGGGGTAATGTTTAGAAAGCTTTACTAATAAAGAGGGGTTTATTTTATAATTCTGTTGAAATGTATCAATTTAAAGTTATGTCAACATTTCAACTTATGGAAACAAGTCAACTAATGTATATGGTAACGATAATTCGGAATTGTGTTCATATTTAAACTCTTCGACTTCAATTGCTATATACTATTCACATAATGTTCACGATTAACATACTTTTAATGTTTAACATAATATAAGGATTCATCGATTTTGTAATCAACTTTATGTAGTTAACATAGCATAATAGAACATAACGTTATCATACCATAAATAGCTTAACATGATTGCAATCCGTTGACAGCTATGACCGTCTGACGACGTTCACTGGTAGCCGCGTGGCTTGTAACGCATTTAATGAAACGTGATTTATCTCTTTCAGTTATAAGTCGTTGTCGTTTTGAATTAATGTTCTACAAAGATTCTCGAACAGATACACATTACCTAATTTCTAGCTGTTTTTAGCCCGCCAAAAATGACGGGCTTAAACAAACTAAAGAAGTATTGTTCACTAGCTATAAAATAAATTTAATTGCTTAGCAATTTATGTTTAAAAAGCTAATTTTGAATTGTATGCAATCAAATAAGATCATCCTTGACATAAGTCAAATCTTTTGACACCAACCTGGCCTCTCTACGTTAAGTAGTTTACTCTGAATGGGTGGTTACACGTTCCTTAAACATCGGGATGGAGAAAAAAGGCAAAAAAACAACTTTTTTGCCAATTGTAAACTTATTTTTGAAACTCAAAAGAAAAAGATAAGAAAATAAAAAAATAAAAAAGTAGGTTATTAAGGTGTAAGAACTTGATATTTAGATTTAAGTAGAGTTCACTTGTTAACGGGAGGAGTTTCCTTACCTCCCGAAACGTAGTGTAGTTTTAAACACTAGAAGCGATAGGTAAAGTCCAAATAAATCAAAAAATAAATGTAATGTTTTGTTTGAGAAAAATTATATCCTATTTTTTCATCATCCTTGGGGCAAGGGAAATCTATTGTCACCAACCTCGACGCTCTACGTTTAGTAGTTTACTCTGAATAGGTGGTCACTCGTCGCCACTACACGCTATTATTATATAGGATGGCTACCAAAACACTGAAACTTGGTTTGTTAATTTATAAGTTAGTTTACGTTGAGATCTTTACCGATAACGTTATAACCATACAATACGATACTCTTTATTAAGGGTTTTTACTGTGTTTTTAAAACAAAGTATTCAACCACTTTTGTTATTAATTGCGTGGTAAGGAATTTTGTAATTAGTGTTGAAGCAACACTTCTTGTTACAGGAGGAAGGGAACGAGGAAAATCAGTAACAGTTTTGTAACACAATTATTGATTGAAAGCTTTTACGTCACAAGGGGCAGAAAGGTGAAGGCACACAATTATCAGAGTCTGAGGAGGTCTTTGCTGATTACCGGGCTGAGTTAAAGGTTAAACAGTCCTTTGTACAGCTTCACCTTCCAAGATTGTCATTAATGTTATTCAATTACGTCTTTAGAATAAAATTGTCTTATATTTTATTGGTCATTACATGATTGTGACGTTCGTCAACTATTTCATTTTGTTATGATGATCTATTTTATCGTTACATTTTCAATTTTAAGAAAATTGTTTCCGGTTGATATTTTTTTGTTAATTTCGGTAAAATCTTTAACCTTACAAGCAAGAAAGAACTTTGGAAACGGATCATCTTTCATCACTTATTGAAAACTAAAGACTTCGATTCACAGCTACCAATAAAGGTTATAATTGTAGACATACTACTATTAACTAGTATTAATAACTAGACATAGCTTAGTAAATAGTTTAGGATTAAATACAATAAAGACTGACATATGTACTATTTCAATGATTCCTATTTTGTATTTTTGTTCTCGTTTACTTATTATAAACCATAATACATTTTAATACACATGAGACGACAAGATGACATACAATTCATTCATATAAGTGTCAAATAACGGCAGACAGAGGAATGGGGTGGCATTTATCATGTATGCGTAACTTACAGACATAACATATCGTCTCTTTGAAGGCTCATTTAGCAATATAAACATTTTTTTCAACTACTATGTTTCTATTTATTTTTAAATCTTACATTAGTATACAGCAAATTTATGCAAAACATACATGTATCAGAAAACGTTCATGTATTTGGTTTCAATAATTCAAATACAACAGCAAAACGAGTATAAACTCTCGTTTATTGACTAGATTTTAGTTACAAGATGTAAAAACCCTTGTCAGCCATTTTCTTTTAAATTTTTATAAATGACTAATGGTCTTCTGAATTAGCGTACTACAACCAGTACAACCGATGTCAGATTGTGATTTTCATAGAGGGATTTTGTAACCCATTGTTTCAGAATAAAATCCGTGGGAGTCATTTTAAGAAACCTTTTGCATGGGAATTAAGTTATCAAACAATAGGCTACATAGTTAGTTGTAAAAATGAGGATATATTGACACTTAAATGTTGATGTAATATAAAACTCCTCAATGTACTGTAAACATTTTAAGAAAAATTATCTTTTGACATATCTAACCATAGTAAAATTTTATATTTTTGCAGTGGATTTTGTGTTTTCCACTCCAAAAGACGTAACAACCTTTGACATACAAGTCAGTGTCAGTCTCAAATTTTCGTGTGTTTATCTGTGGAAGTAACAGACAATAACTATGGCTTAGACCGAAAGAGACAAATGTTTGACTCTTTGTAAACAGCTGAGGGATAAAAAGAGAGCCACTTTTAGTGAGCAATGAAGAAATAAATTTGTACAAATGTATTGCCTGAATATATACAGCAGGTTAAAAAAGTCAGCAGTAAAAAATTCAGAAAAATCATAAAATCAGAAAAATATCAGAAAATTTCAGAAAAGGAATGGTTTTATACGAGTCCTTCATTCCAATTTCAAACCAAACAGCTTCAAGGGGTTTTTGTTCATTACTTTTTTTAGGGATAAGAGGTAAAATTGCATTTACACAAACAGGTGGCCAACCTGTATTGTGGGACTCTTTTAAAAATTTGACTACCCACTAAAAAACCGCTTCTACTCTTTAGGACTCTAACCTGGCATTGTTTGTCATATTACTTCAGGCTAGGCCTAAATTTGGATTAAGCCCGCAGGGCTCGCTCCGTTTCCAGCTGTCTGATCGTTCGATCTAGTCCACTTCCCGGTCTGGATCAGTATTTTTTCCTGCGGAGGATGCCCTGGACCACACGCAACAAACAGTCCCAGTTGTCCTCACCCTCTATAATCTTTTTACAGACTTTATCCACCGAAAATTCACTCAGTGAACTGGTAGTCTCCAAGCGGGTCTTTCCTATCGCGGGCAGCGGAATAAAGTTTGTTCCGCGTCGTCGGGAACGCCCGGGCAGTAGATCCAATCCGGTGAACCGGCTTTGCCCATCGGGTTCAGCTACGACCTGAAATAGCCGTGACCTGTGAGGAACTGTGTTAGGTAGTAATCCACTTCGCCTTACCGACGTTCCGGTTAGACTTGCTTGTCGAGTCTCGCAGTCCATCGTCCCCGGGTCTCCAGTTCCCAGCTATGTCGCCATTGCTGGTTGGTGCGGGAGGGCTCTTCAGATCTGGCAGCGTCCTTACCGACTTCGCCTTGTCTCTGATAAATCGCCTTCCTCTCCCCTGCCAAGATCTTGACAGGGATGACTCCAGCGAGTACCAGGACGGCCGGTTCGGACACTGTATGGTAGTGGAACACGCTCGGAGAGCAGCTTGACGCTATACTCGAGCGAGCCGTATCCGATAAATCTCTTTGTTGAGAGCGTCTGCCCACACCTCAGCCCCATACATGAGCACAGACTGGACTGCAGACATCAATAAACGTCTTCTGCTAGACCTGGGAACCCCGACAATGGTCATCAGCTTGCTAACATATGCAACTCCCTCAGCAGCCTTGTCCGCCGTACGGAGGATCTGGTCCCTCCAGCTAAACTTATTGTCCACCACGACTCCGAGGTATTTGGCGGCACGCGTGGTCTGCGCGACCTCCTTTCCCACTCGCAGCGGGACGACGGTGTCTATCCTTTTTTTGTTAGGATCACGATCTCTGTCTTACTCAAGGCGAGCGAGAGACCGTGATCAGACATCCAAGCGTTAACTACACGCATCACTTGGTTCAGGTTTAGCTTGGCAATCTCAAAGTCTAGTGATGATAACTGCGACATCATCGGCGTACCCAAACAAAACTGTTTCCTCAGGATCATTTCCTCGGATCTCAGAAGGCTGTCGTAAGCCATGTTCCAGAGATCCGGACCGAGTATTGAACCCTGTGCAGCACCGGAAGTGACCGAGTATTGAACCCTGTGCAGCACCGGAAGTGACCGAGTATTGAACCCTGTGCAGCACCGGAAGTGACCGAGTATTGAACCCTGTGCAGCACCGGAAGTGACCGAGTATTGAACCCTGTGCAGCACCGGAAGTGACCGAGTATTGAACCCTGTGAAGCACCGGAAGTGACCGAGTATTGAACCCTGTGCAGCACCGGAAGTGACCGAGTATTGAACCCTGTGCAGCACCGGAAGTGACCGAGTATTGAACCCTGTGCAGCACCGGAAGTGACCGAGTATTGAACCCTGTGCAGCACCGGAAGTGACCGAGCATTGAACCCTGTGCAGCACCGGAAGTGACCCAGTATTGAACCCTGTGCAGCACTGGAAGTGACCGAGTATTGAACCCTGTGCAGCACCGGAAGTGACCGAGTATTGAACCCTGTGCAGCACCGGAAGTGACATCCATCGTCCGCGTTCCGTCTTATTAGTTCTTCATTCCAATTGCAAACCAAACAGCTTCAAGGAGTTTGTGTTCATTACTGACGATTACGGCAGTTATAACACATTTAAAACTCTGCTAAACCTTTCATAACAGTTACGTCCCAAAAACAACCTCTTACACACTGTAGCCATTATTAATTTAAGCAACTAAATATAGCACCTATACCTTCATTTTATATTTATAAGACACTTATAATTGTTTTTATAAATAATATACAAAATAGTTTTTTTTTTATTAGCACACCTTTAACACGGGATATCAATTTACTCTACCCTGTAAATTCTACAAATCATTTCAAAGATATTACAATACTAGAATATTTTTACTTCGTTCCAGAGTTAAGAAATGTTAACTATCAATGAAATTCATAAATTTATTAAATATTGTAATTATTAGTCTTAGGTTGGTTTGTTGTTTAAATTTATATTTATTTGTTAGTTTGTATTGTAATTTCTTAATTATAGTGATTTCAATTGTGAAATGATAACAACAACAAAATAGTACGCTAACAACTTTGCTCTGTAACCAGGTGTTATGTAAATAATAAAATATTTTTATTTGTAGAACAAAATAAAAAAACAACAACCAAAGTATTTAGAAAGAAGTCGTTCAAAGCACCCTCTTCCTATTCGTTCGCTACATAGAAGTTGTAAAACAAAAATGCAGCCAGTTACTCTACTCTAAGTCATTCTCTTAAGTTTTTAATTTATATTCTAAATTAAATGCATTGTATTGTTGTAAATTATTATTATATGCTTGTATATTTCCATCAACCTTC
The DNA here is from genome assembly GCA_963675035.1 of Allygus modestus. Taxonomy (NCBI): domain Eukaryota; kingdom Metazoa; phylum Arthropoda; class Insecta; order Hemiptera; family Cicadellidae; genus Allygus; species Allygus modestus. The sequence goes on from OY776116.1 coordinate 47,908,569, forward strand.
TTCCCTAAGATTTTATAAATATAATTGCAATTAATCAGCTTAGAAACTTATATTATTATAGCAATTTAGAAATAGTATAGCTTAGTTTTCCAAAACTTTCCATTATCTAACAGTTATATTACGAACAATTTAAATTAAGATCGCAATACAATGATTTGTCTCATGTTATATATAAATTACTGTCAAAATAAAGCCATGCGACAAAGAAAACATACTAAACAAATATTAAAAATTGCATTGATTAAATAGTCACACCTAGACTACTAGCATCTTGGGATGAAATGGACCAACCCCCCCCCCCCCCCGAATCAAGGGTTCAACCCAGGATTCTGGTCTAAGTTCTAGTCATTTCCATCACCATTAAATAAATAGTAATCTTATTTACTTCTTTGTTACTTGCAGTGTGCGGAAGTAATCTAGAATGTATTTGGTCGACCAAGATTTCGGGTGAGCTAGGATTTTTTTGAAGGAATTTTTATAAGTGTATAAAAAACCTTTCCTTTCCTTTATTAACGTAAAACATTAAATACAAATAATAAAAAAAACAGAATATAATTTTCTTTTAATTCTATTAATTTATTAATTTTGGATTAATCAAATAAAAGATGTTATATTTAGATTCCGCACTTCATTATATTAAATAACAATTGTTCTGAGGATATCTTTTTTTCAGGGTTATTATACTAACTATTAATTTGAAAAACTTGGATAAGTAAATTAAAAAGTTTCTTTTTAAATTACAAGAAAACCACTTTTATTTATGGACACAGTATCAAAAATGAATTCTTGAAAATTTAAAATTGTTTGATTACAATTTAAATACCCCCATTGCAGCAAACCTGAATAATCAGAGAATTTCAAATGGTACCTCACTACATCTTAAAGCCACTTACCAAGCATTAGGACTGAAAATTAAGGTTTTCTGCATTAAGGACCACAAACATATGTACAAAAACCCCTTTATAATGGTGCGATCTGTCTGGTTTTCGAACTCATGAAAAGGGATGCTGCCTTCCATGTTTATACCAAATTCTATCAAGATCGGACTTTTTTTACAAAAGTTACCTTTCCTATGGACATATATATATATATATATATATATTGGTTGTTTGTTTTAGACATATACATATATATATACGAATTTAAGCAAATTGTGTTTTGGCATCTGAGGACCTCAAAACGAAAAGTTATCATGGTCCCGGGCATAGGTCTTACCATGCCGAGTTACGGTAATAGCTTCTTCCCTAGAGGATAAATTCACTAAAATAACATTTTAAAGTAAAAATACGGTATGCCTGTGTTCTTTTGAATTAAGACATGATTAAAACAGACATATGTCCAATATTAGAGGCACAAAGGTTGAAATGTTGATAGAAAGCTGCCACGCGTGGCAAACGGAGGTGACGTCATCGTAAAACTCTTCGTTGCGTTGATTTTCGATCCTCGTAACTGAAAATCGTAAATTCCCATCAGGAGTTTACAACATGACACCAAATTAGCTCCTTACGATCTTGTGAGTTTATTGGCGTTTCAACTCTTTACATTTTTCTCTCTAAAATCACTAAGTAAAAATGCGTTATCATTATTGTTATGGCAGAACCATCTTGGCTGCATCTCGCTGTTGAACAATATTAACGTAATACAGTGAGTTATATGAAACAATTGCCAATGATAAAATGTTTTGGTAATAAAGAGTAATATTACTTAATTCGTATTTCTGCTACATTATTTGTTTTAATGGCAATTTCTAAACCAAAAGTTCCTTCGCCTAGTATCTTGGTTGGGGAGCCCAATCCCCGCTTAAAATTTAAATTTACAATTTGTCCTATAATTTTGTCTTATAATTGGTGTTCCAATCAGTATTTATTTCGTGATTTTTATTTCCAATATGGTATAATGGTACGTCGCTGAGATGAAAATGAAAATTGTATAAGAAGTACGTTGTCTAATTCTATTTTTATCTCATTTAAAAGAGAGAATATACCTCAGCTGCTATTAGTCATTATTACTCCTATCAATTTAGGCCTATGTGAAATAACAAAGGAACTGTGAGTTAATTTAAGTATACATCGCTCACCCATCTCTTCCATATTTTCCATATAATCATTGAAGTGTATTTTTAGTGCGAATATAGAATCGATAACGAATTAAATCCGTCCTAGCTTCTCCAATTTAGTGTGCAGTAGCACGTATTTTCAACTTCATCATCATCATCATCATCATCAAAAGGGGCGGACTTAGGTCCCAAGGCACATCAGCCACACTGGGCTTATTGCGCACCCCCGAAAAGAAGAAATGAGAAGGTATCAGTACTCCTCCAGGTTCAAGAGCCTGATGAACTGCATCATCCTGTCGACGAGCTCCTCAGGAGGCAGGTGGCCACCCCTGACCATAGATCCCAGAGTTGAAGCCCTTACCTCCCTAATCTCATCGCAATCGAAGAGCGGATGGTCTGCAGTCTCCTCGTACTGTCCACATTTCCTGCATGCAGGGTCACCATTGAAAACGCCCATCCGAAAGAGGTGTTTCCTTAGGTGACCATGGCCCGTAATCATACCTGTGATCCGCCTAATGTCCAGCCTACTGAGATCCAGGATATTTCTTGTGACTTGCTGGGATGGTCCCCGAAGATTGAGCTTGCTGACCCTATGAAGAGGGAGCTTTACCCATCTCCTTCTGTGACGATCCCAAACCCCAGCAACGATCACCTGCGAAGCACAAGAGCGAGATATCCCACAAAAAGGGGGGGGACCCATGGGAACCAGGGAGGCAGCCGCGTTAGCCAGCCTGTCCGCCACCTCATTACCCACGATCCCAGGGTGACCAGGCACCCAACAAAGAGTAACCATGTTGCGTCTACCAACACAAGACACTGTTTTGTAGCAGTCCCACACAACCCTAGACCTGAACTCACAAGAGTCCAGCGCCCTCAGAGCAGCCTGGCTGTCAGAAAAGATGCTGATAGAGAGGCCCTCTTGTCACCTCCTCAGAATCTCCCCCGCACACTCCATGATGGCGGTAATCTCCGTCTGGAACACAGTGGGAAAAGAACCCATTGGCACCCCAAGACTAACACCATCCTGCACCCCGTGGATGCCAGCACCCGACCCGCTCCTAGACTTGGAACCATCCGTGAACCACACTCGGTCCCCAGGAGGGAGCGGACAAACACCTTCGCTCCAGTCGTCCCTGCTAGGAATGCGCACCCGGAATGACCTGCCGAAAGAAAAAGTTGTGGGAAGATGGTCAGAGGGCATATCCAAGACCTCACTCTGAACCACCTGAATGATCTTTGTGTGGCCAAGTGGTTCACCCGGCAACACCCAGAGGTTCTCACACTGGAGACGGTATGCACCCATTCTAGCCACCATCTTTATATGAATGTCTACGGGCAAAAGATCAAGGAGACACTCCAAAGTGGCTCCCGGGCAGCTACTGAGCTCCAGTGACGAGTAGGCCTGCGAGCCTTTGAACGCCCGCAAGCCTCCGCATCTCCACGCCAGCTTCCAGCTTCGTCTACCAAACGATGGATCCAAACGTCATCGCCGGTCTCACTACTGCAACATAAAGCCAATGCATTAGTCTGGGCTTGAGCCCCCAGGGCGAACCTATCATCCGCCTGCAAGCAAATAGGGACCACTTGCCTCGATCAATGACCCTTGCAACTGCGGCCCCAATTGAAATATCCTGTCCAAAATGACTCCTAGATACTTCACCTAGTCCTGAGGAACAATGGTGGTCCCCTGCAACCTGAACGGCCCGATCCCCGCAATGTTCCTTCTCCTCGTGAAGGGAACCACAACAACCTTTGAAGGGTTGACGGAGAGGCCAACCTCTCCACACCAACGGCCCACCGCCCTCAATGCAGAATTCATGAGGTCTGAGACTGTGTTGTTGAACTTACCTATCACCAGGATAGAGATGTCATCAGCGTACCCTTGGGCAAAAACGCCGCTGTCGTTGAGAATCCGGATGAGATCATCCACAACCAAATTCCACAACAGGGGGGACAAAACTCCCCCCTGAGGACAGCCTCTGGTCGTCCCAACCTCAACCGTCTCACCGTGAAGTGAAAGCTTAGCCCTCCTACCTCGAAGAAGAGCCTCGATCCACCTACAGATCACCTTACCCAGGCCCCGCGCCCTAACGGCACGCAAAACTGCCTCTGTTGTATTTTCAACTTATCATAATAGTAATAACAATAGTAAATATAGTTTATTTCAACACCAACCATGTACATATATTACATACAGTTTATATATACATAGGAAATACAAGACATAGGTGTATTTGATTAGTAGACTTCAATAAAAGAAATGAAAAAATCATAGCCAATAATCAAAATGGTGGATGAAATAAGTATATCCCCTAGGATGCCCTGTGTTGCTATATCCAGCATTTAACTTAAACAGAATAAAAATGACTTTAGCCTACAGTTTAGAACTAATAACTTAAATTATATTTAACTCAAATTCTAGTTATTTTTTTCACAAAGTACAACCGTTGTGTGAAGATCCCTAAACTTTTGACATTCACTTGACCTCTCATACTTGCTCGTGCTTAACCATAGTTTTAAATTACATTACTATATTATTTTACTCAAATAGTTCAAGAGTTTAGTTTTACAACCCATTATGTAGGATCAAAAGCAGAACCCAGATTATAAACTTTAGTCTAAACTTTAATTATAAACTTGGTTATCTAAAGTTGTGGTAAAGTAGGAGATTCGCTCTGAATCAGTAATGAGTTAAAACACTTAGCTACGTCTCTTTTGCAAAAGAATTAACCCAAGCCAATCGTATCACCTTACCCTACTAGGTTTACTAGAATACCAAAGAATAACAACTTATTAATTACGTCTCGAATCTAAAGCACCATAAAATGGGGGTTTGATTTTTAAATGTTCAAGGTTGACGTCATATTGAAAAAATGCGACTGAATTTAGGAATTTATAACTCATATATTTGATAAGCATAACAAATAAATTAAGATCTTTTAAATTTGTTCATAGCAATTTTGGTTTATGAGTTATCAGTAGTAGCCCAGCAAAAATGTATGCTTTATAGATTTAAGTTTTTTTTCTAACTAATAATGTTGATCTCAAGATTCGGTCAGATAGTTAGTTCAATTTGTAAATTCTGTTATTTAAAACTGTTCTTTTAGGTCCGGTTTGCCGCATTATGTAACGTCATATAAGACCATTAAAATAACATACGATACGACCTATGCCTACTTTAAGACATACAACCAAGGAATTAACTAGTTTAGAAATTCATTTACGATTTGATCTCTCTGCAACGCTCAGTTTCAAAGTTAAAACAAGCTATGTTAGGCATTCAAAAAGTAATAAATACAAAATATTTCAAAGACACCAGATTTAGAGACAATTTGAAGGCAAGTCTATCAGTGTATAATTTTATTGATCGTATAATGAGTAACGGTCGAATTCAAATTTTGCAGTCAAAAGTAAGGTTTTTGCTGCTACAGATGGCCATACCAACACATCTCATCACTAAATTTTAGTTTTCTCTTTTAATCCCAGTAAAATTCTTCACAATGATACACCATTGAATTTGCCTTTAAAATGTCTTAAAATATTCTATTTTGTTGTTACTTTTTTAAATGTTGAACACCGAAAAATTATAAATGTCATTCTGAAAGTTAGCATATACAGTTACAGATACAGATACAGATACAGTAACATAGTCATAATTCACACAAATATTTACACTAAGTTTAATAATTGTTTCTTTTACCTTTCTTTTAGATATCAAGATATTTTTGAAAAACATATACAACTGTAAGACGGAACACGGAACGCGATAGGACACATATGTTAAATTGTTTGATTTGCTTGTTTTGACCTGATGAAAAATATTATAAAAGTCTGTTCAAATGGATACGTGACACTCTGTGTTCATTCTTCAATATACATTGATCGTTGTTAGTATAAACAACAAAATCAAATATATTTTTCGGGTAAATAAAACGTTTTAAATTTATATTTAATGTTACCAGAGAATAAAAACTAAAATATTCAAACTAAAATCCATATGAAAGCTGTAAACTGAACCAGTATAGTAGGTTTGACTTTAGTTTTAAAGAAGGTTGAAAGAAGGTTTACTTTACTCTGAATAAATAATAGCCGATATCCATTCAATTGCTTGTCTTCACTTATTTCCTGAAGTGTAACACTTCTTCAGAAGTATTTTTTATTCAGAGTATTCATTATTCAGGATTTTCGCACATTGGCAACAGCGTTTAAATGTGGAGGAGATATCTGGGCCGATGTTTCGTCAATTTCTACTGCCCTCGTACTCGAGAGATGATCCCATTTCTGATTCTCTATTTTATAAGGGTTATAAAAAAATAAGTATTATACTGCCGAGAATCTATTTAGTTTATTGCCTTTACATTTATTACTTTAGTATTATGTTGTGGAAAATTTCACAAGAAGCAGTTAGGAAATTGGGAAACTGAATTTAGGAACGCAGTTGTTTTATATGTTTACAAACAGTTATTTATTTATTTTTTAACCTCAACTACCCTTCGCCATAGGCTTCTTGGCCTATGCGGCTATCTAAAGACAGCGAGGTAAATAGTCAATAGCCAGTGGTGACCGCTCGTGAACAAGTATCACTGACTGCAGAGGCCGGGCTCGAACCTGCGTTTGACCCGGTTAGACCTTGGTTTGACCACGGCTGACTGGCGAGGCCAGCGCTCTACCTCTGAGCTACCGCGTCCGGTTACTCAATTTGGTCTACGTTTCTTAAATATATAAATATTTTCACTGTATAACTATATTTACAAATTACTTTAATTAATCCAATCAACTTTAATACGTGACACAATATTTATGTGAAATATGAAGGGGGCTTAAAAATATTTAAGATTTGTTTACTTATATATTCGCAGTATATTCGCTATGGGAACGTGTTACACTTATTGATGAAGCGCGCAAAATTTGATTATTATAAAATTAAAATAGATGAAGCCGCTGGGGACACGAGAAAATTCTGGGATGTAGTGAATGTGATGGTGGGGCGACCCTGCGGCAAGGAGCCGTTTCTGGTCGAGGCCTACAGTGATGTCGGAGACACTGTCACGCCCTCACAAGTCAAAAGCATAGGTAATGATTTCAATAATTATTTTTACAATGTTGGTACTAAGCTAGCGTCTAATATCAGCTTAAGTAGACCTGTTGGGGTTAAGGATGCCGACCACACCAGGTATTCTGTGTTTGTAATGGAGCCTGTGACCGAGATTCAGCTTGATCAGGTTATCAGTACTATAAGGGGCGGTTCGGCACCTGGATGTGATAGGATTCCAGCCAAAATTATTAAAGATAATCCCTCTCTACACCGCCCTATTCTCCATATAATTAATTTAAGTATCCGAACTGGTATATTTCCCGATGCTTTTAAAATTTCCAAAATTATACCAATCCACAAGTCAGGCCCAAAATCATCTTTTGATAATTTTAGACCAATTTCTTTGTTGACTACGATGGATAAAATCCTGGAAAAATATGTTAAAATTCAATTAACAAATTATTAAGAAAGATAAAATATTATCACTGATAGTCAGTATGGTTTTAGGAAAGGAAAAAACACCTCTAATGCTCTTTTTGATTTGACCACATTAATTTCTAACCAAGTTTCCGACAGCAAAAAAGTTATGATACGTTTTTATATCCAGCCAAAGCCTTTGATTCATTTGATAGGAAAAAACTAATAAAAAAGTTACGATTGATAGGAGTTATTCAGAATGGTTCATGAGTTATTTTGACAGCAGAAAACAGTTTGTAGTTATAAATGGAATTAATAGTGATGAAACAAGTATTGAGTACGGAGTGGTACAGGGAAGCACTGTAAGTCCCTTATTATTTCTTATATATATTAATAATATTTCCAAACTGCAACTTTTAGGAAAAATACTCTTGTTTGCTGATGATGCGGCGCTGGTCTCCTATGGTTCTGCATGGGACGAGGTGTATGAGGGAGAGTCCTCAGACCTTATTAAATTGAAAAACTGGTTCGATCAAAATGTTTTATCTCTTAACATAAATAAAACAAAGTGTTTGCAAATATACTTTGAAAGTGGTAGTGATCCAGGTCCGAGGACGCTTAAGATTCACTTCTGTGGTGATCTGCACTCGACAACCTGCAGCTGTGGCACAGTTGAGCGTGTGGCTCAGTATAAATGTTTAGGAGTTATTATTGATTGTAAGCTTGGTTGGGTGCCACACGTGCTGCATGTCAAACTGAGATTAAGGAAATTGATTTATGTTTTTATGCAGCTAAGGCAGGTTTTAAGTGTGAATCATTGTAGGGTTGTATATTTTGCCTATGTACAGTCACTGTTGCAGTACGGAATTCTGGCGTGGGGTGGCATCCCTTCTCTGGTTCTTGAGTCACTTGCTGTGACCCAAAGATTTATTTTAAAAAATATTTTGAAGAAGCATCAGAGATACCCAACCAATTTACTTTTAGCGAATTTCCCCTATAGGGAAGAAGCTATTACCGTAGGTCTCATGGTAAGACTTAAGCCCGAGACCATGATAACTTTTCATTTTGAGGTCCCCAGATGCCAAAAACACCATTCGTTCAAATTTTTATATATGTATATATATATATATATATATATTTATATATATATATATATATATATGTGTCCGTAAGCACGATAACTCTCGTAAAAAAGGTCCGATCTTAATGAAATTTGGTACAAATGTGTAAAGTACCATTTATTTGAACAAGTTCGAAAACCAGATGAATCGCACCATCCGAAGGGGGGTTTTTGGGGGGTTTTGTACCCCAAAAATGTGTTTTTTGGGGTTTTCACATGTAATTTTAATTTAAATCAAATTTTAATTTACACCATTGAATTCAGCTTAACAAAACAAACAATTTGGATCATTGCTCTACGTCAATTGGTTACCGAGATATTGAAAGTGCTAAACACAGTACGTTGTCTAATGTTATTCTTATGGAGAAAAAGAAAAATTGTATATCTCGCTTATTTATGAACATAAACTGGCAAAATTTGGTATATGGCTTGATCTGGTTATGGTTTATTGTTGTTTGCACAAAAAAACAATTTTTCGCCTATGGTTCCTGTAGCAGCAAACCTAGGTACTTGGTCTCCATGTTATTCTTATGGAAAATACTTAAAATGTTATATATCGCTTATTTATGAATGTATATGGATGAAACTTGGTATGTGACTTCACTAAGATGAGTTCTATTGATATTTGCATAAAACCCCATTATTTTGTGTGCCTTGTTGCAGCAAACCTGCGTACTCATCCCCAATGTTATTCTTATGGAGAATAATTAATATTTTAAATATCGCTTGTTTGTGAATACATTTCTTATGAATCCTGTTAAGTGTTATGTTATATATTCATTGGAAATTCGCTGAGTATGCAGGTTTGCTGCGACGGGTGTATTTAATGATTTTCCAGTTTTAACTGTACAAAGAATATATCTTAAAAGTTTAATTTTGTTTGCAAGAGAAAACAGATATGATATATTTACAGAAACTCATAACACTTACCAAACTAGAAACAAGTTAAAATTTGGCTTTAAAATCCCTAAATTACACAATAAATCACAACAAGCAAATGCGTTCTATGTAACCCATTTATTGTACTGCAATCTTCCTTCCGAAATTAGAAATGCTGAGGCTGACAGTCTCGCTGTATTCAAGTGTGGGGTGAGTCGATGGCTGCTTAGTCTCAGCGATGAGGCGGTTGAGGCACTGATGCAATCGTAATACCGATGAAAGATTTAATTTAAATATAGTAACTCCGAATTTTCTGGTGCTGGAACTACATGAGTGTATAATTTGAATTAAGTTTTTTTTGTTTTATTAGGTTATAGGTTATTTCAATAAAAGGTTCAATCTTTCCTTTCAGTTATCAGTGGACTATTTGTGTTTGTGCAGAGTGACAATTGTGACTTTTTCTCGCACACAGGCTTTAGCCTTGTGAGGAATACATTTCCATCTGATTATTGTATATTGTATGCATGTAAAATTATTATCAATGGAAATAAATTATCTGTATCTGTACTTGGCAATTGGAGTACAGTATATTACACGTACAATGAAGTTGCATTTAAAAATGGAATTGAATAAATAATAATAACAATGAACTTAAGCCTGTACGGATGCGCAATTACGCTAAACTCGAACACACAGACTATTTTGTTTAGTTAAAGATTCCTGGTCAATTTTGAACATTCTGCAAACTACAAATGAATATTAGCTAAGTTGAGAATGATTTATTATAACCAAAAAATAGAACATTTATGATCATTGGAAAAGATAAATAAATAAAAGCTAAGCCTGAAAATCCCAGCTAAACCGGAATTATCCGTTTGATTTATCATCTGACCAAATGAAATCTTGGTTTTCAGTGGGCAAACATTGAAACTTAAGTCAGTAAATCGACGCCCTGAAGGCTTATCGAGTATTTCCTGACTTTTGGTACAGGCACTAACTATAACGATGGATATATTGTTCGCTGTGGACTATTATTAAACCAACAACAATGCAACAATGAATTAGAATTGATCAAATTATCGATTACTACACTCGATACAATCGATTACTTACAATCGACATACACGAGTTTGCAGTTTATTATATTGATGTAAATGACAAAAGCGAACAGCTGATGACCTCGACACCAGCGATTCCTTTTTGCCCTATAGGGCTAAAAGAACTACTTTAGTCCCACAAAGCATGTATTGAAAACAGCCGTTTTCGAATTAGTAAGACGAAAAGGGTTTATATGATCATAAATAACAAACTACTACTTCTGCGCCGTATATATGATACACTATCACATTTACATGTAGTTATTCAAGTTCCAAATCAATTTTGTCTCATGTAATTGTATACGCCCAACTACATATACAAAAACCAAGAAAGAACAGCGAGGTGTCCAAAAAATACCAAAAAAGATATTGTATGGCGTCGAAGGTGTATATTTTGTTGTATGTGTTGTGTATTACTCTGGCAACAACAACGAGAGGTGAAAAGGAGAGGTGTTAGATAAGTTCTAGCAATAATACCAGAAAAGTGTGCCTGCCCGAGTCGTTATCGGAGATGGTTTGCAATTATTTCTACGAGCAGTTGACTGGTTGCCATCAAGGGATTTCTACAAGCAGTTGACTGATTGCCATCAAGGGATTTCTACGAGCAGTTGACTGGTTGCCATCAAGGGATTTCTACGAGCAGTTGACTGGTTGCCATCAAGGGATTCACACGACCTTGAGACGTTCACACAGCATTTCTACCACTCCAAATTGGCACGGTGCGTACGAGAAAGCATTAAGAGGTGCAATCAGTGTCTTAGCGTCAAGGCCTGACCCTCCACACTCACTCCCCCCCCCCCCCAAAAAAAGGTTACTGTTTTATAGAGAAGTATTGTATATATCTTTATTCAGTCTGTATATATCTCTCTCACTCTAGGCCATTTGATCCTGCAAACAAATATATACTCGCAATATAGATGCTTTACCTTTAATAAACTGTGTTTTACCCTAGTTATTTTTCAACAAAGAGCATTATAATTATTACCAGTTTTATTGTTTAGTCTAAGGGTACAGCCTAAGGAATGCGGGTGGTGTCATTTTGTTGGAAAACTAAATTTCTACAAACGAATAAAGTTTAATCAAAATCGTTAGAGCCGTTTTGAGAAATTTGGATTTTTCATGTTTTTGCGGTTTTTTGGGGGATAATTACCCTTAAAAATCAAAAATTCAAAAAAATGAAAAAAAATCCTGGGGATATCGTGGATTAGTATCTACATACCAAATTTCATTAAAAATCGGCCCATTGGTTAGGGCTCTAGCTCTGTACACATCCACACACACACACACACACATACACACACACACACACACACACACACACACACACACACACACACACACACACACACACACACACACACACACACACGCGCGGACACACACAGACAGACATCACGTAAAAACCACTTTTTTGGGTTCAGGGAGCACCAAAACGAATATTTGCACTAACAATTCAAATTCGAAAATGTTGACGAAAGCATTACTTTCTCCATATACTATGTATAGAGGGAGAAAGTAAAACCCAAGCCATACAAGCAAAGTAATTTCAAGTAAAATGTACAGATCAGTATTTTTTTCATTATACTATTATTTCTATAAAGTTTCCATACGGAAAAATATATACACCTAGTAAAAAACCTTAAACTCAAATTTCCTTCAGGAAAATATATTTAAAATATTAGTAGTCAAAAGGTTACAAACATGAAGAGTAAGATTTAAAATTTCAAGAGTGTCTCGTGTTCAGAAAGTTCTTTCAAAAAGGAATTTTAAATTGAAGAACAGATTGTTTTATTTTATCTAAACCCCTTTTAGAACAACCTCTAAAAATTCCAAAGAAAGGAATTTTAAATTGAAGAACAGATTGTTTTATTTTATCTAAACCCCTTTTAGAACAACCTCTAAAAATTCCAATATATATTAAAATCGTGCATTAGAAGTGCACGTCTCGGTCCTTGTATTGCACGGTACAGCTATATGAGGGACTTTCTCTAAATGTCAATATTTTAAAACATTCATAAGAAAAAAATAGGATGTTCAAATAAACGTATAGAGTAAGATTACAATGTTCAATAATATGTTTTATTATATGAGAAAGTTATTTTAAAAGTGTGACACATTTGCAGAATGGATTATTTAATTTTTCCCCCATTCCTCGTTAAGGGTAGTGGGAACAATAAAATAATTAGCTCTACTATGTTGAACAACCACCTCTTGTTCCCACTGCAATCGTAATATTTCAATTGCTCAATTTCTCGGATCGATACATTCAGCGACAGGAACAGCTGAAGACCGTTTATTGCCTTTGAGTTTTCCCCAGACATCTATTTTAAGTTGACACCCTTCACTTTTATCGAGTGATTGAATACTGAATATCAGCTGTTTTTTGTCAAATTTGCTCTTCTCAGTGTCGTAAGTGAAAACGATGGAAGTCCCGCCATGATTTCCAACACTTACGATACTATATCCCGTGATTTCGTAGTCTGTGTCTCTGCAGTCCAGCGTACACAATCGTCTATTGTGCTGATTATTTACGGCACCCAATTTGAAGTTTACATCGACAATATGTCTGAAATAATCCATACAATTAGTTTGAAAATATCAATATATTGTTATTAAATTAAAGCAAATTACAAATGCGGTTTCTAGGCGTAATACCTAGATTTATTTAATTCTTTACAAATTTTGCCTCTGCGATATATGTATATATATAAAGTTTTCAAATTGTTTTACTTGAGATCAAATAATTGCAAACAGGATAATGAATATAAATCAAAATTAAGGAGTTAAAAAGACAATTATGTCCCAAGACCTACCTGTACGTTTTTTTTACAATTACGGATGGCTTCTTAGGCCCTAAAATATTTCATAAACTTCCTTATGATATAAAAATGGAAACTAGTTTTAAAGTGTTTTTAAGAAAGTTGCGAGAATGGTTATTTCGTTTAGATGACAGAGAGGATACCATTTTCAGTATACAGTTCTAGGGTAAGATTATACCAGTATCAGCAAAACAAGTTATTACTCTTTTATTGGTTCGTTACTTATATTAGGTATGTTTCTATTGTTATTTTAGCATTAATAATTTGTTTTGTGTTTAAATATATAAGCTTATTATTGTTATTTTGTTAATATTATATATTTACCAACTATTTATAAATACATATTACATTTATTGCCATTATACAGGGTGGTCATTAAAGAATGTCACAAACTTCGTGGGCCAATAGTACTCATCAATTTGAACAAAAAGTGTCCTCCTAACATATGTCGAAAAATCCTTCGTTTAGCCGCTAGCCGCCATTTTGTATTTTTTACAAAAACAATTATATCTAAAAAACTACTTTAGTTAAAATAACCAAACCTTGCACGGACGTTTATTAAACATCAAAAAAATTTATACAAATTTTTGTTTGATTTGCATTTTTATTTTCACAATGGCGGCCATTTAAAGTTTTTAAAGTCAAATAATAAAAAAACTGTACATTTTTCAAAACTTTACCTTATAACAAAAAAAGAAAACATTTTAATACTAAATCCAACGGTATTTTTTTTATCAAAATCGGACCACAAATAAGCGAGAAAATTCACTTTTTTGTTTAGCCCGCAGAAGCTCTTTCCTCTCACGGACAGTAGTGCGTTTCTCTTAATATGATTTTCATTGTTGCGCCGGACCGCGCGCCGCCGCCCCACGCTACTTGGGGCTGCTGGTGGGACCGGAGCTTCTGCGGGCTAACCGAAAAATTGAATTTTCTCGCTTATTTGTCGTCCGATTTTGATAAACAAAATACCGTTGGATTTAGTATTAAAATGCTTTCCTTTTTTGTTATAAGGTAAAGTTTTGAAAAATGTACAGTTTTTTTATTATTTGACTTTAAAAAATTTAAGTGGCCGCCATTGTGAAAATAAAAATGCAAATCAAACAAAAAATTTTCTAAATTTTCTTTGATGTTTAATAAACGTCCGTGCAAGGTTTGGTTATTTTAGCTAAAGTATTTTTTTAGATATAATTGTTTTTGTAAAAAATACAAAATGGCGGCTAGCGGCTAAACGAAGGATTTTTCGACATATGTTAAAAGGACATTTTTTGTTCAAATTGATAAGTACTATTGGCCCACGAAGTTTGTGACATTCTTTAATGACCACCCTGTATATTTTAGTTATAGTTATAAAGTATGGAATGGTATTGTATTTATGTGTATAGGGATTTAGAGTGTAATTGTATGAATGGTACAATAAAACTTTAGGCTCTTTTAACAAAACCATGATTGAATGTAATTAGTATGTATTAGTTGATTTAGAATACTTTTATAAAGCTCATGAGTTTGGAATAATTCTAATTAGGTAATAACTATTTAAATTGTAAGTATTGTCTAACCGCTTTAATCAATTTGTTAGTTAATGTCTTGTTCCTCCACTCAGGCATTGCCTTGGAGGTCGTTTTCTCAAGACAGCAGGAAACAAAATACAATGCAAAAAATTGTATTAATAAATCAATGTAATTTATCTGAGGTAAGGTCAGCCCGGAAATGAAGATAGTATTTGTTGTATGTGTACTATATAGTATTTGATGTATTTTGTACCTTATGAATTATTTCTTACGTTGTAAAAATTATGTATTCTGTTATGAGGAAATACAGATTATGTTATTAAAATACCTCTAGATCGCTCAAATAGTAGATTAAATATTAATTGTAATATATTTATTATCACTCATATTTTCCCAACATTTTTAACCTAACACGTTACAGTTTTTAAAACAACAAATCTAATTGGGCTACACTAATATCCAAAAATAAGATCATGAACAGGGTTTTTTATAAGAACTGCTTCAAAAATACTTACTGTTCGTTTTTTTTATGACTGGATTAAAATATTTCTTGCGCTCTAACATCTAGCCCCTTTTATCACGCAGAATAAACTATATTTTTTCATTAAAAAGTACGATCATTTTTAGTTTCAGTTACCCGATTATTAGTGGATGTTGGTAAAGGCCATCAGCACAGTTAGCACACTGCTGGACTGGTTTTTTTTACAATTTATTTTTATGTTTTTTTATTAATGCCAACTGGGAATAATTTTGTCCTACTCGGTTTTTCTGTACCAAAAAATAATTAATAAGAAATAAGAGACTTACGTATCTGTTGTACTTCCTTGATGGATGTTCGCTTTGACGTCTGGTTTAGCCCACGAGGCTTCGTTCATCTGTTGTGGGGTGAAGTAGAGAATTCGGTCATTGCCTGTATATCTGTGAAATTCCTTGAGTGGCAAAAGGTCCCCTGACTCCACGGGAAGCGCCATGTATAGGCAGACGAATATTCCCACCGCTCTCAGGTTCATGGTACGTCTAGAAACACAAACGTTTATGTATATAGCACTCATCATTTTAGTTCGATTTCACAGAGTATCTACTATTATGACGGTAGGTGTAACTGGATGAAACTCTGGTAGGAAATTGTGATAAGGGGGATAAGAAAACCAAGTACTATGAACCTACCTTACTGTATTATCATTGAATGTTGAATGCATACATATTTATCCATACAGACTAGTTTAGCTAATGTTGTGTTTTTGTTGGCATGTCTTTAGATAGTTTGTATGTTAAGGCCGGGTCACACTAGTCTGGTTACCAGCGCTAGTTACTAGCAGCTAGGAAAATCAAAACAAACAAATAAACACAAATATTGGGATCTACTAGCTGTACAAGCTGTTGTAAATATTTACTTTACGACTCAAATAAAACAAAAAATTACAATCACTAGATAATTTGAACCAGCTGATACTTAACTACAGTAAAAGTGCAAAAACTGAATAACTGGGCAGTCATTCTAAGGAGGTCTATTGGTAATAGGCCTACTGCAGACAACACTACTCATCAAAATTGCATGCCGCCACCATTTTGTGGTGAGGAAAATTAACTAGTACGTACAGTTGATGTCAAACGTAAAGGCCCAGTTCCCCAGGTAGTTTATCCCGTCCTAATCTTTTGTTGACAAATCAGCGCTTTTGTCGTGAGTGGCGGGGAGCGGCGACCTGGCGCGGCCGGCATCCCCCCACCTCTTCCAAGAAATTCCATGTCCTACTAGAATTTGTACTAAATAGATCCATTAGACCTACAGCAAATAATGATGGCTCATTTTTCCTGTCTATAGTAGATGAATAAGACAAAATTTGAATCACAGTTCTACGATGACCCGTTATCGACATAACAGGTTCCTGGGATCTCCCTGATATGCCCAGTGATATTGGGATACATAGCTCGGTAAACTGTTACGTCGATAACGGGATATCGGAGAGCTGTGATTAAAGGGTTGTCTTCTTCGTCTACTATAGACAGAAAAAATGAGCCATAATTTTTTGCTGTATGCCTAAATGGATCAATTTACTGTATTAAAAATTCTAGTATGACATGGGATTTCTTGGGAGAGAAGGGGGAAGCCGGCCGCGCCAGGTCGCCGCTCCCCGTCGCTCACGACAAAAGCGCTGTTTAGTCAACAAAAGATTATAGGACGGGATGAACTGTCTGGGGAACTGAGCCTTTACGTATCAACTTATATATATATGACGGTGTTGCTGTGTCACCTGGCTTCCGTAAGGCTCAAATTGGTACTAAATTCTGCTTATCCCTTTTTCTGGAAGTAGATGTGTTGCCTTTTGGATTATGTAAAACTATAAAATGCAACCTGACACCTAGCCCCAGATAACTAATCATGGTTCCAAGCCTAAATCAATTTTAACATGCAACTTTCAGTAATAACATTTTCTACTAAGCAAACATTTTATTAATGGTTAATTGAGTTGTTAACGAAACACTACTCTGTTAAAAAATGTTATTCATGCCTAATATTAAAAACCTTATTAATCTTGTTCTAATATCATACAACGATCATTAAATAAATTCAAATGTACACATTTATAAGTAATTTTTAAGAGTGAAGTTTGTCAAATTTTTGGCTTATTCAGAAAATTGAGAATGTCCAAATGTATTAAAACCACTATCAAATCTAGCGGATAAGGTCTTAACTATCATTTGTTTACAATACTGTTTAAATGTTGATGAGATGCATTAGCTAAAACACCTGATAATTATTAATTTTCCACTGCTAGCAACCAGCTTAGTGTGACCACTCAAACCTAGAGCTAGAGCCAGCAACATTCGTTGTGGTCAGACTAGCTTTATTCCTGCTTTTTACTAGCAGCTAACAACTAGCAGCTGGTAACCAGCTTAGTGTGACCCGGGCTTTAGCAGACGGAATACAAACTAATGTTGGTAAATATGTAGAAGGTATTTAAAAATAAATAGATCTTTTGGTTACGATGAAAGTAGTCCGGTGAATTTGTATTGAAAATTGTAACCCCATGAGCAAACCTTTAAATATTGAATACAGTTTAACTTGAATCAGTTTTTCAGAAACAGAATTTGGTTTGATAAGTGACACAAATCTGAATCTGAATCAATATCCAAATTTAAACGAACAACAAAGTTAAAACTAAACTAATGACCTCTCTAATGTAATACAAGAAAGTATTGTTTTCATAAAAATTTTGGAATTTGAGTTGTTAGTGGAAATATTCGTTTTGGTGTTCCCTGATCCCAAAAAAGTGATTTTTACGTGATGTCAGTCTGTGTGTTGTCCGTGTGTTGTATGCGTGTGGTTGTGTGTGTGTGTGTGTGTGTGTGTGTGTGTGTGTGTGTGTGAGTGTGTGTGTGTGTGTGTGTGTGTGTGTGTGTGTGTGTGTGTGTGTGTGTGTGTGTGTGTGTGTGTGTGTGTGTGTGTGTCTGTGTGGGTACTAATGCACGATATCTCTAGGCGTTTTTTTTCAGTTTACATTTGTAAGGGTAATTAATTATACCCCAAAAACCGCTAAAAAACATAAAAAATCCAAATTTCTCAAAAATGGCTCCATCGATTTTAATTAAACTGTTGTGGTTTGTAGAGCTTTAGGTTTACAACAAAACAAAATGACACCACCCTCGTTGAGAAACATTGGGTTCAGAAGTTACAGGATTTAAAACTTCCAAAATTCTGTTTTTGGGATTGTTTATAAAAACAACATATGTTAAGAAAGATCACTTATCCCCATTAAAAATTACAAAAACTAAATAATTTTTAATTTTTAATTATTATTCTACGACAGTTGGTTGCGGAGAAAATCTAAATTTTCATTTTGCGGTAACGCAGTGACTTGTCCAATGGGGATTACGAAAATTACGATTTCTCTCTTAATTACTGATCAATTTCATTAAAACTTGATATGCAGGTCAAGGTAGCATTGAAAAACAGAGTATATTCGAAATATGTTGCCATCTAACCCTAGAGAGGATGAGGGGGAATTTCCCCTCGCATAAAAGGAGAAAGTATGTGTCAGTTTCCTGATAACGTTTATTCATATAGGCATAAGTGAACCTAAAAACTTCATGGTTAATCTTTGATCTGAACAACTTTGATATAAACAATGCTATTATAAAAGGCTTAATTTCTCAGTTGAGGTATTTTAAAGTCAGACATAACAAACTGATAAATACTATACTGTATATTTTTAAAACGGATAGTAATAACATCAAAAATACTTCCTTAACAACCAAATACACTGTGATATTAAGTTGTCGTAGTCCGATGCCCGTATAAGGTACGTAACCAAAATGAGTATATAAGGGGTTTTATTACTGATTCTGAAAGAAAAATGTGCTGAATCCGAATATGGCGTGTGCCACTTGAGCATTTTGAGATATGATATGACGTCATCACAATATTGGAAATCATAATATTATTTATTTAGAAGTCACTTTATATATTCACCGCGGGGTAGTCATGTGTGGTATCAAATTAAAGCCCTTGACTTGCAATGCAAGAAATACAATTTCAAGCACATTTACTCATGATTGAATGATGAAAATGAAAAAACCTAAACAAATTGTAAATAAATCAACTTATGTTAAAAACTGTGATGTAGGCTCGTTAAAAGTTACACCATACTTGAAAACCCTGTAAAAAAAAAGAAAAAAAAGACGTATTTATTTGTTATTAAAGTATACAAAGAAGATAATTCTGGATTATGTTCAATTCGGAAAATTGTACTGAACCGAAACTACACTGTGCTACTTAGAAACCTGAGCAATTTGAGTTGTAAAATCATTAATAAACCCAATACCAATACTGTTGTAATATTATTTATTAGAAACAATATTAACAAAATCACTTCTACAGTGCTCACAACCGTTTCCAATCTTTTACACTGTTATTTGTCAGATTTGAAGTAAACAAAAATGTAGTTTATAATACACTTATTTTAAGAATCAAATATTCTTCTCATATATAAATAAATAATGAATTTCTTTGTACAACTAAATCTAGGGCTTCCAGCAAGCCAATTTTCATTATTCATGAGTTATTTTTAACCTCTACCGGCGCAGATGGACGAATAGTTATGAAAGTTATACAATTTCCATTACTCATGCGCTAAAAATCAATAAATGTCCTCCCCATAAAAAATCAATAACAAATATGTGGCAAATTTGATAGGAATGCATTTTTAGCCACTCCTGATAGAGCAGATATATATTTAAACAACTAAATCTATAGTTATACTAAACCGATTTAAATGTTTCGTCAAACCTCTGATTATACAAATTTTTAAAATCTCACTACCTAACGTTGTTACGTTGTTCGTTATTATTGTATGATATATACATAACAAATTAAATAGAATCGTATGTTTGCAAAAATATATTTTTTAATATCCCATTTTTCCTTCATCTTTTGAATTGGTTTAATAACTTTTTCAAGAAATGCCCTTCTGTAGTTTGTAGTAATCTATCCAAGCCTTAAGAAAATTACCATCCACTTTGGTTGATTTCCCCCGTACTACAGGTAAAAAAACCTTAACGATCTCGTATTTTCCCATTATGTCTTTTGAAAAATATAATTAGTGTAAGGGGTATCTTAATACAGGTAAATATGTAGTTTCACCGGACTGATTTTAATATTAAACACCTTATTGGAATCTCGTAATTGGTAGATTGGCAAATAGTTTTGAAAGTCTAACTTACTTATTTATTTATGGAGGAAAAACGTAAAATATTTAATTTTAAGAAATTCATTACATATTTGTTAACAAATTACTTGTTACTCCAGTCATTCCGTGCATTTTCTTGATCTGTTATTTCTACTAGTACTTCACATTGATTTGTAGAGAATTTCATAAGCTTCAAAATTATAACATATAATGTGCCGTTTCTGGGTTCTAGATAAAAAGGCAACAATCTCCAAATTCGCAATATGTCTTTGGTAATATAAAATGAGCGTAAAGGTTATATTTGCACAACTAAATGTGGAGTTCCAATGGACGGGATTTAATATTTAACCCCTCGTAGGACACCCTTAATAATGTAGATTTTAAAATGATTACGAAATTCTGACATATTTTGTAATTTGTTTAAGAAAACGTAAAATATTGAATAGTAAGAAATACGTTATAAATGCGTTAGAAAATTAGAGCTTTCACCAATGAGCCCTTGCCTTTATTTATTAATTATGTGCTTCAACAAATTCTTCATATGGCTTTGTAGAAAATTTCATAAGCTTCAAGAATATTAGATCGTGACCTATTTGACCTCCGATTTTGAATTACAGATAATAAACAGCCTCCAAATTTGCAACCAATATTTGACAATATATTATGAGTGTAAGAAATATTGTTGTTTGCAACTAAATCTGGAATTCCACCAGAACAATTTCAGTATTGAGCCCCTCACTGGAAACCATTAGCTGTGTAGATTGGCAAGTAATTATGAAATTTGAGATATTCGATTATAATATAAAGGGTAAAAAAGTACAATAATCCCTTTAAAACATATTTTTGTGAAAATAATAAATAAAAATATTTATTTATTTATTCTTATCTACCTTCCAGCTCGGTGTAGTAAATGAGTTATTAGTTGTTTTTTTTAATACATAACTGTATTTTGTAGGAGACTGTCTGAGCTTCATGAATAGTACCTTTCACTATAGTTGAATTCAGCAATCATTAATAAAACAACTATTAAGTTCGAGATGTATTTATTTTGATACTGTTGCATTTTTGTATAAACTTTTAACCTGCCACTATAATACACATGTCAAAACCAACCTTTGTATTAATTATGACAAATTTAAATTTAAATATTTCAAAGTGATACATGATAGCCTTGGAAATGTTAAATGTTAAACATCTTAAGACTAATATGATTTTACATTTCTTTGAACTTGTTATGATTTTGGTAAAGTTCGGCATGAAGATCGTTGTCATTCATAGACAAAATGTGAATAAATAAAATAACAAACTTAGGATAAACAATTAAATTAAAACTAGTTTAGAAATAGACTACATATAAATAAAAAATATCATAAGCAAACTAATATATCTTTTCTATTTTCAAGTAAACCACTACTGTACTACTGGCACCGGAGTAAGGTCTAAAAGAAATACTTTATGTAGTGTTATAACAAGTAATTAAACATGTCTTTGTGTGTGTTTTCGTACGGGGTTTCCCAGAGAATGTTACAACTTTGAAGGTGATAAATCACAGATTTGAACTTGATTTATTTACTTTGTATAGGTTTTTTACGTTTTACTCATTCAATCATGAGTAAATGTGCTTGAAATTGGGTTTATTGTATTATGCAAGTCAATGGCTTTAATTTGGTACCACAAATGACTACCCCGTGGTGAATATATAAAGCGACTTCTGAATAAATTATATTACGATTTCCAAGATTTTGATGACGTCATACTTCAAAATGCTCAAGGGTGTCGTAGTGGCAACCGTCGGATTGAGCACATTTTTTCATTCAGAATCAGCAATAAAATATCTTATATACTGAAACATATCTTATATACTTAAGAAAGGTATTTAGTGGGCACCGGACTATTAGGAAAATCAACAATAAGTAATACATCGTTCGTAAAAAGACATATTCTAAATTTGGGCACATTCTAATAAATATTTTAATATGTTGGGGCTTTGTCAAAATTAGACCTTTAAATTTAGCATGGCGGATTACACGCGTTTTAAAATGAGTGTTTTAAATATAGAATTTCAAATTGAGAATCTGGCCAACTTCTGAATCTGAATCTAAAGAACAATTTTGAAGCCACAACATTTTATTTCACCACTGATGAAGAATATTTCTCTCGTTTTTAAGCTAGACATTTTTGACCAAATAACAGCTGGGGTTCTTATAAAAACAATACTTAACATATATTAACCTTCAAACACATTAAGTTAGCAGTACAGGTGACATTCTCTTACCTTTAGCTTCCAAGTACGTATCTTTTACACTGCAGTTACTTGCCAGCACATTTATAGTCGGGTGATGAGGTAAGCAAATACGTAATTTTACAGAGAAAATAATTTTGATAGGCAGAATATTCATCTGTATCAATAATGTCAACGATGAAATCACAGCTGTGGACACACATCAACGCTCCACAGCCGTTGTTCATGTCGT
Source organism: Allygus modestus (assembly GCA_963675035.1). Lineage (NCBI taxonomy): Eukaryota > Metazoa > Arthropoda > Insecta > Hemiptera > Cicadellidae > Allygus > Allygus modestus. The sequence goes on from OY776116.1 coordinate 47,931,661, forward strand.
CGCAACAGTAAGTTCTAATATGAACGTGTGTAGAAATATAGCGTTGTAAAATATATAATTTTACTCAACTAACATGTAAAACTCCATTACTCATTTTATTGCATATGACAGACAAACTTTAACTTACGATCGGACACTTCAACAAACAAGGGCCACTGTCTGAACAAGTATGTGTTACGCCCCCTCGTCTAACAGACTCTTACTCCCATTACCGTGGATGGATACCCAAGGTGGTGTTTAGCCTCACTAACTAGCTGCCCTCATCTCTCTCTGTCTCCAATATCTTCTTCCATTTCTTTTAGTTTTCCCTAGTCCCTCTCCACTTGGTCCGGCCCGTCGTTTGTTCTTCTGTAGAGTCTCCTCTCTATTGGATTTCCTCTCCATATCTATTTTATCATTTTTGCTTCTTCCCTTCTAATCACATGACCTGCCCTCCTTTACCGTAAAGCGATTAAAATGTATATATTTCTAACGTAATCAACTATTTTTTCCTTACTGAAAGTAAACAAATACTTTAAACCGACAAAGAACCACGCTCAAATAATAATGTAAAACCCTTAACCATTACTTTAATGTATTCCTATCGAATAAACTAGGAAGTCGAGTTGAAAACAAATTATGTTCAACAAATGTTGTAATTGTTAATGGTATTGACATTGTGAACGTAGAAATTTAATATTTGTTACTCTTTATTTCTGTCAAAAATTAGTGGTAAACACATTTCTCAAATGTCATCAACTATATTTCCTCTGTTTCCAGAGATTTAATTTGAGAGGGGAAAGTATATAAAACATGTCGATGAAACTTGATTCAATGCTGGTGAAAATAACTGTAACCAGCATTTGTTTTTTAACTATAAGGATCAAATCCCGGGGTGTGCACTGAAAAATGAGGGGTTTGGACCGCTTTCTCTAAAAGAGTTTATGCGATCTCATAACAAAAATGCCATTGGCGTTGAAATACCAAAATAATTTTTAAAAATAAATTGCCTCTCAAAAATAGTGTTGTGAGGCGTAGTTTATTTTATCCTTTTAATTGTAAAAAGACGTATTATGCCACTCAAGAAATTATTTTCTAACTATATCAACATGAGCTTACTTTTTTGTAATTAAATCATGATTTATTTTAGGAATAATTGTTCAGGTCAACTCAAATAAATAATGCCTATTAAACTTAAGTTTTTGTAATCAATACATCATATCTTAGAAGCAACTTGAAGTAACTTGAAACGTGGCACGTGTATTATGATTGTTTAAAGACAATTTGGTTTTGAATTTTACATTTCCAGATTTAGCTGCTTCAAATTGACAGCTATTTAATTTTTTTTAGAAGCTGAATATCTTGTAAACTGCGAGTTGTTAAAATATTTTTCTAAACATATTTAACTCTGTAGGACTTGTAGTTCTAGAGATTGTTTGTTGAGGGAGTCGTATAAGGATTAAGCGTCAATATAAATATTATAGGCTACTCGTTTACTATTATGTGACGAGACGAAACTAATAGTATGTTAATGACGAGAAACATTCTCAGTCCAATTCATTTTCATTGTATTTATGCTTGACAAAAACTAAATAACAATATCTCATAAAACGTTTTGAAAAATAAATAATATATTCACTAACAAAAAGAACAATTTTTGTCTTTCAAGAATATTATACCGTTCCCTCGACTTAATACGATCACTGATTTTAACGTAGTGAAGTGTTTTCTACACTATGTGATGTATAGGTCGATTATTTATAGCAGTCGAATATAATTAAAAAACTACCGAGTCCCAACAGGGCTAATCTTGACTTAACCTTATGTCTTAAAGGTGTTAACTATACCGAGTCCCAACAGGGCTAATCTTGACTTAACCTTATGTCTTAAAGGTGTTAACTATACCGAGTCCCAACAGGGCTAATCTTGACTTAACCTTATGTCTTAAAGGTGTTAACTATACCGAGTCCCAACAGGGCTAATCTTGACTTAACCTTATGTCTTAAAGGTGTTAACTATACCGAGTCCCAACAGGGCTAATCTTGACTTAACCTTATGTCTTAAAGGTGTTAACTATACCGAGTCCTAACAGGGCTAATCTTGACTTAACCTTATGTCTTAAAGGTGTTAACTATACCGAGTCCCAACAGGGCTAATCTTGACTTAACCTTATGTCTTAAAGGTGTTAACTATACCGAGTTCCAACAGGGCTAATCTTGACTTAACCTTATGTCTTAAAGGTGTTAACTATACCGAGTCCCAACAGGACTAATCTTGACTTAACCTTATGTCTTAAAGGTGTTAACTATACCGAGTCCCAACAGGGCTAATCTTGACTTAACCTTATGTCTTAAAGGTGTTAACTATAGAAGGTATAAATTTAGATTTGCTTTGCGTTTCATTTAATTAGTAATCACTTTGTGATAAATGTGCATTTTATCTATTTGAATATTATTATCAACGAAACAATAAAAAGTAATGGTCCCATGCAAATAAATCATTAAACAAATATCGTTTTTACGAAATATTAAGTTCATTTAACTAACTGTAGATTCGCACAAGGGAACCCAGGAATTCAAACATTTTAAGTGTTCAATTATCATTACTGTAGAGCGTTTGCTCCTGGAAATCCCAATGAATAGTTCTCAGCATTTGCGATGGGTACTTAAACAGAAAAGCTGTAGTTTGTGACACCATGAATAGCCATTCATGCCCTAACATATCCTTCCCACTTCCCCTCGTTCGGCATATTTAAATCTTGGCTTCCAGAAAACTGAATTTTTATAAACTTGTGAATCTGTTTTTTAATTATCAAAGATATCACTCTGACAGTCTTAACACATTTACTATACGTCACCTAGAGCCCGCTTACACACAAGTTAAATTGAAGTCTTACAAAATTATTTGTTATTTGTTTAAGTAAAATAAGGTCATAAAGTTTACATTTCAGTTATGAGACAAAATCCAAACAATCCCTATATTAACAAGAAAGAAACAACAACTTTGTACATTAGAAAGAATAAAACAAGTAGAACGATTTTTTGAAACATTTAATACACATTTCAGATTTTATGTGATATTCATCAAATTAGAATGAAACTAATCATTTCTTTACTAAGGAAATCAACATTATGGACGCTGAACTCAATGTCAAGCAAAGTGAAACTGTTAATGTTTGTTAAATTAAGCCTTTTTAAATGTTTGTTTGAGTCACAACTTTTGAAATATTTTTCGCATGTCAAAACGCGTTAGACGTAAATAACGGGTACCTTTTAAAGGACTCCACTACTGTTTTGAGACCAATATTTAAACATGTGTAAATGTCGTTCAAACCTTTTGAGGTAAAGAGTCAAATCACAAACCTTCAGTTTTATTCTGCGTTTAAAAAATAGCATAAAGAAAGGCTCATTTTATAATAGCCATTTCAATCTTCTTACAAATTCGTATTGTATCTTGAAAAGTTATAAATGCCACAGTACATTAATCATTATTTAAGAGATACAATATTTCAATTATTATAATCATGTCAATACTGCTGTAAGATTCAATAGTGCATTTATGGTTCTGTACTCCCAATATCTTAATATGGGACTTTATTGACATAATATACATATCTTGGCATTTATTTAAACAATTTTACCCTTCGTGATGCTTTAATGTATCTCATGTATGCATATATATATCAAACTAAAAATTTATTTTACTATTCAGGAACTTCAGTTTATTCAATTATTTCAATACCGCTGTAATTTTCAATAGTTCATTTATGGATCTGTACTCCCAATATCTTAATATGGGACTTTATTGACATAATATACATATCTTGGCATATATTTAAACAATTTTACCCTTTGTCAATATTGAAAACATGTTGATATAACTTTACATTTCCCTTATAACTAGAGCATATTTGAAACCAATTTAAAGCGGATCACTGGATTATTAATTTTGTTGTTGAATTAGTTGTAGTTGTACAGATTACGTATATCTAGATTGTCGAATGAAGAGTTGTAATTTGTGAGATGAATGTTCTAGCCACTGTGCTTTCCAGAGTGCTAGTTTGTTGATGGATACAAACTTAACTTAATGTTCACCTTATAAATGAGAATTTTATTTTTTATTTCAAGTTTTAATTTCAATTACACAATTAAATTGTATATACATAATTTAAACATGAACTAAATACCCCCGTAGCAGCAAACCTGCGTACTCAGCGAATTTCCAATTCATACATATGTATCTTAATACCACACAAAACTACATACCAAGTTTCATTAATATACATTCATAAATAAACGATTTATGACATTTTAATTATTCTCCATAAGAATAACATGGCGGCTGAGTATGCAGGGTTGCTGAAGCAAGGAACACAAAAAATGGAGTTTTATACAAATATCAATACAACTCAAAAAGGTAAAGCCACTTATCAAATTGTATTAATTTATGTTTATAATTAAGGGAGATAACACGTTTCTTATTCTCCATAAGAATAACATGGGAGTTGAGTTCGCAGGTTTGCTGCTACGGGAACTATCGGCCAAAAAATGTTTTATGTGCAAATATCAATAGACCACAACGATATGAAGCAATATACCAAGTTTCATTAGGATAAGTTGATAAATAAGCGAGATATACAATTTTTCTTATTCTCCATAAGAATAACATTGGACAACGTACTGTGGTTGGCACTTTCAATATCTCTGTAACCATTTGACGTAGAGTAATGATCAAAACACCACATTCTGCGTCTTTTTAAGCTGATTCCAATGGAAAAACTAAAATTTGACTTTTTCAAAAATTATATGTAAAAACTCAAAAGAATTTTTGGGGTACAAAACCCCCCCCCCCAAAATACCCCTACGGATAGGTCGATCTGTCTGGTTTTTTGAATTTAAGTCATAAATGCTGCTTTACACGTTTATACCAAATTTCGTCAAAATCAGACAATTTTTACGAGTGTTGCCGTGCTCACGGACACACAAATATATACAGTTTTGAACGAAAAATGGTGTTTTTAGCATCTGGGGACCTCAAAACAAAAAGTTATCATGGTCCCAGGCCTAGGTCTTACCATGCCGACTACGGTAATAGCTTCTTTCCTATAGGGGAAATTCGCTAAAAATATAACAATCATGAACTTGAATGATGAAAATCATCTAAAAAGCTGGTTCTTCAGAAGGTAACACCAGGCCAAAAACATGTTGAAGCTTTCTCTGGAACTTTGCTGTAACAACAGTAATTTAGTAGTGACATGTTTTGTAAATAAATGTAACGCTTACAACATGTTTGATATCATCTTTTGAATAAATATATAGCATTCATCAAATTTGTTATTATTTTAGTTCAGTTCAATCCATGACACATTTGTCAATTTCACCAACCACCAAGTTTTCTTGTATAGGAACTATGCTTAATTAAAAAAAATAACTCTCTTAAAACTCAGTACAGTTATACTGCTTGCCTGGAGAAAGGTCTATTTGTTATAAATATAAAATATGTCCATTTCTATTCAACTTTTAAGTGAAACTTTGATATTTAGAAAAATAGATATACCGGTAATATATTTAAAGTATGTTAGCCTATGGACCGATATATCAGCTTTTGAATCTGCCACCAATAAACATTGTTAATTTCTGCATAAGCGATTGCTCCGTTATGACCTCAGCGTGCAGTCAGTGTCTGACATATGGTGTAACCTGGTAAACAAACCCCCATGAAAATGTTTTTATCAGACTTGATAAAAATTGATCAAATTTGAACAGAGTTGATCAGGTTTGAATAACTTTGATCAGATAGTTGAACAGGCCTGATCAAGCTTGTTCAGGCCCGATCAAACTTGATCAGGCATGATCACATTTTATCAGGCCTGATCAAGTTTGTTCAGGCCCGATCAAACTTGTTCAACTGGCTTGATCAGGCATTATCAAATTTTAACAGGCCTGATCAAGTTAATTCAGGTCTGGTCGGACTTGATCAAGTGTTTTGGATTAGGTGATATCAGACTAGGTTAAATGACTTGACAAGGCCTGACAAAAAATGTAAGACTTTTAGAACATGATAGGAACGTTATCCTGCCTCTATTAAATCAACAACAATCAGTGTTAAAACCCATTTCAGAGGGGTCTATATATATATATATATACACCATTCCTGCGCTGCTCCACATAGGCTTCATGATTTGTGAGTCATTATATAAGACAATTACATAATTAAGACAATATTGTCTTTTGTTCAACATAAGCTACTTTAATATTGGCGGGATCCTGCACTACCTGCTAGAAGTACGGCACAATTTCCTGCTAATGAGTACATTGAGTTAGACGAATAGTTTATATATTAACTTGCAGCTAAAAAAATAAAAACTAAAGGAAATTATTTTGGCATAAGTTTATAAACAATTTCATGTTCATAATTACATAAAAATAGTGTGTTATTAACGTAAAATTGTGGTCCTATACAGTTTTTCTTTTCATAACCGCTTCTCTTCTTCTAGTGTTAAGCAGTGCTAGTGGTGTAGTCGATAAGTGAGCGGTCTGCAACTCTGGAGCCCGAGTTCAAGTCCCGACCAAATCAGGTTTTTTTGCCATGATTTTTTCATATTTTTTGTATCATATTTGTAATGCATATTTAATACGTTTCAATGATAAAATATATTATATTTTGTGTTTTTAATTTTTTGCTTATAAATCACACCTGATTAATTGCCTGAACAAATTTGATCAGAATTGATCAAACTTGTCAGGTATGATCAAGTCCCAGATCAAATTTGATCTGGAAAGTTCCCATAATCCATATAAATCTGATCGGGTTTGAACAAGCCTTGTTCAGGTTCTGATATTTTATTTTGATCACATCTGACATAGTTTTTTAATGTGGGAACTGAACTACCTCGTCCAGCACCTAGGCTCTAATCCCATGTAGCAAAAACGGTTGGGCCAACGTTGGCAAATTGTGGAGTCCCACAGTTGGCCAACGGTAGAAATTATCACCTATTTAAACCGTAAACCAACCATCCATTATCAAACAATGGCCCAACGGTAACAAATAACTTGAAACAGGGGTGGATCCAAAGATCATGTTTGGGAGGGCGGTCACCGAAAGTTACCCCTCCCCCTCCCACTTGGTGGTCCCTGGCACCCCCACTATTATGTTTTTTAACTATTTGAAATTATACATCGAATGAAAGTAAGCTAGTTACATAATATTATATCAATAACCTTGTACTCAAGAAAAACAAATAATCATAACTTTATAGACAAGCTAAAGAAAAATTAACTTTAGTTCTACTACGCCCAACCGTAAATAAAAATAACAAATATTTAGGCATTACACTTTTTCTACGTAATCTGTAGGCGTCTAAGAACAAGTAAGATGCCTAAATAAACAATTTATTTTAGCAGTTATCCCCACGAAAAAATATTTGGAAAACGTATTTTAAATTTGCAATATTGAACTATGCTACGCGAAGTTACAATAAGGAATGAGGCTGACAGCCAAGGTCAACGACTCGAAAAATGAAAATGTCGTATCACATTTTTACAACATAAAATGTTTGGCGTATGAGCTTCCGTTTGCACTCAATTTAATCTTTGATTCCTCTTATTTCATTACATAATTCGAGGCTCTTTTTGCTTCTAGCCTAGCCACTAGCAACGGGTTATGCGGTTTTACACAAAAATCAAGCCTAACCTGTAAACAAAACACAGCTGACAGCAAACGACGGTAGGCGGGCGAAATCCAGTAGAAATTAATCACCAGTAAAATGAATACAATGGTAACAACCTTTGCTATGGGTGACTAAAACTAAAATTTACCTCCAAGACTAAGTTGAAAACACTGAATTTTCGGTCTGCCAACTGGCAAAACTGTAACAACTTCGCGATACTCGGGAATATCCATACTACTATAGACCACTCCTCACTGTTTTTTGACCTTTGCCCCCTTTGTTATCTTATGGGCCTTTCCCGCATGCCTGCTATCTATGGAGCACTGGTGAGCAGCCCCCATCCGGTTGTGATGTGTTGCCATCCTAACTTTTGTATTTTTATACAGTATTGCCAACCTAACATATATAGAACGCTAATATTAGTTTTGAAAGGTACATGGTCCCCCCCACCCCGTTTTGGTGGCAGAAAGTTCATATACAAAATTTTGATAGCCTCACATGAGATTCGAACACAAGTTAGACGCATCCACCGAACCGGAGGCCACGACTCCACTCCCTGAGCTACGGGACCACCGTTGATAAATAAAAAACGAGTTTGCACGCAGCACGCTGACGTGAGGGAAGTGAATTTCCACAAAAAAACTTTTAAAACTCAAAATATGTGTAAAAATAAACATTTGTCCAATTTTTATTGAAATCTGAAAACATTGATTTTTTGGCTGTTCTGATACTCCTGGTTTCATTTACTTGCAAAGCTGGGAATACAATTTTGCGCATTATAAGGTTAGTAGAAGGTCCAGACAGGCTTTAAAGTAGGCGTGAGGTTGCTGGGGATAATAAATACTCTAACAAAGGAATAAAAGGCTTTTCTAGTGTAAAACCCCCATAAGACAACGTACTGTGTTTAGCCGATACACATTTTCTTTAATAACTCGGTAAATATTTATGATAGAATGACGAGAGAGAGCTTAAAACTTTCGCATCTCTAATTCCCATCTTTGTAAATGCATTAATTTTACATCTGGGGCTTTTCTGACCCTTTTTGGGCCCAAAAACTCGAAATTTGAAAGATTAATCCCCAAAAAAGAGGTTTAGAGTTTTCCGATTGTTTTGCCCAACGAATTTGTCCAACAGATTATAGAAAGGAACGTCCCTACCAAATTTGAAGTAAATCGGATAAAAAATGCGACCGCTAGAGTGCATACACACATATATATATATATATATATATATATATATATATATATATATATATATATATATATATCCAATTTTGAACGACCCCCCCAAAACGTGTTCAGGGGGTCACGTTAGGAACTTCTATGGTGGTCCCGGGCTTAAGTTTCACCGTGCGGGTCATGCTAATAGTTCACTTTCCAAAGGAAATTCACTAATAAGCACTAAGTACTGATACAACGTGTAAACAGAGTGCAACCTGTGGGACAACGGCAGAACTAACAGCACTGGTGGTACACTCTAGTAGAGAAATAAACTTACAGTGCCCACCCTGGTGGCATTTGTTGGAACTACGCTCGTGCTGCGCTCTAGTAGTGAAATCAAGAACTAACATTACACACTCTAGCGGCGATATTTTGAACTACGTCTGTGCCGTACGTCCTAGCGAACAAATTTAAAACTATTTTTCTGTAACAATGTTGCCAACCTAAATTTTTTCTTACTTAGTGTTGCTAAGCTAACTTTTCTCTTAATTAGGTTTACCAACCTAAATCTTTTGTTTTCATTCTTTCACAAGGTTGCCAGCTTAATTGTTTGTATTTTATCACAGATAGGGTTTCAGACCTAACTTTTTATATATTTCATTCCTCAATGTTGTCAACTTAACTTCTTGCAATTTGTCTTTAGCAGTGTTACCAAACTCACTTTTTGTATTTTTTCTGTAACAATGTTGCCAATCTAACTTTTTTCTTGCTTAGTGTTGCTAACCTAACTTTTCCCTTCGTTAGGGTTACCAACTTAAATCTGTTGTTTCCTTTCTTTCACAAAGGTTGCCAACTTAACTGTTTGTATTTTATCTCAGATAGGATTTCAAACCTAACTTTTTATATATTTCATTCCTCAATGTTGCCAACACAACTTCTTGCAATTTATCTTTAGCAGTGTTGCCAAACTAATTTGTTTAAATTTTTCTGTAACAATGTTGCCAACCTAACTTTGTTCTTACTTAGTGTTGCCAACCTAACTTTTCTCTTAGGTTTTCTATTCTTGCGATTTGTCTTTGGTAGTGTTACCAAACTCACTTTTGTAATTTGTCTGTAAAATGTTGCCAACCTAAATCTTTTGTGTTATTTCATTCACAAAGTTGTCAACTGAACTGTTTCTATCTATCTTAGATAGGGTTTTAAAACTAACTTTTTATACCTTTCTTTCCTCAATTTTGCCAACTTCTTGCAATTTGTCTTTGGCAGTGTGCTACCGTACTAAGTGAAAAACCAAAATAATGCCTTTACTGCGATTAATTATCTGATGTGGTAAAGGCCAAATCTGCGTTAGCTCCTTGCTACACCTTTTTATATCTAGTTGAAGGAATTTTCACTAAGCGATTGAATTGTCTTTGTGTTGACTTTCTAAATTGTTCAATTACCGTACGTAAATGGATTATAAACATTTATATTGAATTAAATAGGACCACCGGTATAATTTATAATGTAAATTCATTCATTTCAACTTGAAATTCATATTTGTTGTGGAACTTTTGGGTCTTGATTATATCAAAAAGGATCCTATACTGAGTTTTAAGTTTGTTTTTTTAACTAAGCATAATTCTTATACAAGAAAACTTGGCGGTTGGTGAAATTATCAAACATTGACAAATGTGTCATGCATTAAACTGAACTAAAATAATAACAAATTTGATGAATGCTATATATTTATTCAAAAGATGATATCAAACATGTTGTAAGTGTTACATTTATTTACAAAACATGTCACTACTAAATTACTGTTGTTACAGCAAATTTCCAGAGAAAGCTTCAACATGTTTTTGGCCTGGTGTTACCTTCTGAAGAACCAGCTTTTTAGATGATTTTCATCATTCAAATTCATGATTGTTATTTTTTAGTTTATGTTTAAATTATGTATATACAATTGTGTAATTGAAATTAAAATTTTAATAAAAAATAAAATTCTCATTTATAAGGTGAACCTTAAGTTAAGTTTGTATCCATCAACAAACTAGCACTCTGGAAAGCACAGTGGCTAGAACATTCATCTCACAATTTAGAACTCTTCATTCGACAATCTAGATATATGTAATCTGTACAACTACAACTAATTCAACAACAAAATTAATAATCCAGTGATCCGCTTTAAATTGGTTTCAAATATGCTCTAGTTATAAGGGAAATGTTAAGTTATATCTACATGTTTTCAATATTAACAAAGGGTAAAATTGTTTAAATAAATGCCAAGATATGTGTATTATGTCAATAAAGTCCCATATTAAGATATTGGGAGTTCAGAACCACAAATGCACTATTGAAACTTACGGCAGTATTGAAATTATTATAATAATTGAAATATTGTATCTCTTAAATAATGATTAATGTACTGTGGCATTTATAACTTTTCAAGATACAATACGAATTTGTGAGAACATAGAAATCGCTATTATAAAATTAGCCTTTCTTTATGCTATTTTTTAAACGCAGAATAAAACTGAAAGTTTGTGATTTGACACTTTGCCTCAAAAGGTTTGAACGACATTTACACATGTTTAAATATTGGTCTCAAAACAGTTGTGGAGTCTTTTAAAAGGTACCCGTTATTTATGTCTAACGTGTTTTGACATGCGACAAATATTTCAAAAGTTGTAACTCAAACAAACATTTAAAATGCCACCTGGGTTAACAGTTTCACTTTGCTTGACATTGAGTTCAGCGTCCATAATGTTGATTTACTCAGTAAAGAAATGAGTAGTTTCATTCTAATTTGATGAATATCACATAACATCTGAAATGTTTATTAAATGTTTCAAAAAATCGTTCTACTTGTTTTGTTCTTTCTAATGTACAAAGTTGTTGTTTCTTTCTTGTTAATTTAGGGATTGTTCGGATTTTGTCTCATAACTGAAATGTAAACTTTATGACCTTATTTTACTTAAACAAATAATAAATAATTTTGTAAGACTTCATGACACAATTTAACTTGTGTGTAAGCGGGCTCTAGGTGACGTATCATTATTAGTAATTAGTGTAAAAGAAATTTTGTTATATATATATTTTTTTTGTCTACCAACTTAAAGTTTTTATTTTAACAGCAGCAGGAATTCAACTTTAGGGTTCAAATAGTAACTGAAACCTATAACGAGTTATTTTGTTTCTGAATTAATTTATTAGAAATATTTCCAAGACTATTTTTAATAGTAAGTTTTTATAATTTCAACAATTAGTTGTTTTCGTTTATAAACTTTGAAACATTTCTTTGCAAATTAAATTGTTGCGGTTAAGTTAGCACAGCTATTTAACGGTCTTTTTTTCTATCAAACTTTTAGGCTATCTGATCTCACTTTATTTTGCTGATTTTATACATTTTAAGTAAGAGTTTAACACTTAAATGAGGTTTACCTGAATGATAACCTTTTAAAGCGTGACATAAAAAAATTTATGATACTGAAGATTTAGTTTTCATAAATAACTGTTTTTGTTTGTAAGCTTATTTTATATAAATGTCATTGGAGATTTGATTTTAAGTAATATATTTCAATTTTAAGGTGGAATTTGCTATCTCCAAGTGAGATACGATTCGTAACCTCACGGATCGTATTCTCATTGGGCTGATTTTGTCATCACAACCGAAAAAAAGTTACCCTGCAGAATTAAAATGTACACTGATATTTGTTTAAACAAATGAAAATTGTGTGGGTTAACTGAATTTATTATAACCAGGTTTAGCAAAATGACCAAAATCAAAAACAATACCTTTACATCTAAAACAAAGTAAAATTATTTTAAAAGTTGTGTTGTCGAAACAGAACCAGGTGCTTCAGACCAGCAAAAAATATAAACATTGGACTCGGCTTATGTTGTTGTTTTTTCAACAAAGTACTTGGAGTGTTGACAGTTAAATAAGCGTCCCTAGGAAATACTTGACTTTGTATCCAGCCCTAATCGAACCTCCGTATTTCTCTTTTTATGATAAATGAGTTTTCCATTAAGATTCCAAATAGTAAAAATTGAATGTAAGAAATAATCATTCTCATTTATAAATGAGGCTCCGAAAGCTAACGTGTTCTATTCTCATTTTGTATTAACCAACATGAAATTAGATTGCAACATATTTGGTTGATGAAGTATAAAGATTCGCTTGAATTAAAGATGTGAAGGGCCGTTGCTAATATGATTTTATACTTAAACTTCTTATATTTACAAATGTAAGTTTTAATTTACAAACTAAATTAGTAAATATATAACTACCTTTATTTGAAACTACTCTAGTTTATGCAACGATTTCATTTAACCACCTTGATGTTTATATTATAAAATTAGTATTTCAACTATATTGCACTTGAAAACAAGAGCATTGGTATGTGATGGTTTTAAATACAACGATGTGAATTCAGCATTGTCTGAAGAAACACATACGTTGGGACACTCTTAATACTGATACAAACCATTGACTCGTCGTTGGATCCTTTTTTCTAAGAGAAAATGCAAACAGTTAAATTGGCAACTTTGTGAATGAAATAACACAAAAGATTTAGGTTGGCAACATTGTTACAGAAAAAATACAAAAAGTGAGTTTGGTAACACTGCCAAAGTCAAATTCCAAGAAGTTAAGTTGACAACTTTGAGGAATGAAATATATAAAAAGTTAGGATTAAACCCCTATCTGAGATCAAATACAAACAGTTAAGTTGGCAACCTTGTGAAAGAATGAAAACAAAAGATTTAGGTTGGTAACCCTAACTAAGAGAAAAGTTAGGTTGGCATCACTAAGTAAGAAAAAATTTTAGGTTGGCAACATTGTTACAGAAAAATAGTTTTAAATTTGTCCGCTAGGACATACGTCACGGACGTAGTTCAAATTATCGCCACTAGAGTGTGCTCTGTTAGTTCTTGATTTCACCAATGAATTCAAACCTTAAGGTTTGTATTAATTGTTTTCACTTCTAGAGCGCAGCACGAGCGTAGTTCCCAAGTGAAAAAATATGTTCTGGCTAGATCTGGACCAGATCTGGAGATGTTTGAGCCAGATCTAGACCAGATCTGGAGATGTTTGAGCCAGATCTGGGGCTATCTGGGCCAGATCTGGGGCTGTCTGGGCCAGATCTGGGGCTGTTTGAGCCAGATCTGGGGATGTCTGGGCCAGATCTCGGAATGTCTGGGCCAGATCTGGGGATGTCTGGGCCAGAACTGGGAATGTCTGGACTATACCTGGGGATGTCTAAGCCATAACTGGGGATGTCTGAGCCAAATTTGGGGATGTCTTAGGAAGAAAGATATGAAGTGAGAACACTGCATGAAATGTTGAACAAAAATATAATATACAAAAAATATAATTTAAACTTTTTTGAATTCATGTAATTAGGAATAAGTAATGAAGTAACTGTCAGTAATGAAGTAATCCTGTCTGTGTGGTATCATTGATTATACATCCTACGGAAGGATTCCGTAGGATGTATAATCAATGGTGGTATACACACAGTTTCGAACGAATGGTGTTTTTGGGGTCTGGGGACCTCAAAACGAAAAGTTATCATGATCCCGGGCCTACTGTCGGATTCAAAATTATGGATACTCGAGTTTGACTTGCCACCAAAAATTAACCGATTGAGCTACAACAACGGTGGTTACATCAAAATTGTCCTTGTCTTATTTTTCGTGTTTCGGTTTAAACAACAATTTTAAATTTTGATTGTAACTAATTTTTATTTCGGGTAGAATCTAAAAAGTACACAATTTTTGCCGTTTTTCTGGCAACTACAGACTTAAAAAATTCATATTTCCGAAACGGATCACCTTATCGATTTAAAATTTTTATACGTCATAGATAGACATGTTTTTAGCTTATTTGTATAATTTTAGATTTTTAAACTTAATTTTATGAAAGCTGTTATCCATTTCGTAAAGTGATGTTTTCTCAGCACTCAAAAGAGCTAAAAACCTGTTTAATGGCTTGTTATGAAGCTCGTGATTTTTATCGTCTAATTTTGAAAGTACTTAAACCAAATCTACTTCGAAACGGTTAATTCAGAGTGATTATTAAGTAATAAATCAGTACGCGCACTAGGCACGAGATGCCTCCCAGAGAACATTTTAGTGAGCAGGAAGTGCGAATGATTTTAAGTGCTATTTGTTTTTTCAAGAGTGAAGGGGAGAAGCTGGGTGACAAGAGGTGACAACGGTGATAGTAAATGGTGAAATGTAAATAAAAAAAGATAACACTTTTTTGACAAACACTTTACAAACTGGTTGCAGATTGCGGAGCGCTCGCCAACTCGCTTATCGCGGCAACGTCGCACTCCGTTCTTTTCAACACGCCGCAGCGGTAGCCAGCCTCGTGCGCGTACTGATTTATTGCTTAATAATCACTCTTAACGATTCAAAGTATATTTGGTTTAAGTACTTTCAAAATTAGACTATAAAAATCACGAGCTTCATAACAAGCCATTAAACAAGTTTTTAGCTCTTTTGAGTGCTGAGAAAACATCAATTTACGAAATGGATAACAGCATTCATAGAATTGAGTTTAAAAAGATAAAATTATACAAATAAACTAAAAATATGTCTATCTATGACGTATACAAATTTTAAATCGATAACTTGACCCGTTTCGGAAATATGAATTTTTTAAGTCCGTAGTTGCTAGAAAAACGGCAAAAATGGTGTACTTTTTATATTATACCCGCAATAAAAATTTGTTACAATCAAAATTTAAAACTTTTATTTACATCGAAACACAAAGAATAAGACAAGGACAATTTTGATGTAACCACCGTTGTTGTAGCTCAATCGGTTAATGTTTGGTGGCAAGTCAAACTCGAGTATCCATAATTTTAAATCCGACAGTAGGTCTTACCATGCCGACTACGGAAATAGCTTCTTCCCTATAGGGGAAATTCGCTAAAATCAGATACAAGGCAGAGTATTGGAGCAAGGTTAGGGGCTATTGCCCCTTCAAGCCACTAGTAACATGTAATTATATGTTATAATCCCAAGTAGTATTATTAATGGCAAGTAACTTCTTGATTGTTGAGTCACAGAACGTAACACATATTTGGAAAACAAAGAACCAACGATGGCAATTTCAGCTGGCCAAACCGCACGAAAAACAGTTGCTTAAAGTGGGAACTCAAACCCACAATTGACAAACGATATTCCAACAATATTAATTTTGGTTGGCCGAACCGCGTAAAGAATGGTTGGGCAATGGTTGGCTTGTTGTGGAGACTCCAACTCACAATGATTGTATTTATAGAACAATTAACCAACGTTGGTCCAACAATATCAATTTAGGTTGGCCCAACCGCACAAAAAACAGTTGGGCAACGGTTGGCTTGTTGTGGAAACACCAACTCACCATTAGCCAACGGTTCCACCGTTGACCAACGGTAGCCCAACAGTGTGTGCTACATGGGATACCACTTGGTCCGCTACAGCTGCTAGTCTGATCAGTGGCTGTGTGGTCTAAGGCGCTACCCTCCCGGACGAGAGGAAACACTTGGATCGAGAGATCAAATCCCGTCACAGTCGGTGGTTTCAATGTGCAACTCATGGAGAATTCTGAGGCAGGGTTGAAAAGGGAGGACGGACCTTTAGCAAGTGGTGGACGGCACGGGTCCAGGTCCAAGCTGACGGAATGACTGAATTATTTGCAAGTTGCACATATGATCAGGTATTGCTACTTTTACCTATGTTACCGCACATAACCCTGAGAGGAGAAGGGTAATTGTCTATCCATGCTACCATACTTTATATTCTAGGCCAATATTCGGTAAATATCAAGAAATTGATTGATTCAAATAAGGCTATAACAAGGGAGAAAGTATGTATCAGTTTTCTAAATCCGTTTACATGTTAATACAATATTAAAAAACAGTGGCTGAACTAATCAGAAATACACTAAAGATAAACTTGTTCAGGATTTAAATTTCAATGTGTTTATTACAAAATAACCCCTAAGATCGCAGACAGCTAATGTCTGAAGGTCCGAAATGTCCAAGGATATCCGCAGTATATTTGGGGCGGCAGGCGGATATATAAAAATATAGTCCTGAACATCTCTTTTTTCCTGGAACAAGCAGGATATTCTATGGATATCCATAGGATTTCTTGTATTGGATGTCCGTTTTACAGAATTTACGGAGTCCTCTGGATATCAGCGATGTCCTCCCCATCATAATGTAACTTTTTGGATAACATATTTTATTGCTGTCTGAGACACCTCTAAGGTCACCTTACTATACTTTGTAACTGTTTGCTAGAATCCTTATCAATATTTTATGTTACAGTAAAATTAATGATAAGATTTATTTGTACATGATTTAATAAACAATATAAATTATTTATCAGGAAGTTTACTAATCATTATTATTATTATTATTTGAATTACCTTTATTCCATTTTTCTAACTTAAATATATTCAATGATAGGCTAACTAACAGCAAAGTAGCTTTAACATTTTGTTCAAGTCCTGTAGGGCTTAGAATGTAGGTAGGCTTATTGGTAAATGCTTAAACCCCAGCCCAAACCCTACTCTACTTGTGAATCAGAATAGCCTTGGGTGCTAAGGTGTCTGCACAGAGAGCTGATGATCGTATAGGTTCAAGATACAAATCGGTCGAAATATCTTTGTTGTTCAAATCCTATTGAAAAACATAGATTATTGGATAATGAAGCAATTTAAGTGTAAAACACAGCTTTTTAACGACAAAAATACTGATAGGTCAAAAAAAACGTGCATCCTGGTCCAAAAACGTCCGTCTAGGATTTAACTTTGACGTCCGACGGACGTCCACTTTTAGTGGCATCGGAACTTTCACAAGACGCCCTATGGACCTCTTAAGGACTATTTTGGATGACCTACATACATCCATAATATCCGACATAGTCAACGGCTGGACGTCCCTGTGCTATGTGGGAAAGTCAGTCCTTTTGGACCTAGATTTTATAAAGCGGTAAATTGAACTTACCTACGTTTGAAAATCTTAGTTTCCTGAAGATGAATACAAAATAAATGAGGCTTAATAGAGAAACACAGACGAGAAATATGATAACAATCCTCAGAGGACCGAAGACTAGAGAGGTGACAAAGAGGTGAACTGAGAGGACTGCCACCAGCACTGGTATTACGGTAGGAACCTGGACAAGCAAGCGTCATCTGAATGTTACAGTGGGACAGGCACAAACAGTACAACCACAGAATGGTAGTACCAATAAAATGTAATGATTAATTTGTATTATATAAAATCTTAATAGATAATTGAACAAGGAGAAAACTTACTACTTTTTCAAACAAGTATATTACCGATAATACTTTGTGTATTGTATAGACAACTTCATATGATAAGAGAATTATCAAAAAACAATGAAATTTTTTTTCAGTATCTATATATTTAATTCCGTAAGCGAATCGGTCCCCACGAAATATCTTGAGCCAGGAAGAAGTTAACTTAGGTTATGACGATCCATTTTAAAGCTTGGGGACCAAGGACGGTAGGAAAAATATCAGAAATTTCAAAAATTATGTGGGCTACGCCCCACTGGACTTCAAAGATCCAATGATTTTATTATGGAAATATCACTACAGTGTTTTTATTAATAAGCAAAATGAACTAATGATCAGCTGTGATTATCCACTTACACAAATACCATATGTTAGAGGCTAGCCCCTGTAAGCCACTAGTTTGACTTTAAGATGTACTATTATCATAGTTTGTTTTAAGGTAAAAATTATTTTATTACAGATAAAGAGTTGCAGTTTTATTATCCCCAATATTATTATTGATAAGTTTGTTTTACTAACTTATATAAAGTATTGATCTTATTTCTAGAACTTATAAACATTTCCTTTAAAGCCACTTCCCCTAAAGACATAACCCACCCATTTCCCTTGGTTCTTGACGATTAGAACACCTAAATCCATTTAGTTTAGTAGGACAACTAAACACGTCAAGAATCAAAGGAAATAAAGTAAACAAAGAAGTTAAAAATACTTAAAAATGATAAAATTTTCAAAATCATTTTAATTAAATATATTTTGAATTGTAGGGTGTTCAAGTAAAGTTAATGGCAATTGAACATAATTAATTGAGCACTGAATAAATACTTGTGATTAATTTTTTAGTGTCATAACATTTGGTATTTTTAATATAAATATGTATATATATTATAACTTCAAATTAGTTTTTGGTGTTGAGAATGTGGCCACACAGTATCAAACCTTAAAAATATGTGCTTCAAAGTTAAATTGAATAACGTTCCACTTTATAATACCGGGTGTCCACAAATGATTAGTACAATTTTAAACTTTAGCCATAACCTTAATACTGTACACTTCACGCGGAATATCTTGACCTGTGGCTTACTCCTCTGTCAGAGTTACTGATATAACCAGCTGGGCCATCTCGAGCTTCAGTTGTGCCGTTGACGATTATATTACGCTTGTTTTAATGTCTTATAGCCCTATGTGAGAGAGAGAGAGAGAGAGAGAGAGAGAGAGAGAGAGAGAGAGAGAGAGAGAGAGAGAGAGAGAGAAAGAAAGAAAGAGAGAGATAGAGAGAGGGAGAGAGAGAGACACAACAATCTTTCAAACAGTACTCATAGCCAGGACCTGTTCATGACAGAATAAAAATTAATTGCAATCTTTGTCAATAAGTTATATTTTAATTCATGAAGTTATAATTTTTTCAGACCGATGTCTAAATCTCGCTCTACTCCAACTGTTTGAACTGAAAACAGTTCCCACAGGATATTCTACAAGATGTTTTTTTTTGTACATGATTTGATAGTAGTGTAAGGTTGGTCGACCAAATGGCAAAGTTTTGCTTCGCCATTCATTGTTGCCAATTCAGTTTGTTTGAATTGTTATAACCTAAAAGAGATTCACCGAAAATCCGCAGTGTTTGGTATTGAACTATAACCAACATAGTTGTTGGACCATTTTTCTTCATTGAAAACACCATAACAGCAGTAATTTACCAAGACATGTTGGAAATATTCGCCATCCTGCAGGATATTCCAAACTAGATGTTTCAGCTCGGCGCACCTACCCAATGGTCCTTGGATGTCTGTCAATGTTTAGACGAGCATTTCCCACATAGTTGGATTGGAAGAGGCGGACTGATACAATGACCACCTCGTGTTCCTGATATCACACCTTGTGATTTATTCTTGTTGGACTTGTAAAGGACATTGTTTACTGAACACAGGTAGAGACAGTAGATGAACTCAGAGAAAGAATTATGGCAGCCTTTTTTCAGGTTTTACCATAGATGTTGGAGAACACATGGATGGAAATCGACCACCGCCTTGATGGTGTCTGTGCCAGTAATGGACGGCATGTAAAGATTTACTAGGAAGACAGAAGAAAACTTATTTTTTAGTACTTTATGTAAATAAAACAAAATAAACCTAATTTGTACAAGCTTTTGTGTTAGTACTGATCAAAGTTGTACTAATCATTTATGGACACCCGGTATACTACAGTATAGTACAGTACTTACCCGGAAAGGACGTGGCGCATCAGGAAGCTGCCTTCTCAGCAGCAGCACGCAAACCATCGCCATCCCATAAGAGAGCCAGATGAAGAAAGCGTAGGTGTCAATGAGGACGTTGGCATTACCTCCGACGAAAAAGTAGAATGTAAGAGCCAGTAATACCTGTATTCAATTTATAACCTTATGAACAATATCCCTTGGTTTAATGAGATCAAACGTTAAGTACATTAAGCCAAAATGTAAGTTGTAACAATAGTTACAATTTAAACATTTTTATCATTTTTTATCTGAACTAAAATTACTTATTTTAGAGATATTTTTAGTTGTGTATGGTAAAGGTTTCAGTATAACTAGTTTATCGTTGTTGCTAAAGGATGATAACCCAGAATGATGAGAGGCATTAACAAATGTTTTAAGAGTATGTGCTATCAGCAGAAGTAATTAGGTATGTTTGTTTTTAAATTTTCAAAAATTAATAAGTTTATACGGTATATTTTCCTCTGCTCTATAAATTTGTATCATTTTATTTATAATATAACTTAACTTTTTAAATGTTCTAAAAATGTTTTTACTAAAACCAAAGGTATTTTAATTTAACCCTTAAAATTAACTTGACATAACAATGTTACAAGCAGGAAATTTCAACCGAACTAAAAATGTAGACCATACAAAGTCTACTTCTGTAGTGTCTTTGCCATGACATTACAAGAATCCATAAAGAACTACAAAAGATACAGTGGGTCTGCATAGCTATACATAGCCAAAGACACTGAATTACAAGCTACTCCCCCACTACCTGAACTATGACAGCAGGGGCTGGCGTCTGCCGAGATTTGTGGATGCAGCAAAGCATATCCATTATGTGACCCTCTCTGGCTGCTACATAACCTATCCTGGAACATTTTTCATCATTTTCTGGGAATTTCATAAATTAAAGTTAGTTGAAATTATAAAACTTAATAAGCTGACAAGTAGAAGGATAAAAATTAAATCATTCGTTAGGTCAGCAGGTTAGACAATTACAACTATCTTAATATATAAAATCCAAATACCACTGACTCACTCACTCACTCATCACGAAATCTTAAAAACCACAGAATGGATTACAATGAAATTTGGAACATTCCTTCCTCGTGGGTCTTAGGTGCTCACTAACAAAGGGTTTTAAGAAATTCCCATAGGGCTACGCCCCACAGGGAGTCAAAGCTCCAATCCTATGTTATTCGTATGGACATTCACTTTAAGTTTGAGCTGATGAAAATACAAACAGCTGATCTTGATTCGTAGTAGTTCCACGCGATAACCACAGAATGCAACACACACAACTGTCATAGTTTTTATAAATTATTATTTGCGGGGCGAAGCCTGGGGGAACAGCTAGTTTATTTATATATTTAACATCAGAAAAGCTTTGATCTACCAAATCCAATTACTAGGTATTTAGGAAAAAGCACAAGGCTTGAACATTTCATTAGAGCGAAAGGTGAAGGATAGCATTATATTATATGAACTTTATTGTGTGTTATTTCACTCATCAGTCCCTCCACAAAGTGAGTTAGCTGTATCATATATTTTCCCCCCTACTCAAAGTTTACTATCATGTTTATAGGTCAAGGCTAAGTTTTAGTTATTTAATTGTAAAACAATTCTATACTCTATTTTTACTGAAATACTTCTTGTTGTCCTTAGAGTTTTATTTGAGAAGTAACTATTTCCAAATGAAAGATTAACAACGAGAGGCCAAAACATTGTATTACTAAAAGATCAATTCTCACCTTGAAGCACAAAACATTCCAGACATGATGCTGGTCAAGAGTGAGAGGCAGATAATGATAGACGATATGGCACCTCCCGCCACCCCAAACAACTTGACTGCAAAGATCTAAAACCAATTCAAATAAAATATCTCAACATTAGGTAATCATACAGGAATTCAGTGTAGCTAGTACTCTGCATGAAAGTCTAGCCCGAAGTTGTCTAAAATATTAGACTCGATTATCCTACATAATAATGCACATACGATAGTACTGTATGTCACATAAATGACCTACAGTCAAGTTTTGTGTAAAAATTACAGTGGCAACTTTGTTAGCACTATGAACCAAAAGAACAAACAACGTTTATTTTTTTGAAATATATTATTGTTAGGAATCTCTCAGATCCATAACAAAAGTTAATTGTAAATAATTAACTATTTCTCTATCAAGTCTTTTTTCCAATGATTTAATGTATTTTTATACACTAAAAAAAAATGTATAAGAGTTGAGCTTTTAGACGTTTGTAAGCTTAGAATTATTGAAAACCCATTTTCTCACCGTAATGACTGTAGTGCTGTTAGCAATCTCATCCGGTGTTAGGACAGTCAAAAACGTTACATTCAGCAGGACAAATGTCATGGTTATTATTGTTGAACCTATCAGGATACTTCTCAGGATGTTCCTGTAAACAAAAAAAAACACTCAAATGTACCAGTGTAGGACTTTTTCAATAATTTAATATATTAAATTCTTCCCTCATTATTGATATTTAGTAAAATATCAATAATATTTAGTAAAAGTACCAAGAGCAACATCCTCAGTATAGTTATATGCAATTAAATCCAAAACGTCTACAGTATGTCATATTTGTACAAGTGGTACAAATAATGACGTCAAAATATATAAAACCTAAAATCCAAATCACTTTAAAATTATATCTTAACAAATATTCCTCTGTTGAATATAATGGAGAGGACAACACTCAAGCTCACATATTCATTTAAAAGCAGTTCTAGTGCTGGACACATCTAAATAACACAATTACAATACAATTTACAATTTTACAATTCAATGGTAAAATTACTATTTGGGAAAAAAATATTTTTGTTGATTAATTATTCTAAGAACACAACTCTGAATTGAAATATTTATTAACTGATACAAAAACAGAAAAAAACGGATCACAGAAAAACTAAACAGATAAAATATATCACCTGATGACTTTGTGAATATAACATGGTACCGTATTTAATGACGGAACGAAGTGAAGGAATGTATTAGGACAATGATTCGGTGACCATCAGTGTGTCCCTGAGTCCTCGTGTTCGTAATTCAATAACGTGAAAATGGCTGCACGGATCATTTTCAGCATAACAAATTCAGCATTATAATCACAATGACTATCTAGATAAATTAAGCTTTAAATACCATGTTGCAAGGTCTTATGTGCTCCCAACCCAATGTTTAGTTGCCCCGCCTTGATTTTATATTGTTTAGTACACCGTGTTGTGAAGTAGTTAGTAAAGCACTTGTTTTTTCCATTCTGTGGTAAAAGATAAACGATCTGACTAAATGCTCATTAGAACAAACATGGTGCATTGTACGGTGAAATGTTGAGTAATCTGTACCATAAACTCTTCTATGGGGCAGTGACGGACCAATGGGCATAACCCTAATGACGTACGTAATGATTTGCAGAAGCCTAGACGTTTCCTGCCCAACACGAAAATGGGCAACATATTTTATTTAATTAGGTTCAGTATTTTTTTGAGAAACACTGAACAAATATGTTTCATAAACGAACAGACAGGTGAACAAAATTTAAATATCTCCGCTGCATACAATATTTCACTGCTCAAAGCGATGTAGAAAAAAATGTATTTTATTTATATAGATAAATACATTCCTTATGTGTAACATCTGTTATTGCCTGTCCATAATGTGTGAACAGCTACAATTCAAATCAAATTATTCCCCATGTTATTATTATGGGCAAAAAACGAACTATGAGGTCAGCCCGTGCCCTTGAGATTAAAAATATCGAAAATTAAAAACCTTATTGCAAAACTACGAACTGAGACGAATTGTTTTGACACTTCAATCATTAAAATTGGCCAAGAAATAAGGGAGAAGTTGTGTTTACAAAAAACGGCTTAACGTATTATATACATGGATACTGGAAATTTACCGATCATACACATTTGTCATTTGACTTTCGTAATAAGTCGGCAAAGGGCAACGCTAAGCGCAAGCCATGTCACAAGGTAAAGCGCCTTCAGTTTGACAGATACTATTACCGCGCAGTGTAATACGATGATCTGTAGAGTAAATGGACCGTTCATTTCAGTTTAAATTTAGTTCACATGAAATGGCTCGTTGTGTCAACGGTCTTATTTTATAAAATTATAAAAATATATCGATGAAGGTCCGTTGTCGCAACGAGCCTGTAGACGCTTTGGACCGTTTTGCTTATATTAAATGGGTTCATTGGCTCTATGACCTCTTTAAAAATATAATAATAATATAAGGGGCCGTTGTATCAACGATCTGTAGAGTAAATGGACCTTCTTTTTTAAAATTAAATATAACGGAGGGTCATAGTATCAACGAGCTGTACTGTAAATGGACCTCATATTAAATTAAATATTATTAAATAGGTCCGTTGTGCCAATGATCTGTAGAGTAAGTGAGCTGTCCCCAACCTAGGTACTTGGTCCCCATGTTATTCTTATGGAAAATACTTGAAATGTTATATATAGCTTATTTATGAATGTATATGGATGAAACTTGGTATGTGACTTCACTAGGATGAGTTCTGTTGATATTTGCATAAAAACCCATTATTTTGTGTGCCTTGTTGCAGCAAACCTGCGTACTCATCCCCAATGTTATTCTTATGTAGTATAATTAATATTTCAAATATCGCTTTTTTGTGAATATATTTCTTATGAATCCTGTTAAGTGTTTTAATGTGTTATGTTAAATATTCATTGGAAATTCGCTGAGTATGTAGGTTTGCTGCGACGGGGGTATTTATGTATCTATTGTTGCCATGTAATATTATAAACTGGGAGCAAATTAATATATATTTAATATAATTATATTAATAATATAATTTTGATAATATAAATTTATACAACAATTAACCA
This sequence comes from Allygus modestus, assembly GCA_963675035.1. Taxonomy (NCBI): domain Eukaryota; kingdom Metazoa; phylum Arthropoda; class Insecta; order Hemiptera; family Cicadellidae; genus Allygus; species Allygus modestus. The sequence continues at coordinate 47,956,891 of OY776116.1, forward strand.
GCCTTGGTCCAACAATATTGAAAATATATTAAAAGGCGATTGCACCACAGATTATGAAAGTTTTGAGGATATAATTCCGCCCCAAAATAATCCCAAGGTAAGATAAATCCTGCCCGAAAAATTCCCGAAATTACGGTAATCATGAGCTAAGGAACAACTAAACTAACTTTCTGTCAAACTAAGGGCGCACGGAAATAAAATTCCCTCTAGCCAATTGATCACCGCACTTCTAAGATTATTTAATAACATCGAGTTCCTTGGTTGACTGGCGCCCCTAAGCTGCAGCCTAGTCAGCCAAAAGGTTAACCAGGCCCTGGTTTTCACTTGTGCAACACACTGTATTTCATTGTCATTAACTTATAAGTTTGATAGTAACCCTCTAAATAAACAATTGTTTATTAAAAATTACTATCTTCCTCCTATTAATTATTATAATAACTAATTAACTATCTGTAGAGCTATTTGTATTACTAATTCCCAATTACATGATTTAAAAAAGGTTTAATGATATGTTCTACATTAAATATCACCCTGTATAATTCAAACTATAATTAGTATTATAGCTTCAATGATGCATACTACACTTAATAATATTCTTTATAATACCAACTATCATATAATAATAGTACAATAATACGTATATCACTAAATAATAATGTATGATTCAGTTTACTGGTATTATAGCAATTTCCTATAGTACTCTCATGTTTATAATATTCAATAATATAATACCTTCAATGATAAATATTTCATTTAATAATACTGTATATAATACAGTTGACTGGTATTATATACAATTATCAATAATACTAAATTTGTTATTATAGCCAATAGTACAGTACTATTACTTCTCACACATATCATAGACCATATTATTGAATATTATAAAGTAACATTAATGTATTAATAATACTCCATAATCATTTTTGTATAAGGACAGTTGAATGAATATCAGGAATTGCTGTCTATAGACAAACATATAAACATACTGGAACTAAAATCTTCGGAATAATTTACTCTTTTAAATTATTATAAAATATTAAGTCGATAACAAGGTAAATATGAAATGCATGCAATAATAATTGCAGCAATCCTTTCAATAAGAGATAAGATACCTTAGAAAAATAGCTGGGCTATGACATACATATTCATTAAGAGGAATTTATAGGATAAATAAGTGGCATTTCTAATGATATTTTTTAGATAAATAGTCAAATAAAAACCTGTAAATTCCCTCCAGGGCCCCTACCCTAAATGCTGACTCATTCCTGTTCCATTCTTTTTAAACTTACTTTTCAGGGTTTTTCATTTCTTCTGTTACAGTTGTGATGAAACTCCTGGAACATCACAAAATACATTGCAAAATAATTATCTGCAGGACTTGGTAGTTCTGAGAAACTTGCTTATAATACTATTAACACTTGCTTATCATGGGCAATTAATAAGTTCAGATCACCAGATTAGAAAAGTTAAACTACACTACGCAGATGACTGTTCATACCCTGTCCATATACGCAGATGACGCAACACTTTTTAACTATAACGAAAACTTGGATGAGCTAATAAGAGACGAAAGACAAGCCTTAGATATAGCATTAGACTTGTTTCAGTCAAACTTTTTGATTGTCATCGATCAAAAGAAAGATTCAAATTCAAATTCAAATTATATAGACAGAACATATAGTTTGTTTTTTTCACTGAATTATGACATTTATAAATACATGAAGCCTGTTAAGTTATTAGGTATACATCTAGATAGTAGGTTAAGTTGGGACAACCATGTAGAAAAACTGTGTAAAAAATTAAGTAGAGTTATCTTTTTGTTAAGAAATCTAAGAAATTGTGTAACTGAGAACATTTTGATAAATGCCTACTATGCTTTTTTTTCATTCACATTTAAGGTACGGCATAACTCTGTGGGGCCACTCTTGCAGTGCACAGATTGCTTTTAGATGGCAAAAAAAAATTGAGAGTAATCAAAAATGCAGCAGATAGAGAATCATGTGTACCTTTCTTTAAAGATCTTAAAATAATTACTCTTCCAAATCTCTATATATTCTGCTGCCTAATGGATGAAAAAGAAGTTTTTGTGTATGGGTGTGTTTAGAAAACACACCCATAGCTATTCAACCAGAAAAAAATACCTTCTTGACTTAGTTTCAGTTAGACTGGAAAAAACAGGAATAGTCATCTCTACATGAAAATCAAACTATTTAATAAACTGCCAGAGAGAATGTGGTATGTACCCTTAAAAATGTTTGAAAATGTAATACAAATTTGGTTGAGGGAGAATGTATTCTATGCTGTAGACAAATATTTGGCCTGTGATACTAGTATGTTAAGGATTTAGATTTGTGTTTTGTTAAGTTTGATCAGTTTATTTATTTATTTCTATTTTATCAATAATTTATCACTTATATTGTTATTAACTTTTATAGTTACCATTATTGTTGGGTGTTTGAACTGTTAAAATTAACTTAATAACATCCTTTGTATTTATGTACAATAATTTATAACAGTAAAATTGTACATTAATTTATGACTTTGTCAATTACACAGATTTGTGTTTAAAGGCAATAAAAAGTTCTTGATTCTACACTTTGTGTTACTTGGGTGATGATAAGACATAGCGCAACGTAATGAAATAAATAATTTTAACCTTAGAAAATATGATAATTAGCATAATAGTTATAAGCTACAAAGTACCAGTGAAAACATATTACAGTAACGATACTATCAATAGTTTCAAACTACTGATAGTACCTACTATTTTTTCACCTAGATAGTATTATTCTATACTACAGTAACGATACTATCAATAGTTTCAAACTACTGATAGTACCTACTATTTTTTCAGCTAGATAGTATTATTCTATACTACAGTAACGATACTATCAATAGTTTCAAACTATTGATAGTACCTACTATTTTTTCACCTAGATAGTATTATTCTGTATTTTTTAAACTTATAATCGCAATGGATTTTAATTGATTATTGATTTATCAGAAGCGTATTATTATATAAATTTAATGACGCTATTATACAGGGTATGAACTGTCACAAAAAAGATTATTGATTCTGATCCTGATTTTATTTGGACTTTACTTATCGCTTCAAGTGTTTAAACACGAACCAATAATAAAATATTAGGCCTATACTATCGAGAAGATTACAGAAAATGGTGACTGCAGTATCGAAGACACAATAATTAATAATTCCCCCGTAGCAGCAAACCTGCATACTCAGTGAATTTCCAATGCATGTATATGTTTCGCAAAACCACATAATCCGTCTATAGTAGATAAATAAAATAAAATTTAAATCACAGTTCTACGATGTCCAGTTATCGACATAACAGGTAACCGAGTTATATTGCGGGGCATATCAAGGAAATCTGAATCCTGTTATGTCGATAACGGGACATCGTAGAAGTGTGATTCAAATTTTGTCTTATTCATCTACTAAAGACGGAAAAATTAGCCATCATTTTTTTTTTTTTTGTTGGCCTAATGGATAAATTTATTACAAATTCTAGTAGGACATGGAATTTCTTGGAAGAGAAGAGGGATGCCGGTCGCACCAGGTTGGCCGCTACCCGCCACTCCCGACAAAAGCGCTGATTTGTCAACAAAAGATTAGGACGCGATGCTCTACCTGGGGAACTGTGCCTTTACTTCTGACATCAACTGTAAGTACAGTGTAAGATTAAATAAAAGTTGAAATGTTGTAAAACTTGTTATTTACATCCCATAGTTATAATATCACATACCATGCTAATAAAGAAGATTTTTTTAACTGTATAATTACTTTACATACGTATTAGTATTACCCTCCATCATAAGTGTAAAGGCCAAAATAAATAGCTTGCGTAGTTGCTGGAACAGAGTAGTTTGTTCCTTCAAATCCTGGATTGAATTCAAGAGCTCGCCCTATAAAAAAAATAGTTTTTTGAGCTGTTAAATGTTTTAAAAACACCCCCCTAGCAGCAAACCTGCATACTCAACAAATTTCCAATGCATATATATATATATATATATATATATATATATATATGTATCTTAATGCCACATACTAAGTTTCATCAATTTACATTCATAAATAAACGATTTATGATATTTTAACTATTCTCCATAAGAATAATTAACATGGCGGCTGAGGATGCAGGTTTGCTGAAACAAGGGACACAAAAATGGGTTTTTATACAAATATAAATATAATTTAACTAGGTAAAGCCATATACCGTACCAAGTTTTATTAATTTATGTTCATAATTAAAGGAGATAACATGTTTTTTGTTCTCCATAAGAATAACATGGGGGCTGAGTATGCAGGTTTGCTGCTAGGGGAACTAAAGGGGAAAATATTGTTTTTCTAGCAAAAATCAGTAGACCACAATGATAAGTAGCAATCTACCAAGTTTTGTACGGATAAGTTAATAAATACTCAAGATATAAAATTGTTCTTATTCTCCATAAGAATAACATTGGGCAACGTAGAGTACTGTGTTTAGCACTTTCAATATCTCTGTAACCAATTGACGTAGAGCAATGATCAAAAAACAAAATTATTTGTTTTTTTAAGCTGAATTAAATGTTGAAAACAAAAATTTTATTTACTAAATTATTATATGTAAAAAACTCAAAAAACCCATTTTTGGGGTACAAACCCCCCCCCCCAAATACCACTTCAGATGGGTCGATCTGTCTGGTTTTCGAACTTAAAGTCATAAATGTTGCTTTACACGTTTTTAACAAATTTCATCAAAATCGGACCTTTTTACGAGAGTTATTGCACCCGCGGACACACATTTATCAACACATATAGATACAGTTTTGAATGGATGGTGTTTTTGGCATCTGGGGACCTCAAAAGAAAAGTTATCATGGTCCCGGGCCTAGCTCTTACCATGCCAACTACTGTAATAGCTTCTTCAAATTCGCTAACAAGTAACATTGAAAGAGTAAGAAACATCTAGGTTGAGTTACATTGTTTTTATCAAATCTAAATTAAATACACAGGATAATCAGCAAAATGGTTTTGTTTCAAATAAATGAATAAATAGCACAATTTACATATTTGAATTTAATAACCAAGTTGCTATTTTTACCTGGGATTTCTTTAAAAACAACTTATTTTTTCTTAGGTTCTTTGAGCAAATCATGAAGAAGGCTGAATATTCCAGTTGAGTAAAGCAATATTGGAAAAATCCATTAAAAAATAACCAGAGGGAGCAGCATAATTTTGGAAACAAACCCACTTATTCCAGTTCCTAAATTAGTCAATTTACATAAAATCATTTTTTTCAAACATTTTAAACGGGATAAAATGAAAATATAATTTTTTTTATTAATTGCAAAATGTGTGTCCAGTGTATTACAATTATGAGTACAAATCTTCTTTACATGATTAAGAACACAAACCACTTTGTAAAACCCCAAAACTGTTACTTAAATAATTTGGGGTAAAGTACCTTTGGTTTACAAAATCAAATATTCACCTGTAACAAGTAGGTATACACCACATCCAATGAAGAAAACTATAGCAGCCATTTTGACGTAGGATAAAACATCCTGAGATTTTACATAAATCTTGACACTGTAGCAGTTCAAAGCTCCAATAAAAACTGAAACAGTTTTATAGCAAAATCAATAAATAATTAAAGTAACATTTAATACAGATTTAACATAAATTTAGGGATGGCATTGGGTTTATATCTACTAGAGGGGATACGCAATGCAAATTAATGTTAGAGATTTGTCGACGTAGTTCCCTAATTACGCCGCCAGGGATCGGCGCGGTTTTGCTCACCATATTTGTTAGAAATGTTTTCCTAGAGATTTTAAAATGCTTAAATAAACGTTTTTTGAGATGGTCATCAAAGTGATATTTTGTTTACAGAGGTGGGGTACGGCGGACGAGTTACTCGGCCTAACAACGCCGCAGATCACGTTATTTATCTTAATATGACACTAGGTCACAGCACTGCTTTTACTAACTCTGGCTCCCATAAGGTGTTCCCTCTAGTAGACGTAAACCCAATGGCGATAGTAACTAAACTAAAGCAAAAATTTGGTGTTGATAATTTTAACTAGATTAAATTCTAGAATTAACCCATGCCTTATTCACCCACATTGAGGTGGTTTTTCATATACGGTTAGGGTCTTTAGGTATTACACCATAATCAGTCATAATATCAACGGCTCACCCTAAACCAAAGCTTTGTGTTTCCCAAATCTACCCAAACGTACCCATACTTATGCTAAAGCTCAAACTCGTATGTGATAATTTCTCCCTGCTGCTCTAAGCTCACAGCAGTATGTCTTAGGTTTTGAGTTTTGACAATGTAGAAACCCATTTTAGCTTGGTACATTTAACTCCGCCCTCTCGAGATACTGAAAATGGCTTGAGCCTCAACCAGTTGTTTGACACATGGTACACTATAGTGACCCACGCTTCAATATTGATGTTAGACAGTGAGTAGTGCAGGCGAGCGTTGTCTATGCGAACCCCAATCACCCAGTGAGGGGCTCTCAGCCATCATAAGCGTAATTTTAGTGTTTTGATTGGAGGGGTAGAAATGGTCGTGATTGTGGTTTTTGTGACTTTTCACATATTACAATAATATTTCCTCCAAATTATTGGGGGGGTTACTCCTCCCCATTGCCAACGCCTATGTCGGCCATCAACAGCCATCCCGACAATTCATTCACTTCTTAAGCCTGTAAAATGTGCTCCAGTCAAAAAACTTGTTGCGTTTCCTTCTGTTTCCCCCGTAAGGCCAATTAGCTTTCAATGCCCGTCCCTCCTCAATGTATTAACTGATATCGTTGATTTATGACTAATTTTAAAGAGCAAAAAAATACATAGTGATTTCAGTGAGCAAATTGCGATATCATAAATAATAATCGTTTGAAAAAATTACCTATAATTCCAATAAAATTAACAAATATATGTAATATTACAGTCTAATCCAAAAGCTACTTTTGTCATGAAGAAAAAACTTACTCAATATTAAAGCTCCTAGAATAGTTTTTGCGATTTCTCCATTTTCAACAACGATGATTTTTTCAATAATCACCCAAGCATATTCTGAGAAAAGTAGGCCTCCCAAAGCAATGGAACAAGGGAGAATTATGACGTACATCATCCAGAAAAATGTAAATGCTGGGAGACCTCCGAAGAATGGATGTCTGTGGTTGAAAGTAGTGTACAAGTAAGTGTAGATCATTCCTGACTTGGGCACTACTGAACTTAACTCTCCAAATGGTAAAGATGCTAGAAGAGATCAAATCAATAAATATGTGTCAATAAATCGATAAATATTTAATAAATGTGTTCTATAAAGGAACTAAAATTATGTGTTTAATATCTGCAAAATTTAAATATAACCTTGATAATATCTTAATGATGAAAAATTATAACGAAGGTTATTTGGATTAACTGATTAAACAGTGTTGTCCCATATGTGAACTAAAGAGAGTTTAGATCCAATTCCATGCTCAAAACAAACTAAAATATATATTTTGCTCTTGGGTATTATAGCATCCCAATTGCCATTGAAACACTATATATTTAATATACTATTTATGAGATGCAAAAAAGAAATAATGTATATAATATAAAAGAAGTTTTGTGAATAATTGCTGACAGTTGCAAATAAGAATTGCTGGTGCTACTTGGTTTTGCAAGTCTGGGCAAGCTCGCGATTTTCTTGTTCGGGGATGTTGGAAAGAGTTGGAGACAATGATTTAAATTGTTGCTTGGTCTGAAGGAACTGGAGCCGGGTCACGTGACGGCCGGCGTACTCAGGTTCGAGAACTTTCTGAACTTATATTAGCTTATATATTCACGGTCGCTGGGGGGCTGCGGCATTTTATGTATACCTCTGGTGTCGTGAGTTTGTCGTAAGTCTACCCAGCGAAACGTGAATTTCTTCAGATTGGAAGGTACAAAGTTGTTTTAAAATTTAGAGTCTTAATTTAAATCATTGCTCCATTTCTCATTTGTTGTTTTTCAAAAAGGGGAACAGTCTGTAAAACAATTATTTCTTTTTCAGGGTTCGATGCGTTTCTTTTTGATACTTGGGTTGAAGATAAACTAAAAACCAGACTGTTAAAGTACAGAAAGAAGAATTATAATTAAAGTTCGGTAATATCAAAAATCGAACAGTTAACTTTTATTCTGAAACATTGAAGTGATAAGCAAAACCAAGTTTTATTTTATTTTGAATTTTGAATTATTTTATTTGAGAAGAAAAACTTTTAATTTGTTTGTTTAAATAAATACAAGAAGATTTTATTTAGTTCATTTGTATTTAAAAATACCACTTCTTAACCTCAAGAAATATTATAGCCTGCTAGTCAGCGCTATAGATCTGCGCCGCTCTGCTATTAAAAAGAAGTTGGTCATTAAAAAGCAGTCAAAATGGGAGTTTTAAAAGTGGACCTTCTGTCAAAGTAAGAATTAATGTATGAGTTGAAAGTTCGTGGATATCCCAAGGACGATAACAATTTTTTTTAATTTTTCATTGTGCAAAGAAATAGTGTCAGACAATGCAAGTTATTACAGGAGTGGGGAATTCAAATCCTTTTTGTTTAATTTGGCAATAAAACATAAAACAATTGTTCCTAATCACCCACAAGCAAATTCAAGTGAACGTTATTTACGGAATATAAAATCAATTTTGGAAATTTACTTGAATCAAGCTAAATAAATAAAATCAAATAAATGGGATAAAAATTTGAGTGAAGTGCAACAAACTTTAAACTCTAGGAAAAGTGAAAGTACAAAGTTCAGCGCACATGAGTTAATGTTTACCTACCCCCACAACGATTCATTAAGTAACACTTGGGAATTAAATGATTTGACGCAAGAGGATTTAAATGCCGAAGATGTTTGTAATAAATTGAAGGAATCAATATCGAATAATAAGAAGAGGAATGAGCGAAATAAAAAGTAAAAGTCTACGAGGGAAGTAAAAACTGCCAATTCAAAATCGGAAGCTGGGCCTGTGTGCTAAATAGGTCCGGTGGAGGTAATGAGAAATTTAATGCTAAGTTTATAGGTCCGTACAGAATCTTGTATTATTTAACTGATATGAGTTGTATACTACAGCACAAAAATGATTTGTTAGATGTTAAAAGGGTACATGTCAGTCAATTGAAACCTTGTGTGAATATTGGTAAATAAACTTCTGTTATATGTGTGTAAATAACCAAGTCTAACAAAGGTGTGTCGGAAGTTTATGAAATAATGTTTTCAGGTTGTTTAATAAAGTATGTTTCAGTGAGAATAAAAAGGGTGGTTGTAATTGGCAATACTGAAGACTTGAAGATATAAAAATGTTATAAATAAATTATATCTTGGACTACATGGATTATAAGCAAGATATAAATAAAGCTAATTTATTGAAATAAATTAACGGGTATTGCTAATTCAAGAAAACAATCACCTTTCTCCAAGACGACAAGACTCAATTGAAGTATATTTTCATGTGTCTTAGAATAAATTTTAGTTAATAAATAATTATAAGATTAATACAGCGAGTGCATGGACAAACAAAAAGAAAGAGAAACATGGAATTAAATATTTTTACTGGCTAGCTGTGAAAGTTGTTCGAATACCTGGGATTTATCCACATTGGGGCACTGACAAATTTTTTCACTGATCACTTAACTACAGCACTTGAACCACAATAGACCAAACTTCACTTAACTCACTCCCCGTTGTCGGATTGATTAATGGTTGACGTTCAGTGGAGACAGTGTTGACGCTTGGAGACATTTTTTCCAGAGGATTGTCTAAAGAGTAAAACACCTTCTGTGTTAAGCAGTGTGAACGGAATAAATAGTGAAATAATGTGTATAACATTTATCTGCCGTTGAGGATGTTTGTTTTGGGAATTGTTGCTGACTAAACGGTGAAGATGATTCCGGACGACTACCCGATCTGCGCAGAACTTCATCTGCTCATGCTGAGATGACCGTTTACTTGCGCCAACATCGAGGTGTTGCTGCGAACTTCAGATGCCGTACAAGAACTGAACTGCATACACGAGTAGTGGACGACACGTCAAAGAGTCTTCAATCGACATTGCAGGGCTCCTTGGACTGAGAAGGGGAGTTTCTGTGTCGTTGACCTTCGAGCGGCGATAAGGAGCGAGGCTTTGTTGATTGTTATCGCTCGACTACAGCTGGACACTTTCTACATTCCACTGATGTAAACATTGAGTAGCTACTGTGATTTAAAAATTTATATTTGAATGTAAATATTTTCTTTTGAATTGTATAAATGTTTAGAAAATTGTAAATATTTTTGGATTGTATAATTGTTTACGAGATAGAAAATTTGTGAAAGTTTTAAAACAGTAGATTTGATGATGCATTGTAGCAGAGCACCAGCAATTTCCGAAAGTCAGGGGAGAATATATAGCATCCCAATTGCCATTGAAACACTATATATTTAATATACTATTTATGAGATATAAAAAAGAAATAATGTATACAGGGTGAGTTTCTACTCGCAACATTAACTTCGCCAGTGAGTTCTCCTTACAAAAAGGAACAAAAATTGTCCTATGGAGCCATGTCCGATTCTCAACCGTTTGGCTGTATTGGGGAATTTTGTATTTTTTCAAACTCACATGACTTGGTCTCATTAATTGAGCTATAAAATTGTAACCAGTCACTATAACCAATTTTAATTATTACCAATAGGAAGAGCATTAAATTTGCAACAAATCTGAGGTTTAACGAAATAATAATTGATTGAAAACACCAGGTAGTAACGCAAATTATGCAAAAAATACGTTTAAATAATGTTTTCATTGCAATTTTAATGCCCCATTTCATCACCTAAAAGTTATGCTGCGTGATGTCAAGTTAAATGAAAAACTTTCTTTTTTAATAACCTTTAAAATTATGTGCTATAATAAGGTGTTGAAAGAAAAAATACAGTATAAATACCTAAATTTTTAATAAAAAACTTGTTTTCATTTATTATTTTGCTCTTTCAAAGTTACAATTTGCTGTATCTTTGAATGTTGTAAAATCAGCTGTAACTGTTATTAGAATGAATCATCTGCTATTATTTTGTTTAGCTAATCAGCTGGTATTAACCAGCTGTTGAAAACATCCATTGTTGATTAAATTGTTGTTTTCATTTAGTGTATTACATGTTTATACATGCGTTTTTCGTATTGTGTGGATTTAGTATTTTACTATGGAACCTTTTTCTAATCAAGAATATGCTGACATACATTTAGTGTACGGATTCTGTTCCTGTAACGCGACTGAAAGCCGTCGCGAGTATAGTAGACGTTTTCCTAATAGAAGACTTCCTAATGTTAGAACCTTTATTAGGGTACATCGATGTTTGACCGAAAATGGAAAGTTTCCCACTAATGGGCGTTCAGTTGGCAACGTTGTGCAAGATGTTGGCGTGGAAGAAGCTGTGTTGGACTGCGTAGAAAGAGATCCAAGAACTAGTACTAGAGCTATTGCTAGAGAAGTGGGGGTGAGTCAGACGTTTGTTTCGAAACTTTTACGCAAAGAAGGGCTACATCCTTACCATTTTACCAGTGTTCAAACTCTAGAGCCACGGGATCCCCCTCAGAGGCTGCGGTTTTGTAGATGGATCCAACAGAATGATCGTGGTGATTTTTTAAAGAGAATTTTGTGGACGGATGAGTCCTCATTCACGCGAGATGGCGTTTTCAACTATCACAATGAGCATTATTATGACATTGAAAACCCACATCTTGCCCGAGAATCGAGCAGTCAGACTAGGTTTAAAGTAAATGTGTGGATTGGTCTGATTGGTAACCATCTTGTAGGTCCATATCTTGACCTACCTACGTCACTAAACGGCGTTCAGTACCTTCAGTTCCTCCGAGATGATCTACAAGAGCTCCTTGAGGACTTGCCACTGAATTTGCGCGAGCAAATTATTTTTCAAGCAGATGGTGCACCCCCGCACTTTAGCCTTGATGTACGGGAGTACATCAATAGTACCTTTGTTATATGGATTGGAAGAGGAGGGACTGTTCCTTGGCCTCCACGGTCACCAGACCTAACTCCAATCGATTACTATGTATGGGGTTTTCTCAAAGCAGAAGTCTACCGTACCCCTGTACACTCTGCAGAAGAAGTGAGGCAGCGAATTGTGAGAGCAGCTAATCATCTTCGGGATGAAATAAACTTGAAGGCTTGTGTAAGAGAACTGAGGAAGAGGGTCCGTGCGTGCATCAATGCTAATGGTGGACATTTTGAAAATTTATTAAAGTAACTTTGTTAACCAGCTGTACGTTGAAACGTACTGAAATTTGTTAATTTCATTTGTTGTTTTTGTAAATAATAAACAAGGTTGTTATTAAATAATTTAGGTATTTATACTGTATTTTTTCTTTCAACACCTTATTATAGCACATAATTTTAAAGGTTATTAAGAAAGAAAGTTTTTCATTTAACTTGACATCACGCAGCATAACTTTTAGGTGATGAAATGGGGCATTAAAATTGCAATGAAAACATTATTTAAACGTATTTTTTGCATAATTTGCGTTACTACCTGGTGTTTTCAATCAATTATTATTTCGTTAAACCTCAGATTTGTTGCAAATTTAATGCTCTTCCTATTGGTAATAATTAAAATTGGTTATAGTGACTGGTTACAATTTTATAGCTCAATTAATGAGACCAAGTCATGTGAGTTTGAAAAAATACAAAATTCCCCAATACAGCCAAACGGTTGAGAATCGGACATGGCTCCATAGGACAATTTTTGTTCCTTTTTGTAAGGAGAACTCACTGGCGAAGTTAATGTTGGGAGTAAAAACTCACCCTGTATAATATAAAAGAAATTTTGTGCATAATTGCTGACAGTTGCAAATAAGAATTGCTGGTGCTACTTGGTTTTGTAAGTCTGGGCAAGCTCGCGATATTTTCTTGTTCGGGGATGTCGGAAAGAGTTGGAGACAATGATTTAAATTGTTGCTTGGTCTGAAGGAACTGGAGCCGGGTCACGTGACGGCCGGCGTACTCGGTTCGAGAACTTTCTGAACCAAGCTTATATATTCACGGTCGCTGGGGGGCTGCGGCAGTTTGTGTATACCTCTGGTGTCGTGAGTTTGTCGTAAGTCTACCTGGCAAAACGTGAATTTCTTCAGATTGGAAGGTACAAAGTTGTTTTAAAATTTAGAGTCTTAATTTAAATCATTGCTCCATTTCTCATTTTGTTGTTTTTCAAAAAGGGGAACAGTCTGTACAAAAATTATTTCTTTTTCAGGATTCGATGCGTTTCTTTTTGATACTTGGGTTGAAGATAAACTAAAAACCAGACTGTTAAAGTACAGAAAGAAGAATTATAATTAAAGTTCAGTAATATCAAAAATCGAACAGTTAACTTTTATTTTGAAACATTGGAGTGATAAGCAAAACCAAGTTTAATTTTATTTTGAATTTTGAATTATTTTATTTGAGAAGAAAGACTTTTAATTTGTTTATTTAAATAAATACAAGAAGATTTTATTTAGTTCATTTTTATTTAAAAATACCACTTCTTAAACTCAAGAAATATTTTATCCTGCTATTCAGCGCTATAGTATTTATTAGTCTTGAATTGACTCATTATAATCCCCCATTCTAAACGTCACTGTTTTTCTAAAGTGTGTGATATTTATTATATCCACTTACTTATAACCACATATTTAACAGTTTTGTCCCATATATGAACTAAAAAGAATACAGATCCAATTCCATGCTCAAAACAAACTAAAATATATATTTTGCTCTTAGGTATTTATTAGTCTTGAATTGACTCGTTATAATCCCTCATCCTAAACGTCACTGTTTTTCTAAAGTGTGTGATATTTATTATATCCACTTACTTATAATCACATATTTAATAGTTTTGTCCCAATGAACTAAAAAGAATACAGATTCAATTACATGCTCAAAACAAATTAAAATATATATTTTGCTGTTGGGTGTTTATTAGTCTTGAATTGACTAGTTATAATCCCTTATCCTAAACTTCACCGTTTTTCTAAAGTGTGTGATATTTATTAAATCCACTTACTTTTAACCACATATATTAATAATAATATTAATTTTTCACTTTAAAAATCAAGAACTAAAGAGCTATAAACTAATAACTGTGACATACAAAGGAGAAATGAATCATAAAGTAATTTTTGAAGGAGTAGATTTGTTTTATTTTAATATTTTAAACAGGATAAATATTCTATGTCTCACAACAAAAGAAAATATATTTATACTTATACAGTAGGTACTTACATACAAGAGGGTAAATATACACAAAATATGGTTCAAGTAAAAGGTGATTTATACTATGGTGATTATAGGTGATATAAGGTAAGTTACTCTGTTCTTCATCAGGCTCATCGGAGAGGGATGTCATTCTCTGCCTGAGCCTGATGAAGACTGTTAGGAACCGGTTGAAATCTATCACATTGTGCCATATTTTGTGTATATTTACCGTCTTGTATGTAAATACAGTATAAGTGTAAATATGTTTTGTAATGTTGTGAGACTTTTAGTTTATTTATCCTGATGGATTGTATCAACACATATCATGCTATCAAAGAATTATTGAATATTTTACTATGAATGTTTTATCATCATGCCTTTGGTTTATGCTCATCTCCACTGTAAAATGTTTTTTAGATGAGCTTCTGGGCTATGAGCCTACATTTATTGTATTTTAGAATATAAACACTCCCATAACTGTATATCAGATTTTATTTTCATTAGTAAGTTTGTTTCTGTTAACAACAAACAATCTGAAAAAAAACTACTAGTCTAGTTGGCTAGAAGTGTTGGCAAGATAGAGAACTATCGGATAGTTTCAATTCACAGTATTTTAGACTCAACGTTAATTTATTGTTTATCAGACAAAAGTAAATTCAACCATAAAACTCAATTAAATTTTAATTTAATCATGATACATTGACTTAAAGTGTTACATTGTTATACTAATCAAATAACGGATAAAAAACATGTATCCTAAAGTAGTTGAAATTTGAAAGGTTTTTTTTATATACCATGGTTTATAAAAGGAATAAAATAAATTTTGTTTATTCATAATTTTTTTTAATGAGCAAAAGGCGAACAGATACTTACCAAGAAATGAGATGAATCCACACACAGCCCAAATCAGTAATGTCATCCCAACAGACCCGGATTGTGCCAGTACAGTTCCTGGTGTTACAAAAATGCCTGTCCCTAAAAATATGGTATAAGTTTATTTATTATTAATTATTAAACATTTATAATCTGATTGGATGGATATCTTAACCTAAAATTAACGTTTATGGAATAAATTTCTTAACAAAATATTTATTGCTTCTATCATTGTTATCTATACTCAAGTAATATTCGGATATTTAATTTTTCTAAATAACTTACCAATAACAAAACTCAGCATGAAGTTCACAGCACTTGCTAGACCAACCTCTCGTTTTAGTCCGATGTGTTCAACATCACTATTTATTTTTGGTGTGTTCTCCATATTTTGATATCTCGGGAAAATCTTCAAAGGAAAGAAATACAACAATTTATACAAGCAAACTCAATTGGCAATGGAGTTTAATAATATTATGTTAATCCTAAAAATTTGCAATTATTTGGTTATTTTAATGAGTAAAATAAGTTAATGTTTAAAAGGATCATTATAACTATTAGGAACCAAATTCATTGAAAGGGTGTAAGTAACCAATCAAGAGATTACATAAAGTAATTCCACAAGATTAAAACTGGATCTTTTAATGTCAATAAGGCTAATAAATCCCAAGAAGTGTTTATTATTATGTCTAATGGATAGCATAAGTGTAATTTTAGTATTTTGATTGGAGGGGCAAAATGGTTGTGATTGTGGTTATTGTGACTCTTCAAATATTTCACTCTTCAAATATATATTGTGACTCTTCAACCCTCCAAATTATGTGGGGGGGGGGGCAACCGCCCCCTTGCCACCCCCGAATTATGCCTATTATGGATAGCATTCTGGAACATCGCATGCAATTCTGTTCTTAAATTGTTAACGGTTTAGTGTTAAGTATTTATTGTCGTTGTAATTTATTGCACTATCACTATTAAAAGTTTCGCTAAGTCATTCATATCGATTATTGCACTGAATTGTTATAGTGCTTATTGTTCATTGTTGTTGGTTGTCTATTGTTGTTATTGTTGTTCATTGTATTGCTAATTATTTGATTATCTTCTGATAATGTTTGATCCTTATTGCTCACTATATTTCATTGCAGCCATCTCCTGAAAAAATATGTGAAACAAATTGTATAATGGTGTATTGCCCTGAATTAAATAAATAAATAAGGAATAGGACTTTCTGTGGATAATGTTTACACAATTATTATGATCATTTTCAAGGTGAAATAATCTTTATGCATATTTACATATCATCAATATACGTTATACAAGACCTTCTGATTGATTAATTTGTTGCATTTAGTAAGTAACAAACAACCTGTTAAGATTATGTTATATGTTTTATGTGAGATTATAACTTAAGACTGAAACCTGCATTATATCTGTGAATATATTATAATTTTAAATACAAATTACATAAGGGGACATTTAACATGGTTTATCAAGAGAAACACCTCAAATAACACAAAGAAGTAAAATAAGGTTTTCAGCAGCCAATTTAATCTTTCTTCTACAGTTAATAATTATGACAAAGTATTTCGTATGAAAGATCTTAAATAATTAATCAAAATGAAAATATGAATAAGTTTACAAACCAAGAAGCATTAACAGAATTGTAGAGGATTATTTACCAGTTTGTGGGATAGAATTTGATATAATGAACAAAATATTTATCAAGCATACCTAATAAATAAACTATTATTCCATGTCAGAGCACATGATGAACAGATACACAGTACGGAAAAAAATAATCACATAATTAATGCATTGATGATTCTACTATCTCCCAACAGGATTTACGATATGAATGATTTATAAAGTGTTGATCTTTTAGTTCCACTTGAGACTTGAAGAATCTAGATTCAAGAGCACAATTAACATTAATGAGTCTAATATTTATGTAAAATATTTAAACTAAAATTTAGCGAAGAAGCTAAAGGGAAGAAGCTAGTACTGTAGTTGGCATGGTAAGACCTAGGCCCGGGACCATGATAACTTTTTGTTTTGAGGTCCCCAGACCCCAAAAACACCATTCGTTTGAAACTGTATATATATATATATTTACTGTTTATATATATATATATATATATATATATATATATATATATATATATAAATGTCCAATTTTGATAAACTTTTTTTGTATAAACGTGTAAAGCAGCATTTATGACTTTAAGTTCGAAAACCAGAAAGATCGACCCATCCGATGTGGTATTTTGGGGGTTTTTGTACCCCAAAAAAGGGTTTTTGGAATTGTTTACATGTTTTATTTTAAAAAGTCAAATTTTATTTTTTACTATTGAATTCAGTAAAAAAAAAAACAATTTAGTCTTTTGATCATTTCTCTATGTCAATTGGTTACAGAGATATTGAAAGTGCTAAACACAGTACTTATGTACACAGTACACAGTATTTATGTTGTCCAATGTTATTCTTTTGGAGAATAAGAAAAATCTTATCTTTTTTCAGCTTATTTATGAACTTATACTAACGAGAATTGGTATACGGCTTCATCGGGTTGTGGTCTATTGTTATTTTCACAATAAAAGCAATTTTTACCGATTATTCCCGTAGCAGCAAACCTGCGTACTCAGCCCCCATGTTATTCTTATGGAGAATAAGTCAAATGTAATGACTCCCTAATATATGAACATAAATTAATAAAACTTGATATGTGGCTTCACCTTGTTGAGTTATATTTATATTTGCATAAAAACCCATATTTGGTGTTCCCTGTTGCATCAAACCTGCGTACTCATACCCTATGTTATTCTTATGGAGAATAATTATAATGTTATATTTCGCTTATTTGTGAATGAATAATGATGAAACTTGGTATGTGGCTTCAACTAGTTTAATTCTATTTATATTTGCATAAATACCAATTTTTTGTGTTCCTTGATTCGGCAAACCTAGGTACTCATCCCCAATGTTAGTCTTATAGAGAATAATCAAAATTGTATATATTGCTTATTTGTGAATATATTTTCATGGAACTTGGTATACGGCTCAGGGGCGGATCCAGAGGTCATGTTTGGGGGGGGCGGTTACCGAAAGTTCCCCCTCCCCCTCCCACTGTGTGGTCCCTGGCACCCCCATTATTTTTTAACTAGATATGAAATTATACAAAAAATGAAAGTAAGTTAACATAACCTTGTACTCAAGAAAAAAAACAATTATAACTTTATAAACAAGCTAAACAAAAATTAACTTTAGTTCCACTGCGCCCGACCATAAATAAAAATAACAAATATTTATGCATTAAACTCTAAGTCATCTGTAGAAGTCTAAGAACAAGTAAGATGCCTAAATAAACAATTTATTTTACTAGTTACCCAAGCTAAAAACTAGTTACAAAACGTATTTGAAATCTGCAATACTGAACTATGCTACGCGAAGATATAATGAGGAATGAGGCTGACAGCCAAGGTCAACGATTCGAAAAATGAAAATGTCGTACCACATTTTTACAAAATAAAATACTTGACGTATGAGCTTCCATTTGCACGCGATTTAATTTGTGTTTCCTCTTATTTCATTAGATATAATTCGAGGCACTTTTTGCTTCTAGCCTAGCCACTGGCTATTTATTGCCTAGCAACGAATTACACGGTTTTACACAAAAATCAAACCTAACCTGTAAACAAAACACAGCTGACAGCAAGCGACGCGACGGTAGGCGGGCGAAATCCAGTAAAAATAACCACCTAATACAATGGTAGCAACCTTTGCTATGTGTTGCTAAAATATACCTCCAAGACCATGTTGAAAACACTGCATTTTCGGACTGCCAAACAATTTCGTGATACTTGGGAATATCCATGTTTTTGTAAGACACTTTTACGTGAAAGACGTGGGTCTAACTAATGTGTTATAAACTAAAATGGAAGTTTAAAATTTCACCTGTCTAATGGTATATATTTATTCCATTATCGAACGTTTAGGTGCATTACTTTGGTTTGAATTTTAATGTTACAATGTAGACGGGAGCGGCAAAATTTGACTATCGGAACCAAAAAACGGGGTTTCGGGAAGCTTTTGCTCCTTACATTTTCATTCGGATTTATTCAAACTTTCATTGTATGCCTGAATAATAGAATAAAACACAATAATTCTTAGGTTTGGGGGGGGGCGACCGCCCCTACCGCCCCCCCCTTGGATCCGCCCCTGATACGGCTTTATGTTGTATTAAGACATATATTCTGCATTGGAATTTCGCGGGGTACGCAGGTGTGCTGCGACGGGGGTATTTTATGATTAACTGTTATATCAGTTAGGACTCATGTTATAGTTATCAATAAATGTATTAATCTTCCTGAATGCTGGTTAATATTAGAGATAATAATTGGGGTACATTTATCTTAGACTCATGCGGGAATTGAGTGCTTTGATTTTCCTTTGAGAGTTAATCCTGAAATTACTTTACAGCTTATAAAATAAAATGCTTACTGGTATTTTTAGACGGTGAACACGGTAATCCGATTTTAGCAAATTTCCCCTATAGGGAAGAAGCTATTACCGTAGTCGGCATGGTAAGACCTAGGCCCAGGACCATGATAACTTTACGTTTTGAGATCTCCAGATGCCAAAAAAACCATTCGTTCAATACTGTATATACATATATGTGTTCGTAGGCACGATAACTTTCGTAAAAATGGTCCGATTTTGATGAAATTTGGTACAATCGTGTAAAGCAACATTTATGACTTTAAGTTCAAAAACCAGACAGATCGCTCTATCCAAAGGGATATTATAGGGGGTTTTGCACCCTAAAAATGGGTTTTTTGAGTTTTTTACATATAATATTTTAAGAACTCTAATTTTACTTTTCACCATTGGATTCAACTTAAAAACGAACAATTTGGTGTTTTGATCATTTCTCTACGTCAATTGGTTTCAGAGATATTCAAATTGCTAAACACAGTACGTTGTCCAATGTTATTCTTATGGAGAATAAGACACATTTTATATCTCGCTTATTTATGAACGTATCCAAAAGAAAATTATTGGTATATGGCTTCCATTTTTTGTGGTTTATTGATAATCGTGCCAAAAACAATATTTTGCTGATGGTTCCCATAGCAGCAAACCTGCGTACTCAGCGCCCACGTGATTCTTATGGAGAATAAGAAAAATGATATGCCTCACTTAATTATGAACATAATTTAATATAACTTGGTATGTAGCTTCACCTAGTTGAGTTACATTGATCTTTAAATAAAAAGCCTTGTTGCAGCAAACCTGAATACTCAATCCCCAAGTTATTCTTATATATAAAAATTAAAATTTTATAAACGACTCATTTGTGAATATGTATCTATGAAACTTGGTCAAATTGACTGTATATGGTATACAAATGTATGCAAAAATAATACAACAATTTATGAAATTTAATTTGATTATTTAGAAACACCAAGTCACTTTGATTACCTGATTCTTGAAACACATTATGTGGTCAAGTTCTAAACATTTTAATTTGTTTAGTAGTATTATGTTTATTATGTTTTAAAGTTCTTTATTGATATGGGCAAGATGAGCTTGATGAAAAGGATGATGATCAGACTGGGGCTCCTCCAGCTCAGGTCTAGAGGAGGGTGGAGCCCAAGTGGAGGGTGTGTTGGGATCACTACGCCTGGGAAAGTCACTGAGCTCGTGATCAAGACAATCAGATAAGAAGTGGGGGAAGGTGGAGTGAATCTCGTGCTAATCATCTTTTTTCTTTCCCTCTCCCTCTCTCTCTTTTGCTACCACCAAGCATTGGACTTGTCATGATTACATTCTTAGAATAATACACATTGATGAGGGAAATCGTGAAATTCAACTTACTTTTATTTATATCTTACTTTTATTTATCCAAGTAAACTTTTGCCCAGTGAATTACTTTTTTATTTCGTAACCGATTTTTACAATTGAAATGTCAAATAAAATGGATTTTCCTGTAGTTCTAAAGAGGTGGGTTTTCCTTTGGACCTCAGGGCTCTGCCAAACTGGTTCCTAAATTTCCCATGTTATTGTTAAGGGAGAAACCTTTTTACTGTGTTTATTTCACAACACAACATGTTTTAATTTAATTATTTTCATTTAAGTAAAATATAATATTAATTATTGGGTGTCCCACGAAGAGTGGAAAAGATTTACCAGTTTCCTATCTCTTTAATTTCTTTAATTTTATTCAGTACTTAATAACATTGTAAAAATCAAGAATTAACTGAAATGGTTTTGCAAATAAAATTACTTCAACGAAAACACACCATTTTTTTGATTTTCCGCCATTTTGTTCTGATTAATCAGAATCAAATGAGACTCGGGGGTATTATTTTTACATATGTATTTATTATATCTGTAGAGTTTCAAGTTTGTAGCGTATTCGATACGTCTGGTATATTAATTCAAAAATAGCGACCACTTCGTGGGACACTCGGTATATTATTATTATTATATATACTATATTATTATATATATTAGTTAATTATAATGTTAGAAGTCTCTAACTGCAGACTTTTCTCTATAATTTACATTTAAATAGAATACTGATTTGGTTCTAGAGAATTTCCCTTTTTCATTCCTGCGAATTGGTTTAAAATTTCTCAAAAATCTTTTTTGTATTTATGGACATGTATTGATGAAATTTGGTACCTATTGGTAGAAAGTCCATCTCATTGTCGTCCATTTGTATTTGAGTAACAAACCCATTTGTTGTGGTCCCTGTAGAAAACAACCTGTATTCTCAGTGCCAAAATGATATTCTTATAGAAGATAAATAAAAAGTTTTATCATTTATTTATGCATATACAGTGGATAAATCTTGGTAAGTGTCTTCGTGCCTTTTATTTAATAGTTAGGTAGATATATATTCTTTACTTTAGGTCTTAAAAGTAATACATTACAAATTTCACTTCTGTGTCCTCGAGCGAAAAGAGCAGATAGTAAATAAAGATTGAACCTCCAACCTAATTTAAAGACCAAGTAAATTTTTGTAGGATAAATTTCCTCCAATAATTTTACATCAAAAATAATTATAAACTATAGTGGCATTTTGTAAGAAAGGAAAATTCAGACTAATTACAAACATGATTTACCTGGCTTCGCATAAAAAACAAGGAATGAATTTATGGTGATTCATTATGAGGGTGAAAACCATTAAAGAAAACTAAGTGGAGATTTCAGTAAACTTGGTTTTAAGGTGTAAAACGATTTATCCGAGGATACACCTCGTTATCTCGAAAGCGGGGATAAAAGATTAGAGCTGAATCCATAATGAACTGTTCTAAGCCTTCCCCTTTACATCTTGAATACTCTCTCTGCCATTTGTTTAGCATTAAACACCTGGATATTTGTAAAAGAGCTATGATTCTTCCAAAATAATCACAATAAAATAAGTTAGTAAAAATAAATGAAAAAATTAGTTAGTAAGTTAGCTAGTATAAATGAGACAGTTGGAGCCATCCCATCTGGGTACATCACTTTCACCCGGAATATGACCTGTGTTATGCCGAGTGACTGAGATAACCAGCTGCCTTGGGCTACTGAACATGGAATACTGACGAACATTTATTTTCTTTATATAACAACAATATTATGATGAATTGACTAAAATGATGATGGAAACAACGGATTACAAATTTATACTGATGTCTAAATCTCGCTCTACTCCAACTGTTTGAACTAAAAACAGTTCCTACAGGTCAAGATATTCTGTATCAAGAGTACTGAGTATTTTAGTAACAAATACAATAAATGAAACAGCCTTGTGGGTAAATAGTGTTCTATTCTCGTTTTCAGTGCCAAGTATTGTAAACAACAAGGTAAATATATATAGATATCTCGTCTGGTGTAAAAAACGGCAGCATACATGCTGACCACCATTTTGACCCTTTGTCAACTTTGCTCCCATGGAGCAATCAATCAAGCAACCAATCAAATCCTCTTTTTACAAGTTATGTTAGTCTTTATTACCCTTTATCCAGATGTTTTGTTTATAAGAAAATTCCTTGAGTGAGGCTTCACTTTTTAAATCGAGATGAGACTCTATATTTACTTCGATGTAACTATCACACTACCGAAAGAAGTTATTTTCGATATCAGCTATGAGTATAGAAAGTGATACTTTTTCACTCTAGTACCGTAAAAACAGCAGGAGATTTTTCTGCACTATTATTAGCTACGAATCCTAACACTGGTAGCGCTATAAGCCTGTTTGGGGTTTTGCACCAATAGTAGCTATACAGGGAGGTTTATTGTATAACTGGAGGTAACAATTAATGCATAACGATTTTGGTCAAAAAAGCAAGCCGATGATTTCGTCAGGTTGGTACACTGGTGAGGCAAATTTATCGTTCTTTGAACTATCCTGATTGGCTGTTTTATTCTTATCAGTGAATCTAGTCATGCAAATCACTGGAGTAAAAGTAATAAAAGTTGGAGTAAATCCATTTTTTCGTTTGATTTCTGTATCTAATCTTTCCGTTAAACATGATTGATTATGAGGAAATAAACAAATTCAAGTTTCATATCATGGATAGGTACTTTTTTATTTTACTTTGTCGACTCGTTCGAATTCAGCGAGTAGTTATTTGCCCCACCAAAATTTGGAAAGAACGACTTGTTCATCAGTGTTACCTCCAGTTATACAATAAACCTCCCTGTAGCTATGTATTCTAAATCAGCGGTTCTCATTCATTAAGTTAGCAGTATAAGCTGAATTGCAATGAGTGCATTAAAAATCAGCTGATCCTAATAATAATTTACAGTAATTAGTAGATTAACATAAACAGTAATGTTGTTATAAATATTACTCAGTGAACCTGATCAAATTAACTGGAAAAGATATTTCATAATTATTAGTGTTTTTCCTATAAAGGTTAATAATAATAATAATAATTCTTTATTGTCATTCAGCAATACATAGTTACAATAGACAACGTCATAAAAATGTGAAGTTATACAAAAATAGTGAAATCACAGACTCTGAGTTCCAACAGAAAAAATAATCTATTATCTTAAAATACAGTATATCAAAACTCCTAAAACTGTATATTATACACATTACCATGCAGACTGTTGGATAGAGTTTAAAAGCACTGAGAAGTCAGAGTTACTAAAAAATTCATCCACTGTATAAAATGAATGACTTATTAACCATTTAGATAATTTTGATTTAAATATATTCATATTTTCTGTATTTCTAAATGAGAAGGGAAGTTTATTAAAAAGTTTAATTTGCAGATATTTATAGCTTTTCATAAATTTTGATAGTCTGGCCAGTGGGATGTACAAATCATTTGAATGTCTAGTCAAGTAACTATGAATTGAATTACATGAAGTGAAATTGGAAATGTTTTGTTTCACAAAAATTAAATTATGATAAATGAAAATATTTGAAAGTGTCATCATTTCATTTTCTACAAAGAAAGATCTACAGCTAATCATGTTTGGAATATTGAACAAAATTCGTAATGCTTTCTTCTGCCATATAAAAACTCTGCCGGCTCCAGCACTATTTCCCCATAATAAATTACCGTATAATAAATGAGAATGAAACAAACCATGGTAAACTGTAAGAAGAGTGTGCCCTGAAACACATTGTTTTAATTTTCTTAGTAAAAAACAAATTCTAGATAATTTAGAAATTACATTGTTAGTGTGCACTTCCCAAGTTAATTTAGGATCCAGAGAAATTCCGAGCAGTTTTACTGAGCTAGAATGTTCCAATTGAGCATTACGCAATGTAAAGCAAATTTTCTCTGTTTTATCTATATTTATTTCAAGGAAATTACTTTTGAACCATTGATTTCCAATACCAATGATATTTTCAATGTCATTTTGCACTTTGCTAAAATCAGAAGATGGTAAAATAAAGGATGTATCATCTGCATATAAAATTGTCTTGCAAGGCATAAAATTTAGTAAATCATTAATATACAAAATAAACAATAATGGTCCCAGTACTGAGCCCTGTGGAACCCCAGCAAGGACCTCTTTGAATGACGATATTTGTTCCCCAGAAGCTACATATTGTTTTCTTCCGCAGAGGTAAGTCTTAAAAAAATTTAGTTCTCTTTCTTTTATCCCATAAAAATCCAATTTTTCCAAAAGTATATTATGTACAACCGAATCAAAGACCTTGCTGAGATCCACAAGAGCCACACCCAGATAACCACCAGACTCAAATGTTTCCAAAATGTCAGAAACCACGGATTCCACTGCCATAGTAGTAGAGTGTCCGGGTCGAAAACCAAATTGGTTGCTATTTATAAGATTGTTACTAGATAAAAAAATAAAAAGCTGTGTTTTGACCCAGGTTTCAACCACCTTAGAAAACACAGGAACCATTGAAATAGGCCTATAATTTGAAATTAAATCTATGTCTCCCTTTTTATAAAGGGGTATTGTTTTACAAACTTTTAGACAATTAGGAAAAGTGGATTCTAGTAAATCCCTATTAACAAGATATGTTAATGGTTCTAGAATATATGGGGCGATGAGTTTGACAATTCTGTTTGAAAAGCCATAAAAATCCTCAGTTTTTGATGAGCTTAGGGCTTTTATAATACTTAATATGTTGTCTGTTTTTGCCAAACTCCAAACAAAATTGTTTTTAGGAGCTTTAACATTGTTTAAATAATTAGAAAAATTTATCCCACTTCCCTTCGCACTGATATATTCACTCCTTCGTTCTTATATTTTCACTCCTATCAATAAAAGTCGCATAACGGTTGGTTACTGTATTTTGATAATTTATATTTTTTTCCACTCACGACATCCCCTAAAATGATAGTCTGTATCCGCCCCTGCTGACTATTAACATTTAAAAGTAAATCGCTGTGCCTTCCTCCTAGTTTAGAAATGTTCCTAGAAAATCACATAATTTTTTTCCAATATTTAATGGTTTTTATTGCTTTTGGTTTAAATGTATTAAAGTAATTTGCATTCTTTAATTTCTTAAGAAAGCTCTTTGTTTTAAAAAGTAAGTTTTTATTTTATTTTGAAATTTGTTCATGCTCATTAAAGGTAATTTATGTTTCAGTTATCTTCACTGATGATTGTTTCTACTTGCTGGAGGGTGCTTAACACATTCAGTACTAAGGAAAAAATAATAAACGTATCCTAATCCTGAAAAATGTTAATGCTTAAAAACTTAAATTTTGATTGTAAAATTTAAGATTCGAGGAGAAAAATGGATTCCCAGGTGTCTTTCCAAGAAAATTAAAGTCTGAAATCCGTGGGTCTATAGTGACCCGGGCGCCACCAGGTGCTTTCCTCCATGGTGAAGTGCAGTGGCCTGTGCTGAGTGCCGCGCCGTTGCGCGCGTCGTCGAACCGAACTGGTAAGGCTAGCTGGTTTTGCAACCTGTCAGTCGACTAAACTCTTACATTTTCACTCCTATCAATAAAAGTCGCATAACAGTTGGTTTAAAAAAAAACGCCCGCACAAATGAGAAATTAGTAAAAACCCGCCAAATTGCGCTCCCGATACTCACACGTGCCAATTACGCAACGAGACAAACATTGCGTCATGTGGTTATGATTCAGGGGGGGTTTGTCAAAGCGTAACAGCAGGCCCGGCTCCACCCCCCATTCCAACTACCGTGATCTGCCCAATACCATTCTAAAATTAAAACCAAGGTCACTGGGGGAAGTCAATATTATCAAAGCTATGGCTAGGCTACAAACTTTCAATGGAAAACATCCAGTGGCTAGCTCACAATAATAGAGCGTTCTGTGGGTCTACGTTGGCCCAGCTGCCACTGTGTTTCCCATCGCAAGCAATGTGTTAATGTATCAAATGTACAATTACATGTACACATTAAAATAAAATAAATTGTTTATTAGTTGTGATAGCAAAATTTAGCCATGTGTTCTGTTTTTCCGTCATAGTTAACCCCATTTTGTATTTGAAGTAAATATGGATTTGTAATTACATTTTCCATTTTTAGGGAATTTCCCCTGTAGGGAAGTTAGCGAATTTCCCCTATAGGGAAGAAGCTACTACCGTAGCCGGCATGGTAAGACCTAGGCCCGGGACCATGATAACTTATCGTTTTGAGGTCCCCAGACCCCAAAAACACCATTCGTTCAAAACTATATATATATATATATATATATATATATATATATATATATATATATGTGTGTGTCCGTGAGCACGATAACTCTCGTAAAAATGATCCGATTTTAATGAAACTTGGTTTAAACGTTTGAAGCAAAATTTATGACTTTAGTTCGAAAACCAGCCAGTTCGCTCTATCCGAAGGGGTGTTGTGGGGGGGTTTTGTACCCCTAAAATGGGTTTTTTGAAATTTTTACATATAAGTTTTGAAATAGTCAAATTTTAGTTTTCACCATTGGATTCAGCTTAAAAAAACACACAATTTGGTATTTTGATCATTTTTGGTCAATTGGTGACCGAGATATTGAAAGTGCTAAACACAGTACGTTGTCTAATGTTATTCTTATGGAAGAAAAGAAAATTTTTATATCTCGCTTATTTATGAACGTATACTGACAAAACTTGGTATACAGCTTCATCTCGTTGTGGTTTATTGATATTTGCTCAAAAAACATTTTTTTGCCAAATCCTCCCGTTGCAGCAAACCTGCGTACTCAGCCCTCATGTTATTCTTATGGAGAATAATTAAATGCCCTGTCTCCCTTAATTATGTACATAAATGAATAAAAACTGGTATACGACTTCACCTAGTTGAGTTATATTTATATTAGCATAAAACCCAGTTTTTGTGTTTCTTGTTACAGCAAACCTGCGTACTCATCCCCAATGTTATTCTTATGGAGAATAGCATTAAAATTGTATATATCGCTTATTTGTGAAAATATTTTTATGAAACTTGGTAAGTGGCTTTATGTAGTATTAAGAAATTTATATCTCCATTGGAAATTCGCTGAGTATGCAGGTTTGCTGCGACGGGGGTATTATTGTTCTACAAAGTTTTTTGTAAAATTTATAGTTTTTTAGAGAATTTCCCCTATAGGGAAGAAGCTATTACCGCAGGTGGCATGGTAAGACTTAAGCCCAAGACCATGATAACTTTTCATTTTGAAGTCCCCAGATGCCAAAAACACCATTCGTTCAAATTTGTATATATAAATTACAACAAATACGAATATGAATTTCATATGTGTGTCCGGGTAAAAAAGGTCCGATCTTGGTGAAATTTGGCACAAATGTGTAAAGTACCATTTATTTGAACAAGTTTGAAAGCCAGACGAATCGCACCATCCGAAGGGTCGTTTTGTACCCCAAAAACTTTTGTTGGGATTTTGATATGTAATTTTTATTTTAATCAAATTTTAATTTTCACCATTGAATTCAGCTTAAAAAAAATTTAGTATTTTGACCATTGCTCTATGTCAATTGGTTACTGAAATATTTAAAGTGCTAAACGCAGTACGTTGTTATTCTTATGGAGAAAAAGAAAAAAAATTAGATCTCCCTTATTTATAAACATACTAACGAAACTTGGTATATGGCTTCATCTGGTTGTTGTTTGCACAAAAAAAAATTGTTCACCTATGGTTCCCGTGTACTCAGTCCCCATGTTATTCTTATGGAGAGTAATTAAAATGTTATATATCCTTTATTTATGAATTTATATGAATGAAACTTGGTATATGACTTCATTTAGATGAGTTATATTGATATTTCCATAAAATCCCATTACATTTTGTTCCTTGTGACAGCAAACCTGCGTACTCATCCCTAATGTTATTCTTATAGAGAATAATTCATATTTTAAGTATCGCTTATTTGTGAACATATTTCTTATGAATCCTGGTAATGTGTTAATGGTTAATGGTGTATGTGGTTTAATGTGTTATTAAGACATATATTCATTGGTTCGCTTAGTACGCAGGTTTTCTGTGACAGAGGTATTTAGATATTTAATGTTAAACATTTGCAATAGCCGCCATTTTTAAACTAAAAGATTTTATGATATAACAATTGTTTCTAAAAAAGGACTACCAAGAAAAATATTTAACCAAAGTTTGGTTGATTTTGGTCAAGCTGTTTCAAATTTCATAGTAAAAATCACATACAGACAATAAATGAAAAGAAATAGGCCGCCAGTTATACGATGATTTAAGTTCCTATAGACAAAAGTAACAATATCCCGAAGTTAACAATATTAATTTGGAAACACCATGTGTAGTACTAGGACCAAGAAAAAAATTTGAAATAAGCAGATTTTAAATTATAGAAGTTTGAATAATCAAAGTTTTGCTATCAAGTGGTTCTGCTCATTAGTTTTTATTTTATTTATTTTTTATTGTTTAGTTTATTTAATTTCTATAATTTTTGCAAATGTAATTGTAAATCTATTGATCATTATATTTAAAAGGTAAGTTAGTAATAGGGGTGTTTTCGGCCGAGTATTTTAATACTTGAACTCGACTCGAAGTTTTGAAAAATACTCGAAAATTCGAGAGAGTATTTCCCGCCGATCGCTAACGATTGCGACTGACCAAAACGCGTAGTAAAGGCCGCAAAAGGCGATCGCGTCACATAAAATCGGCCGAAAATGACGATCACTTAACAATCGTGACCGGCCAAAACGCATATTAACACAAGGCACAAGGCGATCGTATCACATAAAATCGGTCGAAAATGACGATCGGACCGCGCAATTTCGGCCGTAAATGTTGACGGCATGCATAATATCGGCAAAAGTGACGACCGGGCCACTTGATATCAGGGGTAATTAACGATTTCGTCATCAAATTTTGGTTATAAGCGATGTCTGGACCAGGTGATAGTAGCCAAATGACAACCAGACCGTGTTTATCAGCCGGAAACGAATGTCAAACCGTGTTTTGTTTGTCAATACGTAATCCAGTTTGATTGTACTGGCCAAAACTTTGTATTGCTACTAATGTATTAGTTAGAAACCATGTTAAGACTTTCAAATCTAGGCTGGGATCCAAACCCCATTACACTATTTTAAACTACCCACTAGCCTAATGGCAAATACTCGCTCGAAAATACTCGAAACTCGAAAATAATTGGCATTACTCGACTCGAAT
Source organism: Allygus modestus (assembly GCA_963675035.1). Lineage (NCBI taxonomy): Eukaryota > Metazoa > Arthropoda > Insecta > Hemiptera > Cicadellidae > Allygus > Allygus modestus. The sequence goes on from OY776116.1 coordinate 47,987,115, forward strand.
CAAAATAAAAAATCACTACTCGCACACCCCTAGTTAGTAATAAAACAATTACTTTGTTTAAAATACTTATTTTTCAAAATGTTGCTAAACAAAATCAGACACATATAACTGTTAATTCTTTGAGGGCTTTAGAATGAGGTTGTACTTACTCAGAATAACATCCATAAAGCAATCAATTGCAAAATGTCATAATCAGGTTCAAATAACAGAAACACAGTTTTATTGCAGAATAACTATGTATATTTGCTTTTACTGTACATATTTACTATGTAACACAATTTTACAACATTTGGTACACACCCCCACTGCTTGAACAAATATTGATAAAACATAATAAAAAATTTCCAGTATACAAAAATAGTACATTCCAATACTCACAAAAACGCTTAAATATTGCTCTGCTATTAAGACCACAAAACTTGGAACTAAGAAAACACCAAGAAACTATAGTAACTCCTGTCAATTTTACAAATAAATCAGAATTTATCTTTTAACATTAATTGGCACATAAATTAAAAACAAATCAATGTAACGGAATATAAGAAAAAAAAACCCCTACAGCAAAATAAATGTTCCAAAAAAGTCTATATTATCACAATACAACCAGCCTAATATTATAAAACATTCTTATCATCATTAAATAGCACTAATTCTAGTCAAACTGGTGACGTGTCTGGTGTAACAATTTTATGGCATTTGTATCACTGCGTAAGTGCAATATTGTGCATGGATTAATTATTGTTAACCTCGTGTACAAGGAATACCCGCTGATTTACGTTAAATACTATTTGAAATACTCAATAAGGTTTAAAACATCATATTTTCATCAGAAAGACAATAATTCCAAAACACTATATATAAATCATAAAATTATTTAATTTGTTGGTTATGATAATCCTGCTATAAAAATTGAAATAATGCAAAGAAATGTTACAAATTCACAAGCAACAAATTTAAACAACACTATTTAATGTATTGATATGTGTATTAATCACACGTACAGTGACATATTAAGATAAACAAATATAAAATAATACAAATTGTAAAGTTGCAACAACTGCTCCTAAATCAAAAAATAAGGAGGTAAAACTCCAATGATCTCAATGGCTGGGAAATGATACGTCATGAAAAAAATTAGGGATGGTTGAATGCTTGATTCGCGAGTTATTCGAGTAAAACTACTTCAAAAATTTTAGCCAAGAAGTAATAAAAGAATAACACTATGCCAATCTGCTTGTTTTACAAATATATTGATCTACATCATAAAACATAACATATTTTTAATCTGATTAAATCCCTACTCCTCTAATTGCTTAAGTAATAATTGTTAAGGTTTTAAGGTTGTAACATCTCGCAATAACAAGGAATATTCAAGGTCACAGGCATTCATCTCCAAAATAAATAAGAAGCAGATGATACAACTAGACAAGAGACAATCGCAGCAATCGTCATTTTGTTGGTAAAATAATAGTGCCTTGATACCGGAAAAAATGTTTGGTATCGATTAAAGTAGTTCAATTAGTTTTTACTATAACATTAATCATCTTCAGTTTTATGCATTATTTGTAGAAAAATTAACTATTTTGGCGATATAATCACACAAAGAATCACTTAACACAGTTCTTAAATCTTACCTAACTAAGAAACAGTTCAGATTATATTATAGGCTAGAATATTTGAAACTAAGATAAATTAATTCATTCTGAGTAAAGTAAAAGTAGAAAATAAGTCATCATTAGTCTATTTTATTCAAATTAGATTTAATATGTATGATTACAGCAAAAACCTAATGATGTTCTAAAACAAATTTTACTTTGTCTCCAATATTAAGCCTAAGAGAAGTACTTTTCAAATTTATATTTAAAATCATAAAAATTGAGCTTTCACTTTTATAAAAAAAAAAACAAAAAAAACCTCCTAAACCATGCTTGAGTAAATTTAAATTATTGAGTAAAATAATTAATAGGAATAAACCAAATTTTCAGAATAATATAATTATTTGCACATTTAGTAAGACGATAACAATTAAGATGATTAGAGATAAAAGTATAGTCAGTTTCAAAAACAATATATTTTTGTTTGGCAAGTAATTTTAATTTACCAAGTACAATTTATTTAGTTACATTCAATATCAATGACAGTATAACAATAATAAAGCTACAATTCAGAAGAAAATCCTATTTTTATTGTCTTGCTCAAGTTTGAGTTAAAAAAGGTTTTGACATAATTCTCCGCTGAAAATCATTAATAAATACGAACATTTTACTTAGCAAGTGTTTTAGTTAGCAATTAAATTACACCCTTTCACTCACGATGCATCAAAATCTATATCTATGAAAAACACACTATCTATGTATGTTTACACACTAAAGTGATTTTTGTAAACAGTACTCCACTGTTATTTCTGAAGCAATATCAACAATTGAAGTATAGAAATGTTGTATTACCATTGTTGTACAAAGCAATTTGCAATTTTCAATTTTCATTTTGAAGAGAGAACAGTGCGCTCAAAGTTCGTTTTTTGCCCATACAAATAATATGGAGATCAGTTTGAATTTAATTGCATTCTTAAATACCTACTGATGCAACAAAACACTGCTCTACAGCACTACTATGTTTTGAGCTGAATATACTCCAACTACTGAAATGGTACACTGTTTTCTGCTGATAAATAAGTTTGATCGGTTTGGAGCAACATGGCCCCTTGTTAATTTATTCTTTAGGAGTGAAAATAAAATTTATTGTACAATAATGTACTCCAAATAATATTACGAAGGGCTTATGCACTATGTAAAATGCTTAGTGCCAATAAAATATTCTGAATCTGAGTTTTTAGCCTTCCCACACAAGATAATGAACTCCTAGAGTCTGAGTAGTGGGAGCTCAAACTAATTTTGTAAACTTTTCTTGTAAAGACAACTTAAAAAAAATAATGATAATGATGCAAAATCAACAAATTATCATAACAACTTAGGAAAGTCAAGTAAACCGAATCTAATACTGAATCCAAAGCTAATCCCATAGGTCATACTTAACCTTTAATGTCCCTATTAAATCTGTTAAAATACAATACATTTCTGTTTGTCAAATTTCAACCAAAAATATTCCAAAATTATCGCATACATTTACTTTCAAATCAATAATAAACATAATCCAAATGAATGAAGGGAATTTCAGTCTTTAGAAAACGCTTAATGCTAAATTAATCAATCACAGACTCATCTACCATTCTGGTACACAATAATTCTATGAAAACATATGATCACTATTAGGAACATAGGAGTTTTACCAGCAATGTTAGTCATAAAACAATTTACCAAAATCCTTAAATACACATTATTTACCAGTTGAACAACATGTTTTGAGATGTTTATACATGATTATGTGTGGTATAATTAGATGAAATAAAGTATAGACTCAGTTATGAACAAATATATGTAAAGGTACTATTATAAATTAAAACAATATTAAATAAATGTCAATCACAATTCGTAACAAGTCTGATTTTTATATAAATTAAATTAGTATAAACTTCAACATCTTTAATGTGCAAAAAACGATTTGCCATGCCAGTTAGATTAAGATTAAAAAGCATCCATTTGAATGCTCTTACAATAATTTGATCTCATTTCTTTTTATTGAACATCATGAAACAGCATTAAAAACTATTTTTGTTTAATACACAGAAATAATAAAATATCCAAATATTCCAAACATCAAAAATAATGTGGCTATTACTTTGTCACCATTAAAATAATACAAATACTTTATAAACCATAAAATTAAACTACTCACTAAGCTAAATAACAACATGTTCTGGGGGTCACTGATTAATGAGGTGAGCATAAAAATTGCATGACTTTAAATGTCACCAATAACAAATCGAAAAAATGTTGATATAGTTTATCAATGTCTTTAATTAATAATTTCAATGAAAACAAAGAAAATATCATTTTATAAAATAATTTTTCACTCTTAACATAATGTAACATTTCAAGCCATGAAATTGTTATACCCACCAACAACTCACATTATAGTTTATCTTTAAAGGAAATAATAATATTGTATCAATAAACTCAATCAAAGAAAAACAAACTATAAAGTATATAACAAATAAATATGATTACAAGTAAATCTGGCGAAGACAGCAAGATTCGAAGGCAAATAAAAGTAATATATACTTAGAGGAGAGACGGCTATGTACAAAGATACATAGACGACAGGGCTACAGGCCCTTCAGTCTCACACATCTACAATAGTGTAAGGTAAAGTAGTTAACAGCCAATTGGTAGGAGACCCCTGAGTCAGGTACACTTTAGCCCTGGAACAAAAAAACATAAATTAAGAAACACTTGTAATTCAATTTAAAAAAGTATATATACTTATATACAAGACAAAACTATTTCGATGGCATAATGTTAATGTTATATATAATTATTCTTCAAACAAACTTTCTAATACGACAGATAGTCAAACAGAGGTACATGTTTAGTAAAAACACAGGATTAATGGATAACCAAAAATAAAACACATACAATTAGGTATGGACAGGAGTGGTTTCTGAGGTTGGGATTTTTTGTTCCTTCCAACTTTTGGGAAACCTTTGATTGGGATTTTTAACTTAATGATTGAGATTGTGTACAACAAAGTGTACAGAAAATGTATTGGTTAGGTATTAGTTATTGAAAAACTAACAGTATCCTTATCCATCGTAAATTTATAATTGAATCACTAAAGTAACAAACAAAATATCACTTGTTAAAACATGACTTTTTCAAACTTTTTTTAGGTTAGGGTGGTTCTAGACCATGATACAGAAATAACTATGATAGGAAAGGGATGAGTTAGCTGATATGCGTAAAGAAGTTGAGAAGTTTTATGACTTTTGGCAGTGGGCTAAGAGGTACAATACTCTGGTGGAAGTAACGAAGCAGAGATATTTGCAGGCTAAATCCCATTACAAGAAAGCTCTAGCTCACGCCAAACTGAAAGCTAATGCTGACTCAATAGCCTCTGCTCCAAATCAGTGCAAAAGGGCTTGGGAGCTGATAAACGAGTCGAAGAGCTGTGTAAACTCCCCTATGGTTGAATCGCTGTCGCCGCAGAACTTCAGTGACTTTTTCACCTCCTCTGTAGATGACATCTGTAACCAAATTCTGTCCTCAGTTGCAGAGGCGTCACAGCTGGTCGAGAAGCACCCAGTAAACATGCCTGTATTTGTTATGAGGCCTGTTTCTTGTGAAGAAGTGTCAAAAATAGAGCAAAGTATGAAGAGTAGCAAGTGTCGAGATATCTATGATATCAGTAGTGATTTGGTAAAGAAGGTGCTTCCAGTAATTTTGAGCCCCCTTACATATTGTCTTAATCTGTGTTTAACCAGTGGGAATTTTCCTGAGTGCCTCAAGCTGTTCAAAGTTGTTCCTATATTTAAGAAAGGAGATTATCAGTGTCCTGAGAGCTATCGACCGATTTCCGTTGTGCCAATTTTCTCCAAAGTTTTGGAAAAAGCTATGATACACCAGGTAATTTTATTTTTTGAATCCAACAGTTTGTTTTCTAAATTCCAATTCGGGTTCAGAGGAGGTTTGTCGGCTGTGGATGCGGTCGGAAATCTTGTTGCTGCAGCTTTAAACGGTTTCGATAAGCATGCAATCACACTTGCCACCATGTGCGATCTCTCCAAGGCTTTTGATTGCGTCCCGCATGACATCCTCCTCTCTAAATTAGAATATTATGGTATAAAAGGTGTGGAGCTACGTCTTTTTCGGCAGTATTTGACAAACCGCACACAGAGAGTCAGTTATAACAATAGTCTCTCTGATGTAGCAGTTTTGAGAAATGGAGTACCTCAGGGGTCGGTCCTTGGTCCGTTTCTCTTCTTGGGTTTAATTAATGACTTGCCCTCAAATGTTCCTAATTCATGTAAATCTGTAATTTTTGCTGATGACTCCACTTTTTTTGTAGTGATGTCAGTTCTGATAATATTAAGGTTCAAATGACTAACTATATCTCTGATTGTTACTTTTGGTTCCAAAGTAATGGCTTATTATTAAATAACACCAAAACTCAGGCCATTCTGTTTAGCTTGAGTCATCAAAACGATAGCCTATCACAATTAAATGAAAGTGTAAAATTATTAGGAATATCCTTGGATGCAAAGTTAACTTGGAATGTTCATATCAGTAATGTATGCAGTAGGGTTTCAAGGGTAATTTATTTACTTCGTAGATTAAAGATTTGCATTCCAAAATCTTACCTAAGAATGGCATATTTTGCTTTTTTTAATAGCATAATTGGCTATGGCTTATTGCTTTGGGGTTGTGGCCATGAAATGAAAAGAGTATTGTTATTGCAGAAAAAGGCAATGAGAATCATTACATATTCTAGGTACAGGGCACACTATAAACCTCTTTTTAAAAATGAAAAAATTCTTACTGTGTATAACCTTTTCATATTTAAGTGTCTGGTATATGTCAAACTTAATTTAGGATCTTTAGCTTTAAGAAGTGATACCCACGACCATTTAACAAGGAATAGAAATAAAATAGATTTGCTGCAAGTCAGGCTTGTGAAAACGCAGGAATCCTATTCTTATGTGGGTATCAAAATGTTCAACAAGCTACCACCAGAATCTCACAATATTAATTTAAAAAAAATTAAATCTTGTTTATTGATGTGGCTATCTGACAATACTTTTTACAGTTTAGAGGAAGACTTTACTCTTCCCAATATTGATGTAAATTTTGAATAATTGCAATTATGGATCATTGTTATTAAGGTTATATTCAAATTGTATTCTTTCAAATTTTAAAATCGGTTACTAATCTGTTACTTTTACTATAGTTTATTGATGTTGGATTTAGTCAACTTATTATTGTTATCTTGTTGTTAGGTCTTAGGTTAACTCAATTTCATTATGTTCTGTCTAAGTCGTTTATTGATGAAATTCTATTTATCACTGTGACAAAAACTGTACAAGCTATCTGTCTTGTTTTGTTGAATAAAGTCTTTGTCTTTGTCTTTGTCTTTGTCTTTGCCAGAGAACTTAAACCCATTGAGAAAAAGTGCAATTCAACAGGAAAGATAAATCACTAGCAAAAAGTCACAAAAATGTGCACATAAACTTAATAATTTTGGGAACAAGCTTAGAGGAAACATGGCTTGCAATTAGGACTAAAAAAACCTCAATTGACCGAGAAAGGGACAAGTTGTCCCAAAAAATATCAAGTTCATGTTTATATTTGTATAACTTTTCAGCAGTGATTTAATCTCCTGTTGATTTACACTTTTACTCAATGGGTTCTCTGGCATCCCTTTCCTTTCATAGTTTTTTCTTATTCAAACATTTTTAATTTTGTTATGAAAAAATATTGAACTTCATATGATGTGATGCCAGCAAATCACTGTTTTTTAGGAGAAGATACAAATTTGTTACTGTTACAATAACACTACTGGTAATCCCGAGACATCTCTCGGAGACTGGTCTATACCAGTTTTGAGGTCAGAATTAGGCAAAACAAAAAGAAGTAGGGGTGAACAAGTTGTAATATTTTTGGTCGTTTTGTTAATTATTTTAGAGATCTGAGAATTTTCCAGCAAGTAGTTTGCTATCAGCATTAAGGCTGTGCAGTCAAACAAATTTTAATTTTTTTTCTCACTGTTTTTTGTTTATTACGATTATACAAATCGTAAACACACATTTTTTTGGAAAAATATTTCCATTATGTTGGTTTTTTCACCCTTTGAAGTGCCGTTTTAGAGGTATTTTGAATTATACACCAGTTGAAAACGGCCAATCACAAATGTTTCAAAATTGGTTTACGTATTTTCAAAAAATATACTTAAGGGTCACCTAAATGGATTTTATTACAATTTTTATTATTTCAGGAAATAAAGTTTGTATCTCGGTTGTTTTTTATTCAAGTGGTTTTAAAACTTCAGCTAACCCAAGCCAAGGGTGTACAAAGACAGTTATATACAACAATATGTAAAAATTAAGTTTCATAAAAAAGTTGTGTACAATAAACTTTTCAATTTTAGCCCGCGCCAGACACCTACCTACCCCTGAGCCGCCCATATCGCCCCGACTCGCACGTGCAGGCACCCGCGCACCATATTTCTCTCTCACTCGCACATCCCTTTACTCTCTCATACATCTCCTCTCTCTCTCTCTCTCTCACTACCCCGCATCGGCCCACCGCGCCGACAGCCGGCACCGTCACCCCGTGATAGAGGAGGTGTCTTCCTTGCAAATAAAACAATGGTCTAAAAGCCAGGTTGTGTTAAGTTGTATGCAGGCCTAAAGTCGGATTTCTTTATGCCCATCAAAGATGTTTAATATATTTTTACAATTGTTAATTAGGCCCTAAAAATTTATTCTTAAGACAAAACCGCCACATTTTATTTCTGTTAGTGAAAAGGGGTTTTCTTAGCTAATAATCAAGTTGTTTATACACTGTTTTCTTTGATTTTTCTATGTAAATCAAACATAATTTATGAGTCTTAAATTTCACATTAAATAGTAGCCAACCATATTTTAAAATACAAATCAGTTGCACGTTTGATTATAAAGAGCAATGGATTATAATTTGTTCAGCTTTGTGATTTGATTTTACTATAAAACAGAACTCAGATGAACAATAGAAGCTGTTGGGCAAAACTAGCCTTATATCAGGGCCGTAAGGGCGCACGGGGCGAGCGCCCAGGGCCCCGGGCCCGAGGGGGGCCCCCAGGCCACGAAAGTGGGACCCTTCAGACCACTAAGGAGGCAGTTTTTATAATTTGTTCTGAAAAAGTTGTTTATTTCTCTACTGACAACAATACAAATAATTTTAAGATGTAAAAGGTGTACGTTCAAACTAAGTATCAAATCCAAAGTCATTCAATAATTTGTATTATTTTTAATACCATGTGCGGACTTGATAAACTTGCCCAAATACAGTAACTGAAATTGGCCAGGTAAGATTTGAAACATAACTACTGATGGCATTGTAGAGCACTTATTTTGCTGAGCATAGATTGTATGTATTGTATTGTTTAATATAAATTATAACAGCCATGCTCTGCCGTACTTGGAACTTGCATATTCCGTTCAAGCCGATTTAAGTTTGTTGTTATTGTTGCACAAAACTCATTATGATATATTATAAATTATTAGGAACAAACAGCCAAAAATAAAGTAATTAAATAATAGTATCAAAACAATAATTGGTTACGAAAGTCAGTTAATGTAGGACACTGAGTAGTCATAAGTGTTTCAGGTTATCCTAAATATGATATACAATTAATAATAAAGATGATAATAATAATGGTACGGTAGCTTTTAGTCTGTTTTTTGTTGTTGTTATTTTGTTCGTATCTTCTTTATATATAATTCTGTAAGCGAAATTTTAAAGTCAAAATTGTGGGAGTTTGGCTAATTGCAGGATAATGGGAGAGGTCTTGTTCCCAGGGACTCGGGAAAAATAACAGTATTTCTAAATATTTACCAGCAAACGAACAACAACGTAAAACATCCCCCATAAGAAAAGCATGGGGATTTAAAAACGTCTGCTTTGTTTACTTTAATTATTACTCAATACGATCAGCACTGCCCCGGTATCAGTGAGTGTTACGGAATGTATGCTTATCATTGTTGCCAACACTGAATCCTCCGATTACCCTCCACATCAAGTTCAACGTAGGAAGAAACAAGGCCCAATGATAAAGATAATATTTCATTGTATCAACATCACGTAAACTTATCTCGAAAATAATGTACAAACGTCTACAATATAACTGACTTTTTACTACATTTCCAAACATATAAATCTCTTTAAGAATATTTTTATGTGCGATAATATCAACTGCATCCGGAAAAAGAACATGTTTTAAAGTTTAAACTTGTAAAAAGTTACCTTTGAATTAGCATTAAACCAGAGTTTAGAAAATTATATTTTGCGTTGGCGTTGCCTATGTTACTTGAACATATAATTTATGATTTTTCAGCCTAGAAATGCCGAGAAAGAAGGAGTTTTTACCGTCTATACTGCATGAAATACTATTTAATAAAGTCTATACAGCAGTATGTTGATCTACGACCTTTAAAGAGTTCCAAATCAATGTGTATTAAATTCAAACATATAACATTTATTATGACAAAACATAACAAAACATTTCATATGTGCTATATTTTAATTGTTTTCATGTTATTACAATGATTTTTGTGGTAAAGCAATTACACGAGATATTTCTTTTTAAATTTATAAGTTGTTGGTTTAACTAGTTATAATGGTTTTTATTGTATATTAACTTAATATATTAGTAGCTTGTTGTTGGATATAGGCTTGAGAGCTAAAACTAGACTAAATCCTGTAAAGAAAATTAAATACAACATTTTTATTTTGCAAATTTTTAAAGTTTTCACAACAAATTAAAATTTGTTAATTATTTGTATATTTGGTGTATTTATTACAGTCTAGACAATTACAATTAATAAGGTTATATTACGGAATAGATAAATAACTATTGTATGTATACCTACATACATGCTTGTATTTATGTTAGGGGGCCCCATTTTCGTATTCACCCGGGGCCCCAGAGGTCCTAAATACGGCCCAGTCTTACATATTAAATCGCTAAGGAATTTCGTTTTTGGCCTGCTACGTCGTTATTTCTCAACCGATTTGGACAATCGATGTGTCATTTTAAAGTTTTTACACTGCACATTAACAGACAAAATTACTCTTACCCTCACAGCCTGTTTTTGGGTAAAGACAGGCAGTCCTACTCTTAAACATGGTGTATTGTGGTTTCTACGGACTGTCTCGGACCGTGACTATTGGTTTTATGTTAACTGTCCGCATGAGTTGCTGTAAAGGAATTCAAGCGATACAAAATTCGGGACCTGACTGACATGGTTTACCAGGATATCTCTTGGTGGTATGTATATTTTTGGAAACCATTTGCCTCCCTCCCTCCCTCCCTATCTGGGTACTACCAAACTGCCACCCGTTTTTTGGGCACATCTGAAGTTTACAAACTTCACTATAGTATAAAAATATGTAACCATTGCTCTACTAGCATTTAACCATTGCAATTTTAATTTTGTACATTAAAATCGCAAACAAACGGTTAGCTCTGATATTTTAATATGTTGTTAGGATCAGTAACAGTAGTTTAATGATGCCTTAGACTTTGTTTCAAAGTTAATGTGTTTAATTGTTACCAGATATTTTATCCGTGATTCAATCTATTTTATACTGGATCTTGTTAAAACCCGTTATCATATGAACTGTATCAATTCGATTTTTGTAAACAAATATTTGATTAAAAACAATTTGTTATTTTCCCCGAAGCAGCAAACCTGCATACTCAGCCCTAGTGTTATTCTTATGAAGAATAGTTAATGTTTGATATGGCCTACCTCCCTTAGTTATGAACCTAAATTAAATTAATAAAGGTATGAAGCTTCACCTTCTTGAGTTAATTTGATAATTGTATAAAAAAAGTTTCTTATCTTCCTTGTTTCAGCGAAAACCTGCGTACTCAGCCCTAAAATAAAATGTTATACTGTATTTTTGAAACTCATAATAGCGATGGATTTGAATTTTATAATTGATTTATTTGGGCTTTACCTATCGCTTCTAGGGTTTAAAAACTTGTCTAGTGTTTTAAACACTAGAAGTGATAGGTAAAGTCCAAATAAATCGATAATAAAAATGGTATATATCACTTATTTACGTATGTATTGTTATGTAACTTGGTAAGTGGCTTTATGTGGTAGCGAGGCACATATTCATGCATTGGAAATTCGCTGAGCACGCAGGTTTGCTGTGACGGGGTTATTTGAATGTTAGTAGAGCGTTTCCAACTTGAATTAATTTTATCTACGATATCATAGATTTGAGAGACTTGACTGAATTCATTAAATATGACATTTTTAAATAGTATATTAACCGCTGAAAATTGTATAACAAATAAATATGTTTATAAAACACATGCGGAGAGGCTGTTTGAGTTGAGTTCCCGCTGTGCTACTTGCTATTTGCCATTTCAGAATCTTGGTGCCTGATGACGGTTCAGGGCAGGGCGTGTAGCAAGCCCAGCTGAGTGAAAGTGGTTTGACCACTTGGGGAAGTTGGGGGTTGGGGGTAGTTGAGGGGAGGGTTCTGCGTGTGTGTGAGTGAGCATCCGGGACTCTGCATGTGTGTGAGTGAGCAGCGACTGGCCTGACCTCTAGGCAGAATAGCTTGTCAATAGAATATATATAGCTTGTCAAAAAAAAATTGTCAATAGAGTCGACTGCACCACCTTAATTGATGTTAGTAAATGATTTTAAATAGTGTGAGATCTGGCAGCCCCTCCAGATTGTATTGAAAAGTCTTCAACTAATTTTGAGTAGCAATACACACTTTTGGCCAGTATTTATCTAACCGGTTTGTTTTCCACAAAAAAAGTTTCTGGCCAATATTAATGCCCAGTTGCCATTTGACTAGTACCACTTAATGAATAATGAATAATGAATAATGAATATTTATTGTCATCAACACTATACCGGTTATAGACAAAGTCAAAATTAAACACTATAAATAATAAACAATCTCTACAAATTGCATAGAAAATAATACAAAACATATGACAAATATCATCCAGATCAGCAATACAAATTCCAATCAAACAAAGACAATAATAAAAACAATTCCTTCCATAATGCAATGGGCTACTTCAAAATATAATATTACAATTATTAAAATTTAAAAACTCAGAAATTGAATAAAAAGGATTTAAAATCAGCCAGTTATAAAACTTGGTTTTAAATAGATTAAAAGATACATTAAAAGCTGAGTTGGGTAACTTATTGTAGAATTTCATGCCTAAAACTACATGACTATTTTGAGTTTTCGATAACCTGCAATAAGGTATATCAATTTTAAAGTGACTTCTTGTTGTATAAGAATGGATATTGTATCTTAATCTAAAACTATCAATATTTTTAAAAATATATAGGGTAGTGTCAAAAATAAATAGATTGTATACAGTTAAAATATTAAGGTCCCTTATAAAGGTCTACAGTGGGAATCCCTTGGAGAATTTGTTAATATTCTAACAATCTTTTTTTGAATTAGAAGAATATCTTTAGTTTTACTTGACTGACCATAAAAAATTAAACCGTATCTTATAACTGACTGAAAAAATGCAAAGTATGAGGATATAACATATTTCTGTGGAACAAAATTTAACAATCTTTGTAATAAAAATACAACTCTAGATATCTTTTTGGTCACCATATCAACATGTGGAGCCCAGCTAAGCTTATGATCTAACATCATTCCTAAATACTTAACTGGTTCAAGATCTGTTAAGATATCATCAGGGATTTTTCTTAAAGAAAAAATAACTGTCCAGAGTCTTTTCATTGTTAAGTAGGAAATTGTTTGAACTAAACCAGTCAGAAGCATCTTTTAAGGAGGATTTTACTAGATATTTGAGCTCGTTGATGTTAGAATGAAATGTTAACAACGCAGTATCATCAGCATACATGTATGAAAGAGAGTTGATATTGGCGGGCAAGTCATTAATATATATAATAAAAAGTAAAGGGCCAAGTATTGATCCCTGAGGAACACCACATGTGATATCAGTCATCGGCGACCACTCACCCTTCACACAAACTGATTGTTAACGATCATAAAAATAACTTTTAAATAAATTTAGCTGGCTATCACGAATGCCATAATATTCTAGCTTTTTGAAAAGTAATTCAAAAGGTATGCAATCAAACGCCTTGCTTAGGTCACAAAAGGTGCCCCAAGCAAAATTGTTACTTTCAAATCCTGTTAAAATTTGTGTCACAATAGAGTCAATTGCGTCTATAGTAGAACAACCACTACGAAAACCAAACTGAAAATTACTAAAAAATTGATGACTTTCAAAGAAGCTATAAACTTGATTAAAGATTATGTACTCAAATATTTTAGCAAGTGTGGGGATTAAAGATATTGGACGGTAATTATTTGGATCAGATCTACTACCATTTTTGAAAATAGGTATTACTTTTGATAATTTAAACTCATTAGGAAAATAACCCTCTTCTAGACAACGGTTCAAACAAAAGGTGAGCGGCCCCAAATAAAGACTAATTGTTTGCTTTACAAATGTATTAGAGAAATCATAAATATCAAGGCTAGGAGAATTTTTCATATTCTTTACAATTGAAACAATTTCCTCCTCTGTCGTACACTTCCAACTAAAATTTGCATTTACTATTTTGTGATTCTGAAAAAGCTGAGTTGAGTTAAATGATGACTGAACTATTTTGGATGATATATTTTTTATTGAATTTATGAAAAAATTGTTCAGCAAAAGAGGAGAGAGCGGGCATTCGACCTTGTCCGCTACACTGCAACTGTTGGAATTTTTTATCAATTTCCAAGCAGCACTAAACTTATTTGAAGACCACTTGGTCTAGCTGTCACATTATATGGTTAAATTAGCCATATAATGTGATTCTTCTAGTATTGATATTACACGGTGGTTGTAATTTGAAATATTAACGTTAGTATTTATTTTATTTTACCATGAATGAATGATTTGAATAAAAAGCGTCAGGAAAATATGGATAGGACAAGCAGGCTTACCTTGTTTATGGATCATTGTTATTAAGGTTATATTCAAATTGTATTCTTTCAAATTTTAAAATCAGTTACTAATCTGTTACTTTTACTATAGATTATTGATGTTGGATTTAGTCAACTTATTATTGTTATCTTGTTGTTAGGTCTTAGGTTAACTCAATTTCATTATGTTCTGTCTAAGTCGTTCCAGCAACTAATTTCAATATTAACACCAGTATTTGTCTTAAGAGTGTGCCAGTATTTGTCTACTGTACAGGCATTCTAATGATAGTATAGTGACACAACAAAACACATAATGGAATATATCAAGACCACTGGCCTCTTTGTCAACTTGGAGAAAGTCAGTCACTAATGGTGGAGCAGGTTTGCCAACATAAATGTCAATGCGGGAACAACTCTTTATAGAGATTAAGAGTTCATCATTTGGCACTTGCAATATTGGTTTACTGCATGGGCCAGAATTGGCAATAGTCTGTCTTACATTATTGGTCTTAGTGCTGCCAACATTAGAGTTTACGGTACAAACAATAAATCCCCTACGGGATGCCGTTTCCAATGATTTTACAACTGGATGTTGCCTGCAAAAGTTTTGTCGCTTACATTGTTGGCGGAGCCCTTGAATTACTTTTCACATAAGAGTTTGTTACCTGAGAGCGTGGCACCGGTTATGCGTATCACAGAAAGAAGTGTCGTCGGCCAGTGTGCTTGATCCTACTGACCAAGTTGCAGATCTTGAGGGCTGGACCCAGCTTAAGGTTCATGTACTTCATCATCATGTCTGAATTCAGCAGCAACAGGGCTTTCCCATCTATTTCCTGTAGCGAAAAATACAAATATTGCTATGTTATACTCACTAAAACGTTTAACTTTATCTGGAAAACTTAAACTGCAGGCCCTACTGTTTTTCTGTATTTTTTTGTTTTGTTTTTGACAAGAAAAGAGTATCTTATACATATGTTGAAAATCAACCTAAAATAAAAGTTGTTTCTTGATATTAAATATTATAAGTTTGACTATATAGGATATAAATCAATGAAATAATCAACTTAATTAATGAACTGATTTGTCTACTAAAATTAGAATGCATCAGTCCACGCACATCACACATCAGACCACAGCCTTTTCTGAAAAAAAGAAAACACTGGGGTATGTCTCATTCCGCAGAATTTTTTTCCTATTGTGTTTTTAACCTTTTGGATCCCACCGTCGCACAGTTGCAGCACGACCACCTGTCTGCCGGTGGCCCGTGGCTGCAGTGTTTTAATACCTGCATAGACCGTGTTTTAATTTGGCGAGACTGTCAACAGTGACCGCAAAAATTTTTGTTTGTAATAAACTATAATGTTCATGAGATTCGGGGCTTTCTCAAGGAATATTTTGTTTTGCTTTAGAACTTTGGGCCACTGTAATAATAGATTTTCTAACAGTCAGTTGTCATCTGCTCAGTTTGTAAACACAAAATGGCCTCGCATTCGCGAGAGCTTACTTGACGGTGAAATCTGTGAATATCTAATTAATGATTGCCTTAGTGACTTATCTGATTGTGATAGTGACGATGAAGAGTTAAAAATCAATATGAGTGATGTGTGTTCAGGAAAAATTTGTTGAGAATTTCCTTTTTAGTGACTTTTTTTATTTTAAAACTTGTTTTGTTTTGTATGTAAAGCAAATCAATATTTAAATGAACATGGAAAAAACAACTACAATATTGAATTCTATGTACATTCCTATAACAGAATATTTATATTACATTAAAAATAACGATTTTACTGGCTATACAAGTTATCTCTGCAAAGTAGATAGTCAACATGCTGAAAAAACCCGGGCCAGCATAAATACCAGTGTTAATTAATCCCAGGGTCCAAAGGGTTAATGGATACGAAATCCACTCCGTCTGCCAATATCCTGTTTATTGGTACAAACAACCAGATCTATCAGATCTACTTTGCTTTCAGAGTAGTACTGATCACTTCCTGCTGAGGGTGCCTGTTCTGTGTAACTTTCGGAGGGTGTCTAAAAGTGTCCCTAGTGTGTATCTTGTGTAACTTTTAGTGGGATATCCTATACCCCAGTATGTCTCTTGAGTTGCAATGCTGACTATGCACTATAATAATTTTTACTTAAATACAGTGTCAACGCGTCAAGGTATGCTAAGTATTTTTTGTCCAAGTCATCAAAACTACAGTAAACAAGATAATTAAATGATTTAAATACTAGGAGTGTGCGAGTACTCAAAACTTTGAGTACTCCGGATGAGTATTTCAATACTCGACTCAACTAAAAGTTTTGAAAGTTCAAAAGTTGTTTTAATTCTCTCAAATAATTTTGTGGACAACGTTAACAAGTCAAATTTAAAAACGATACTCAATTTAAAAATAATAATAATATAATAATAATAATAATACTTATTTAAAAATCAATTCTCACATGTCGCCTGAAGAGGTCGGCATGAACAGCCAGGGCGGGGTCAGTGTGGGAGATGTGAGCGATGACATCCTCTATAGTCCACTCGCTGGGGTCCGCTGACAGCTTGGGCGGGCCTTCCGACTGGGTTGTGGATGTAGCTACTTCTTGCTCTGCAAACAATGAGTTGAATGAGTGGTTGTGTATTGGTTACTAAAGCAGCAAATAAACTTATTACTAGTGATGAGTGACGAGTGACGCACAATTTTATGATCTTTAGTAGTGTTTTATTGATATAATTGCAATAATAATATAGAAAGAGCTCTAATGAAAATAACTACTATTTCAAAGACGTAACACTGCATGAAAAATTCTCTATCTTATTATTTTGAGTTATAGTTATAATCTTTATACTTCTATAATAAAAGTACAGGTGTGCGAGTAGTGATTTTTTTTAATTGAGTCGAGTGGAATATTGCAAAATTATTCTCGAGTTTTGCGTATTTTCAAGCGAATATTTGCCATTAGCATTATATCATTGCAGGTAGTTACATGTAGTGTACCTAACGGAATTTGGATACTTCTCCAGACATAATTTTATAGTCTAATCATGGTGTCTAACCATGATAAGACCATATTATAAGTAGCAATACACATTTTATGCCAATACAATCAAATTGGATTTTGTAATTGATAAAACAAAACATGGTTTGTCCATCGTTTTCAGTCGTTAAAACACTGTCTGGTTACCATTCAGCCAATTTTACTTGGTCCGGACAACACTTATTTAAAAGGAATGAAACTTATTGTGTTCCCTGTTACGTATCATTCACCCAATCTCAGATACTTTCTCATACAAGACTCACCAACGGGTTTGCGGGGCACCTTGGCGGGGGAAGGTGTGGAGGTGGTGGGCTGGTTCTGGCCCCCCGCCACTCCCAGGCTGTCTGACGAGCTCTCCGCCGAACACCTGCGTTTGGTTGCCCCACTCTCTCTGACACCCTCACTAGATTCTGCAGACCGATGGAAAACTTTAATTTTCAAGTATAATGTAACAGTGGGAGACAATAAAAAACATTAAAATTAATTATGATGCTATCTTGGACCACAATTATTATTAATGGACAACAGAAGAAAAAATAATGCATTAACTTTATTGAGCAAACCTGCACACTTCGCTGATATTTTTAAAGAAGAAAGGAATTTGGTTTTCTACACATTACGATTATATATTTTTTTTAATCATGATTTTAATTTAACAATACCTGTCATTTAAGTTACTCTAAATTTGTTTACAAAAGATTACTTAACTTACTATAAAGGAAAATCTAAAATATAACATAAAGAAAAGAAAATTTTGGAAGCCTAGGGCGAAGATTCAATTTTTAAAATAACTAGAAAAAACATATACTTAAGCGTTTCAAAAAATTAATTAGGTACAAAACAAGATTTGCTTATGTTCACATTGGGTAGTTTTAAGAAATAAACCAAGAGATTTTTTTCTGACTTGGCTGATTCGTTTGTTTTGGTTATTTGGCTGAATAAATGAGTTGTTGAGTTTTAAATCCATAAAATAAGATGTTCTGGTGATTAGATGCCACTTATAGTTATATATATTTCCAGGTACATTCCCAATAAACGTTTAGAGCACCACAACCTACCAAAGCAAATAAAATACCAGACATAACACGGATCTTTATGCATTGTAATTTTACGTAGAGATTATGTGTTCACGGATCTCGTACCTCTCTTAACGACGTTGTTGTTAGCACACTTGACGCAAGGAGAGCTGAGAGCCTGAGAGGAGTAGAGCTGTTCGCAACACATCAGCTCCTCAAACAGTATCTCTAGAAAGCCACCGAGCTGGTCCTGCTTGTCTATGACGGGGAGCCTCACTGTCACCGTCTTGCCTTCGAACGAAGCTGTCGACACAGTGCACATGTTAGTCGGGTTCACTCTCACCAAGTATTGCAATTGAAGCCGAACAGGTTGAAAGAAAACATCAGGTTTTGAAAGGGCTGTAAAGCTCACTAAACGCTTTTTGTAAATTTAAACAGCTGAGGATAGTTATGTAGTACATCAGCACGAAATAGTGCATAACAATGGATATAATTTCAATCACAAAATTTCAAACAAAAATCAAACTAAATTTTGGAATATAGTTATTAATTATAATTGATGTATGACAAATAATACTCTAACAGTTAATGTAAACCATATGAGAGTGATACCACGTTCAACATTCCTTCCTCATATCAATTTTATTATTGGATCAATAGTCAACGACTGTCAGGACTCTGGGCAGGTTGTTTTTGATAATCACAACCTCACTATTACAAATGAAATGACAGAATGATTCTCATTATTAGGGGTGTGCGAGTATTCGAGCTTCGAGCTTTTTCGAGCTGAATATTACAGTATTCGGCTCGGCTCGAGAATTACAAAAAAGCTCGAAGTTTGAGCCGAATATTTAAATCGCCGACTAGTGAAAAGAGTCGTTTACAAAAATAAATTTGAAGCAAAAACTTTCAATAATCAATGTTAGAATTCTCGTAATTTGCATCGCTAGAGCTCCATAACAGATATAATCCAGCAATGCTGAGTTTTTGGTCCTTCGTTTTAAAAAAAATAACGAAATAAATCATATTAAATGGACATCTACAAAATTCTGTTTGCAGTACAATGTTGCCATTGCCCAGTTGAGTTGTGCAATATTTCACGGTTAATAATAATTAATACAACAACCCTACTGCTCCAGAAAAAGTACCCCAGCAAAAAAATAAAATCTATGAAAACACATTTTCTAACTGTTGCAGCGGTACAGTCTTTACTGCAACTAACAATTTCGTACATTATACAATAATAATTTCCTGGTGTCTGAAATCACGTCTGGTAACTTTGTTGATTGCAAAACTGTCTTAAGATGTTGAGGGAAGATGGTTATAATGTAATAATGATTTAGCGTGACCAATGATCAGGGACAAGGTTGTAGGTGATGAACGACAAATCGTCAAATCATGACGGCGTTTTGGTGTGCAGCCAAAAATTGTATTGTTAAAAAATCATTAATTGATGTAGAATCTAAAGTACTTAAGAAATAAATCGAATAGAAATACAACTGTAATTATACTGTAGTTATTAAAGTTAACAAATATTTTCATATCGCTGTTGTAATACTTTACAAATAAAAATCACTAATTGTGAGATTCACAAGATCAAAGGGTTTTATCAAAATTCTAAATGGTTACGTCACACACGTTATAATACCGGTAGTCATATTATTTACAAGGTTATACTTTATTATACTCTATGTTCGCCTAACCAAGAGCAAGACACAATCAAATTGGCACAGTATTATGTTTCGCTACAGCTGTGCGATTCAAATCATATATTGTTAGCCGCGGGATTATTTGAATCTGTGAATAAACATCAGTTGAAATCATTTAATTTTTCAACTGTAGGCTATCAAGTTGTTAAATCAGTGATGGAAGAAGATTGCATTGACGATCCTCTTCCATCAGGAACTTCTGCTTCTGAAACCTTCTGTTTCACAATCAGATATAATAGGTTAAGTCTTTTAGGTGATAGAGGTTAGATACAACGTAAGCCAGGCCTACGATTATTGGATAATTTATTTCTGTGAGTACAATAAGATATAATGATAGTTTACTGTGATTATATTTACAATATGGTTAGCTGCTGAGTGTCCTGATTTAACTAACTTATATTGAAAAGATAACCTTAAATTCACTATTTACCAGTTGAATAGATAGGTTTACTGTATTTTTGGTAATTCCCTAGAATAGGGCCTAAATGTTTGGTTACATGGAGGGTACATCTTGACATATAACCTGTTTATTAAGGCTGTTATAAAATCGGTAATAACTACATTTGGGCTTATTGGTCTAGTTTAAAATTTGTAGTTCCCTTCCTTTATGTTATTTTTTCCTATCTTTCTACTTTATATTAAAAGAAAACTGTTCATTACTAGCAACAATTGGTCTCAATAAATGTTCCTTTTCAGTACTTATTTTGTTATTTTTGCACTGTAGAACTTTATTTAGGCCTATTAAAAGTAGGGTTAGTGAATACAGAAGAAGTGAATGAAAGATGACCAATATTGAAGGTATAAAATTATACATAGCAAAATTCGGCTCGGGTCATAAAATCACTACCGGTATATTGTACACCCCTAGAGAAAATTGCCATCAAAAAGCTCGGCTCAAGAAAGCTCAAAGCTCGAGAACTTAGAAAATAAGCTCGGCTCGGCTCGAGTCAGAAATCACTATTCGCACACCCCTATTATTGAACCCTTTCAACAACAAGAAGACATTGGCACCACATTGTTATTCAATGTAGTGTGTGTGACTTTTGCTAAGTTTTAAAGATTACAATATTTGAATCAAATACTTTTAGCCTATGTCAACAAAAAGAAAAAAAATTATGTTTGGTTATTTTTTTTCTAAAATAGATGAGGAAAGTGACAATTTTTTAAAAAGGTGTAGTACCATAATCTTTTTTCAATATTTGATTAACATTAGCATTTTTATGTACACATTCTAATTAAAATGCCTTACAAAAATTAAAATGTAATTCATTTAAGTTTATAATTTGTAATCTATTAAATGTTTTCTAGTTTCACTTGATTTTAAAAAATGCTGAGAAAAACTGGTTTAACTCACCAGTGACCACCACCTCGCTGTCACCCTGCCTTAGCATGCCGAAGATTTGCTTCTGGTCGAAGGCGCAGTCCACGAGACTCTGCACACTCTCGCGCAACACCCGGGCGACCAGGTCGGGACCGAACTGTGCTGGCAGCTGAGATACCTTCCCCGGGTCCAGGTAGGGGCCACACCAGCACCCGTGGTTCACATGTAGTGTAGCTGTACACCAACAGTCAATCAGTGACTCTGACAGTTAAACTTTCCTACTTCCGTTTTTGTAATACTCATAGGACATGACAAGACGTCTTGAATTCAATGTAATTGAGCTTTACATTAGGGGATTACCAGATATTGGCTATATATTAATAGCCGACCCGTTGCGGCCTCGCCCGCATAAACTATGATAGTTGTGTGTGCTTCAATCTATGGTTGCCCCATGGAACTAATACGAATCAAATTTTCATCAGCTCAAACCAAAGTCTACAAGGATAACAATAAGTCTTATGTCTATAAGGATTGCAAGGTAACTTTGGAACTTTGGGACCCAGCGGGGCGGAACACAGGGGGAATTTTGTAATACCGTTTCTTAGCAAGCACCTAGGGCCAAAAGGAACCTATATGTAAAATGTCAACTCTGTAGGTCTTATAGTTATGGAGATTTTGTGATAGGTCAGTCAATAATTCAGTGGTATTTGGATCGTATATATAAAGATTTATAGATTATCAAACACAATCTTCAAAAATAAGGTGGAAGATCCCAAGCTGGGTATTTAGTTATAAAGAATAATCTAAATACATTTTATATTTTAAAGCAGCACAATATCTGAACTATTCCATCCCAACAAATAAAAGCCTTTGCATGTGCAACATCTTTATATATAATTCTATAAGCAAAATTTTAAAATCAAAATTGTGGGAGTTTGGCAAATTGCAGGATGATGGGAGGCGGTTCATATTAAAGGTCTTGATCCCAGTGTCTCAGGGAAAATAGCAGTATTTTTAAAAAAGTTACCACAAAAACAAGAAATAACGTAAAACATTCCCAATTAGAAAAGCATGGGGATTGCACTAAAACATGTGACTAAGTGTCTGTTTACGAATTGGCATGTGTTGAAATCAGATGAGGCAGAGTACTGGATAAGGTTAGGGGCTTTGGCCGCTTCAAGTCACTACTATTACTTTAAGGATGGATATTTTTTTCAATCTGCTGGAGAACTTAATTTTCCTTATCAGGATGGTATATAATAACCATCAGTCATATATAATACGACTCAGTCATATATAATACGACTGAAAGCTGAATGAAAGTGAATGAAGACTAAGCTTAGTTACTCTCAGTCAATTCATCCGGTGCTCCTCGCAAGCTCCAGACATAACCGACAGACACACATACTCTCAAGAGATTCTAAGGAAAAGTTGTGGACCTATGATCTTTAAGGGACGGTAACAATTAGAAAAGTTAGGTTCCTACCAAGAAATCTTCATAATAGTCATCATTGTGCATAAGTTAAACATGCTCATAGTTAAACCTAACACTGTAATATACTCGACTGACCAGACACTGGGTTCTTCTGTGTGGTCGAGGACACAGTCTCACTCGGGCTGCTAGACGTGTTGTTGTGTAAGGGTTGTGGTGGGGGAGACCCGTCACCGGCACCTGGGGTATGTGGGATGCTACACACCCGCGTCTTGAATCTGCTGGCCCCGGTTGCAACTGCAATGTAAAATCACTTTGTATTAACTTCTTTATTTCTGTAAGATTCATTATTGGTAATATTAAAATTATATGCTAAAAGAAAGGGAGAAATGTTAATTACCAAACTTTCCTGGGCATGAACAAAGATTATTCTTGTTATCTCTTTTGAGCTAACCCAACCCAAGCTTAAAAAAATTCCCCAGACCAAAAATACCATTCATCCAATATTATTTTACTGCCATAAAAAATGCATTTTTTTGTTTCAATACGCCTATGTCTAGTCTATTTATATATGGTACATAAACGTGTCCGTTGGCACAATAACTCAGTTTGTCAAAAGGATCCAATCTTGACAAAATTTAGTACATAGGAGTAAAGTAGCATTTAAGGGGGCCTTCAGTCTTAAAACATTTCACGTTTCTACCTTCATCTCCCTTCTCTTATAAGGCCAATGCTAATTTTCAAATCCTCTCCCTCCTCAACGCATTATCCAAAATCGTTGATTTAAGGCTCATTTTAAAGAGTAAAAAAAAATACCAAGCGAATTTCAGTGAGCAGAATTTTGATATCACAAATAACTAATCCATAACAAAAACTTCAAATATTATCTTGGAATTCGATTGAACCATTATTATTTGTGATACAAAAATTCTGCTGACTGAAATTGCTACTGGTAGGTATTTTTTGATCCATATAATAAGCCATAACACAACAGTTTCTGATAACGCATTGAGGAGGGATTGGATTTGAAAGTTCACGTATGGTCTTACTGGAGAAGCAGGTGACTGGAACTCCCACTTAGTTGAATCAGATTGGAAAAAGATAGATCGTGCGATCCAGCAGGTTTGCTGCGAAGGGGATATTTTTATGTTTTAGTTATATTTGTTTATACTCAGTATTCTGAAGTGACTTGTGAATGAGAGATTTGGCCTACACTCAGTGGTAGCATGAACATTATCTGATTACTTATCTTACAGTTCGGTAGTTATAACAGGTAATCCCAATCTCTGACATTCAATTGATTTGTTTTGTTATCCTTTACTTCTATTTAACACCATACTTCACCTTGTGAAATATATTGTGTTTAAGGTAGTTACTTCTAATTAATGAATTATGGCTGATACAACTGTAGCCACTGAAAATGTAAAATTATACCTGGATACATTAGCCTATTTAAAACTCAACAGAGGTGATTTTACTACATCACACTTGTTCTAGGTAGTAATTGTCCAATAGAAGATATCATCATCCAGACAAGGTTATACTCACTCTTCTGCCCCGGCGGTTGCAGTGGATGTCCGCTCTTGGCACACCATCCAACAGGGAAGATGTCCCTCGAGTCATAGCGACACCAATAGTCAAAGGCTCCCCTCCAGCCATCAAACGTCACATGAATCATGTCTCCTTTTTCCGCACCTTCAAAATCATGCATTTTAGCGTCAACCATTTTACTTCATAAAACAAGTAACTTACTACCATTGATTTTGAATACACAATAGATGAACCGAGCTTATGGCCCGTCTGTAATTTGAAAAATACACCATGAAACTAGTGCCCCACCATCTCAAAAGAGGTGCTAGCAACCAATGTTTCAATTTGCGGGATTTTTATCCCGTTTCTGGGATTTTCGAGCTCTCCACGGGATTAAAATGGGATGCAAGATAAAAACACCAATATTACCTTCCTCGTTCGTCCCGCATCACAGGTTAGAAAAATTGCCTGTATTTAAACAATAAAACGCATACGGTAAAATTAAAATAGAGCAGCTGGTAAAAGTAAATGGAAAACTATTTGATTCTACTTTCTAGTGGAAAACATATCAATGATCTCAGATTCAAAGCAGAATGAAAAGGGATTTTGAAAGTGACTCAAAGGGATAAAACAGGATTTGTTTTGCATGAAATACGGGTTTGTTATTTTTAGGGTTCTGCAATACCAACAATTTCAGATCGGGACGGTTCGGAACGGTAATAGATTTTGTACCTCGATTTTGTGCTCGAACTTTCGAGTAGTTTTCAAAGTTTCGAGTCGAGTTTGAGTATTAAAATACTCAGCCGAAAACTCAAAGTTTTGAGTACTCGCACACCCCTACTGAAAATATTTTAAAAACCTACCACTTTGGAGTATTGTGTTTTAATGTTTTGATTATTATTATTAATACAAATTCTTGAAATATTCATGACAAATTGATTAAAAAACTACTAGAAGGTCCATCAATTTTGCATAAGTTGCTTATCTGATTAATTGCTTTCAATATAAATAAAAACTATTGATTTGAGACATACAAACAGCAAAAACTAAAATTGTAAAAATACCATTCTTTGATATATTGGAAAGATGATATATTCTCAATAATACAAAGTAAAATAAGATAACTTGAAAAAACAACTATATATTATGATGTGAAGGTAAAGAAAATTATAAATTAAACCTTTAAATACTGAAGATTCAAATTATACTATTTTTAAATTCAAAATTGTAATCCATAAAATATATTACAGTACATTTATTTAAACATAAGTAACATGTAAAACTGCAAGATACGGAAAGTAATTAAAGTACAGAGATATCCTGTTAATTTGGCTACCTCACCTTTAAGATAATTAACTATCAACCTCATCAAAATATAAATTAAGTTTGTTGTAGATAATCTTTAGATGAATTTTCTAAAACCACAGAAGATAATCAAACATATATGGATATATGTATGTAACAATTTCACAAGACAATAAAACAATTACAAATTTATGCTACCATTTGAAATTTATTACGTTAGAGGTTATTTTTTAATTAACTTTCAACCATTTTTGAAAATAACTTTTTACATAATTTAAAATCAATTTCACTATAGTATAGTTAAATAACAGCAATAATAATACATATATAAAATTATTTTAATTTGAATTCATAATGGAGAAAAAAAGTGATCAAAAAATAGTATTGGTATTCCTTTTATCACTCAAGGAATGATGTTGGACAAACAACTGATGTATTGCCAATGACCCCCTCTCCATAACGCTTTCCTAGTCTAAACCTTTCTTATCTCAAGGTCAGATTTTTATGCCCAGCCGACCCAACCCCTCCCTGCTCCCCTAGCCCACCTTTCTTATCTTAATCCTCGCATAGCTATAAATAACACCTGTCAACATATGTTTTTAAATTAGGTGAGATGAGTTTTGGGCCTTCTTTTTCCTTAAAGGAAATGACTAGTTATCAGCAGGAGTCTCATTTCAACCACTTATTTTTTAAACATTTTTCAGCTTATCTCTGTTTATTGTTTGATGGAGTAAACTGCACCATCACGAATCTGTACCGGGGTTGTGTTTTGTACCGAACCGATGATGGTAATTATTTTTGTACCGTACCGGTACCGTTTTTTCGGTGCACCGCAGACCGCTATTTATTTTGTTTTCGCATGCAGCTGATATAGTTGTCTGATTAGTAGGGGTGTGCGAGTAGTGATTTTTTCAATCGAGTTGAGTCGAGTAGTGCCAATTATTTTCGAGTTTCGAGTATTTTCGAGCGAGTATTTGCCATCAGTTGGTAGTTTAAAATAGTGTAATGGGATTTGGATGCCACCCTAGATTTGATAATCTAAACATGGTTTTTGACTAATACATGAGTAGCAATACAAAGTTTTGGCCAGTACAATCAAACTGGATTACGTATTGACAAACAAAACACGGTCTGACTTTCATTTCCAGCCGATGAAACAGGGCCCAGTTGTCATTTGGCCAGTTTCACTTGGTCCCGACATTGCTTATAATTAATATTAAATGACGAAATCGTTAGTTACGGCCCAAATTACGCGGTCCGATCATCATTTTCGGCCGATTTTACACGATGTGATTGCCTTTTGCGGCCGTTACTACGCGTTTTGGCCGGTCGCATTCGTTTGCGGTCGTAATTTTCGGCCGATTTTACGTGATGCAATCGACTTTTGCGGCCGTTACTACGCGTTTTGGCCGGTCGCAATCGTTAGCGATCATCCGGAAATCGGCAGGAAATACTCGCTCGAACTTTCGAGTAGTTTTCATAACTTCGAGTCGAGTTCGAGTATTAAAATACTCGGCCGAAAACTCAAAAGTTTCGAGTACTCGCACATCCCTACTGATTAGTGAACCAGCTGGTCCATTTTCCTGGCTTCAAAAATTAACCAGTCTTGGGATATCTATTCTGTATTCAAAATCAATGGTACTACCATTGATTATACATCCTACGGAATAGATAAACCTAGCTTACGGGCCGAGCGAGCCTCGAGATTGTCTGCGCTGCTCGAGTTTGATGTGAGATGCCGCCAGAGGGCTACCAGCAGTGTTTCCACTTAAGGGATTTTCATCCCATATACGGGATATTTCACTGCTTGTGGGATAAAGTGGGATTTTTTTGGAAATCGGCATTACGTTTGCTAGTTTGCTTACGAACACAGCACCTTGGCACAAGCGGGCATTCCCATTTTTTTAAATATCGTTGAGCCTTGTCTGCACCTATTATTATTATTTTATAAACATCACAGAACGCACAATGAATCACATCAATGTCGCTGGCCTGGCCATGTTGGAATTAACAAGTAAAATATTTGCCATTTCTAGTACCTATGTCGTACCGTGCTATTTAGTACTACCACTGATTTTGAATACCAGAATAGATGAACCGAGCTTATGGCTGATCTGTAACCCAAAAAATATACCATGAAACTAGTGCTGCACCATCTCAAGAAAAGGCTCTGGCAACGAATGTTTCAATTTGCGGGATTTGCTAAACGTATACTAAAACCTAATACCACATACATAAAAAAGATTGTTGACTTTGGCAATAGGCGGTAAGGGGATACATGCCACAGGTTGAGCCAAGAAGCCTACAGATCCCAGACTCCCTTACTTTGAACCCCCCCTTACTCAATTCCACCACTTCAATTCCACTTGGGCATGAGCGTGAGCGTGTCCTAGTTGGGTCTGCGATACGATACCATGAATATGTAGAATGGAGAACACATTGCGTCGTCACCATTATAATTTGTTGTTTTGAATAGTTTGGACACCGTTTTCGTCGTCGGAAGGAGTGATATCGGTCATATCGCCGACAGAATTCTGGTCGCCTAGCTAGAACGGAACCTTAGAAGCAGTAGAACGAAGTAGTAGTATGTGCGTTGTTTATTACTCTAAGAAAACCAGTATGAAGGTAACCCCTTCTCCACCCCTTACACTACTCGTTTCGCGTTGTTGGTTATTTGACTAGTCTAGCTGGACAAAACTTTTATATAGAGATAAAATTCTAACTACTCTTTTATGTTATTGATTGCTTCCGTTAAAATCGATCATAATATAGGTGTTTAAAGAGATAAAATGGTATTTGAAAGAGTAGAACATGTTTAAATAATTTAATTCTAGCACGAAAAGTAGGTAAATATCATCATATATACAATTAAAAGAGAGCAGCTAGTAAAAGTAAATAGAAAAATATTTGATTCTGCAATCTAGTACAATCTGTGAGCTCAGATTAAAAGTGGGATGAAAAGAGATTTTTTTAATGTGATTCAAAGGGATAAAACGGGATTCTTTTTATATGAAAAATGGGTTTGTTATTTTTGTTTCATACGCAGCTGATGTAGTTGTCTGATTAGTGGACCAGCTGGTTCATTTTCCTGGCTTCAAAAATTAACTAATCTTGGGATATCTATTCTGTATTCAAAATCAATGGTACTACCCAGTTTAGTTAGCCTGCTGTGGAAATATATCTCAGGTGTCTACTAAAACAGATAACATTCCCTTACTCCTCCGCAATTCTCCAGTTATTTACTTTAATTTTGGGATTTAATTCAAAAGCGTCTTCCAACACTTCAAGCTATATTCACACCCATCATCACCAGACCAAATAACAGAATGACAATGAATTAAAACAAGGACTTCGATGAAAAGAGTTTTCATCAAAGACTTTCCAGATAAAAATCTTAAAATTCAAAATAGGCTTGCTTGCTTTGCATTAAATGAACAAGTAACACCAATTAATTGGATTCAAATGGTCTACTATTTTTCAAGAAAAAAAACACGATTTTTTAAACTAATTTCACAATTTTAACAAAATGCTAAGTATCTAATGTTTATTGGAACCAATAGGCTTTTTTTTATTTAAGTTTTAAATTTGTCTATCCATGTTCAAATATCAGATAAGCTTCTTTTAAGTAAATATTTGTTACACAAAGATCAGGATTACTTTTTCTGAGGGTTTTCCGTACATAAATTAAATTTTGTTTACCAGTCACCTCTCAGCCCAAGACTCACCTACAGTGGCCGCACAAATAAGTTGCGGGTTCTTCTTATCTACTGCCTCCAGCTTCATCCCTATTTGGAACATGTTGGACTTCGGGGTCGGAGGCTCCTTCTTGAAGATTTTCACTGGCGCCATCTCCGCTCCATTCAGCGTCTTCAGTAGGAACATCGGCCATGACGATGCATTCATTCTGAAACCTAAATAGCACAATGTTGTAATACGCCCCCACACTTGTAATTCATTAGTAGGGTGTGCAATGTATCGAAAAGCATCGAATCAAAATCAAATCACTGCATCGCATACCCTTCCCTATTCATTAGAATAAAGGTTATTTTACTGGGGATCAGAGTTGAAAACAGACTTGAGATTATAATACCATTATTACAAAACCATTAGCAATCAAAGTTAAAAAAATGTAAGGGAATGAATTACCTGCTTTCACCTAGACATTTTCAAAATAACACTTGCAATTCCAATTTCGATATAGGCCCTGAAAACACCAGGACGAAAAGTAGTACTTGTTTAAAATTAGACCACCTTTTTTAGGGGGCAAAGGGCTAAATAAACTCTCCTTGTAGAAAATATAAGCAAATCAGTGCCTTATGAGTTCTCTTGGTAGGTCGATTCAGATAACTTTCTCTTTCTAGTAGGTGCATTAGAATTATATTAATTGATTTTTATAAATTCATGGAGAAATTTCCTCTGTAGATATATTCCCTATGCATAGTGCAATGAAGTACACTAAACAACATAGCCAGGTGTGCAGAATATGTCTGTTCCTGCGATCTAGGGTTGATGGAAATATATATGGTTTCTGGAGAAAATTTAAGTAGCAAATCATTACTGATAAATCAAGTCGAGTAATGAAACACTCGGCTGGAATACTACAGTTTTAGTACTCGCATACCCCTAATATCCAACCAAAACCACACCGTAAAATGGGGTGAATAGAAACAGCAGTCTGAATAAGCACAGACTGACACTAGTTGAGAAAGGTCCATACTACATGGCAATAAAGATATTTAATAACCTGCCTGTACAACTAAAAAGAGAACATAAAACCAACACATTTTTAAGTAAAATTGAAAATCACCTGGTACAAACTTGTCCTTATACAGTGAAGAAATTTCTTTCTTTGGATAGTAAAAATGTAATTCTATAGGTAGTTTAGCCATAAAATGTGGAATTGCAAAGTTGTTCAACTTTATTGTGAATACTGTAGTTATTTAACAATTTGACATGTCATTTGTTACATGAGCTATGCTCAATTATGTAATATTATATGAAGAATAAAGAGTTTGAGTTTGAGTGTGGTTAGAAACAAAACTTCAAGGAATAAATCCAAATTTTATAACGAGGTGTTATATCGATACTATATAATGGTATTTTTTTCCCATTATGAACATAACCTGTCTACCTGGGAAAAATTATTTCAGCATGTTGCTATTACTGCTTTTGGTTGTTTTATGATTTTTAAAGTGTCTTAAAAATTTTTCTGAAAAACTTTGTAAGTATGCACCTATTACATATATTCTTGTTAATACCTATTTTTTATTGGCATAGGTATCTTAAAAACAAATGTTATAGTGGTTTAGCCTAATAATAAACTTTACTATTACTACTTAATTTTTGTTTACGTTATGTCATGATTTTGCAAAACCAGGGTTAATAGAAACAAATAAAAAAAGACTTGTAATTATCCAAATACATAACAATTTAGGTTATTACCGGGGCTTTTTTGCCTTATAAGGTTCAAAATACGTATTTTAAAGGCTATATTAAAAATCAGGGTAGGGTTTTAATCTTTTCCAAGCACTAAGGTAACACATGGAGGCTTAAGATTTAACATGCAATACAATTTAACATATATTAAGTATGTCAATATAAAATCAAGCAAATGTTTGTTGCTTGTTTCTTGTTCAACTCTTATTTATATTAGTAACTTTCTATACCAATTTAATACTACAGACAATCTCTCAATTGCTCTCTGAATTGTAGTGTGTTTTCTCCGTTCATTTAGTCCTTTTTATACCAACATTTTTACATAATCTAATTGTTATATATCACAAAAAGAAAAGAAACACAAGCAATACCTAGAGTCCGATTAATTTAAAGCCTACAGTTTACATTTACTTCTACCATTACATGCATGTTTCACTTGTTTCAGGAGTTTTGTTACATTTTTTTACATAAAAAAGTGCATTTACAAATATTGTTTGCACAATTTTTATATTGTACCTTTTATAATGTCATAAAATATTGTGTTTTAATTCATATTAACATTGGGATACAGAAACAAACAGCAAAACAACAACAGTTTCTATTCACCCCAAAATACATGGGTGAAAATACGGGTGAAAAGAAACACCCATATTTTATTTTTTTCTAAATATTGCTTTAAAAAAAAATTACGTGGTATTTGTAGGGGAGTCTAAGAGCTGAAATATTAACTAGCATTGGCAATTTTAAAGTTAGAAATATAGCTTTTACAGAAGCTCAAAGGTCAAAAAGTGTTTCTGTTCACCCCATTTTACACATCAACTGTACCTAAATAGGTACATCAACTGCAAACATACCTAGGGGTGGTTGTAGCATTCCACCGTTTTTCTCACAATGGCCGATCGGATGTATTTCATTGGAGTCAACAAGTCGCCAGAAGTCATTTTTGTTATCACTTCCATCGAGGCGAAGGCGTAACCTTGGACCCAACACTCCGACCACAGTCGCAATGCAAGTGGAGGTCAGGTTGCGAGGATCTAGCGCTTCAAGCTTCATGCCGATCTTGAATTCATTCAGAGGCGGATTCATGTGCTAAAAAGTTGTATATTATAAAATGAGCAATACTTTACAAACGAAAGCATTGAACAATTCTCAATTCCATCTAAATTTTTAGCAGGCCTATTTTAGAACATCAAATAGCTATTAAGTTAAAATGTTCATTTAAATATTGTTACCAAACCAATGTTGGTATAGCTGTGGAAAAATAAAAACTAAAGAACCTGTGAAAAAATACCAATAAAATTTCAAAATGTAATAAAATATTAATTAAAATATTTATAAGAGTTATAAGTGTTATTTTAAGAATAAGAATAACAAAAATTATAACTTATAATCATGGCTTGACTTTTACCAATATTTATTTGGCCATTGAGTTAGAGCTTCCAGATGTTCCTATTGCATATTATAAATTAAATTACTTACAGTAATTAAAAGAATTATTTTGAAATTCTGTTGAATATTTCAAGGAATTTTAAGAGGAAACAAATCTAATTCTACCTACATATGTGTTGGCTATTAGGATAAAAAAATGGCGACCACGCCATACGGAAGTGTATACAGAAGTGTGTATTATGTTGCTCCAACTGTTAGAACTATACATGGGATTGACCCTAGCAGTGGCTAATGGTGTAAGTCAGAAATGGCCAAGGAGATTTGGCAAATTTGCAGACCTTTTTTTTTAAAATTTGTATAATAAATTTGGTTAATAATTCAACCGTAGAAGTAAACATAGCCAACCTCATATTCATTTTGATCAGAAAGAACAGGAGAATCTAAAGATAGCACAATAAAAAAGATCTAGAAAGGTAATTTATTCAGTAAAGTGAAAAGAATAAAAGAACTTTGAAAATATTTTTTGAAATTTCAAAAGCAGTGTTAGTAAAGTTTTTCCTACAGATTGTTTATGGAAAATTCATTGTATACATTTTGTAGTCAATTCAATTCCCTTCATAAAAATATATAACATGTTGGGGGAGGAATTTTTTTAAGTGTTCGGGGCATAATATTATAATAAACGGAAGATCGGAAAAAAGTATAAAACAGTCCAGTGTTACTTTGTGTTGTAAAAAGGTTTTGTAATATATGCATATAATAATAATGATATATACATATTTGTAAATTAGTGATGGTCAAAACCAGAAATTACAAATCTCGAAACCGAAACCAAAACTTAAAAAATCGAATCTCGAAACTCGAAAGTCAAATTCCAAAATCCTATTTACTTGCCTGGTTTTGGTTATGAAAAATAAATCCAGTTACTCCAAATAAACCAGTTAACTTACTGCCATTCTTGAAGTATCCTAGAAAAATATTAGTTTCAGAACTACTAGTGAACCAATTATTTGTAGCTTAATTATAAACTTTGGTTAGAGTTGTTCTATCACAAATAAAAAAGCAATAATCCACAAAAGGTAGACGACCGATGACAGTAGTCTTTTGACCTTCACATTATTAATCAACACTCGGGCGTGATTTCTATTAAAAAAACAACAATGACACAAAAAATCTCAGCAGTTTTGAGTTTTGATTCTCGAAACTCGCCGATCAAATCTCGAAACCGAAACTTTTCCAAAGTTTTGGTGGTTTTGAGATTCGAGTTTTGGTTTTGACACATCACTATTGTAAATCCAATGAAGTAAGGAATCTAAAAAAGTC
Source organism: Allygus modestus (assembly GCA_963675035.1). NCBI lineage: Eukaryota > Metazoa > Arthropoda > Insecta > Hemiptera > Cicadellidae > Allygus > Allygus modestus. The sequence goes on from OY776116.1 coordinate 48,021,197, forward strand.
ATAAAGTTGACAGTCAAAAATTATTATCACTTACAAATATTTTTAAATAAAAGAATGTTTTGATATTTTTGCGTATTTGGAAAAAATAAAGTGCACAGTATTTAGTATATAACTTTTCTTCAAATTTGTTCTCCCAAACCAATATTAACATGTTGTAGTATATTCAATTACCTACATAAAAATGTATAACACCAAAGGTAATTTTTTTTATATGTGTTATGTAACACAGTATTTAGTATATAACTTTTCTTCAAATTTTTTTCCCTCAAACCAATATTAACATGTAGTATATTCAATTACCTACATAAAAATGTACAACACCTAAGGTAATTTTTGTTATGTGTTATGTAACAATGTTAACATTGTTGTATTAACAAAACACAAAACTTTTTATAAACACTTCACAATACTTCTTCTCACACTTCAGTACCTAATATTTATATATAACATAATACATAAAGATTACTGTTATATACACACAAAAACTTCACTAACACTAAAACTCAAAAACGAGTTTGCACGCAGCACGCTGACGTGAGGGAAGTGAATTTCCACAAAAAAACTTTTATAACTCAAAATATGTGTAAAAACAAACATGTATTCCAATTTTTATTGAAATCTGAAAACATTGATTTTTTTGGCTGTTCTGATGCTCTTGGTTTCATTTACCTGCAAAGCTGGGAATACAATTTTGTGCATTATAGTGTTAGGAGAAGGTCCAGGCAGGCTTGAAAGTAGGCGTGAGGTTGCTGGGAATGATAAAAGTACTCTAACAAAGGAATAACAGGCTTTTCTAGTGTAAAACCCCCATAAGACAACGTACTGTGTTTAGTCGAAACACATTTTCTTTTATAACTCGGTAAATATTTATGCTAGAATTATGAGAGAGGGCTTAAAACTTTCGCCTCACTAATTCCTATCTTTTTACATGTAATAATTCTACATCCAGGGCTTTTTTGACCCTTTTTGGGCCCAAAAACTCGAAATTTGAAAGATTAATCCCCAAAAAAGGGGTTTAGAGTTTTCCGATTGATTTGCCCAACGAACTTGTCCAACTGATTACAGAAAGGAATGTCCCTACCAAATTTGAAGTTAATCGGATAAAAAATGTGACCGCTAGAGTGCATACATATATATATATATATATATATATTTATATACAGTAAGACCCCGCTTAACCGGACCCCGCTAAACCGAAACCCGGGTTGACCGGAACGGTTTACGAGGAATAAATAATCAATAATAGAGAGGATCGGCCCGGCAGGATGACTCATGGTGCGCCGAGACATCGCCGGCCGCGGCGGTCACTGAACTCGGGGGTTGTGTTGACGGGGTTTCCACATTTCTGTACCAGTCACGAGGGGGTGGGGGCTTGACCCATTTCGCACTAAAGGATTAGTGTACTGCAGACTCTCACACCTGCATGTGGTGACAACAGTGTTATTGTTTTGATTGAGTGGTGAAATTTGCCGAAGACGAAAGTTTGTAAAGTTTACAATAGTGCCGTATTTGTAAAGTATTAAATATTAAAAGAACTAGTATTTACACGATGTCTACTAAGAGAAAACGTGTAGTCGTGAACATTAGTGATAAGTTAGAAGCAATCAAACGAATAGAAAATGGAGAGATTTTGAGGAAGGTAGCTGCAGAATTCAATGTAGGTACCTCAACCGTTAGTGATTGGGTCAAAAATAAGGACCAACTTTTAAAATATGCTACAACAGTTCCTAACCGGAAAACGATGAAAACTTCTGATTTCGAAAGAGTGAATGAATCGTTGTTTTTGTGGTTCACTCAACAAAGAGAGAAAGGAGTCCCGATAACTGGACCCGTTCTTCAAGAAAAGGCTAAGCTTTTATCTGAAATGCTTGGAAATGATGGAAAAGGTTTCACTGCAAGCAACGGGTGGCTTGATCGATTTAAAACCCGATATGGAATCCGTCAGTTGCATTTGTGTGGCGAAAAACTGTCAGCAGATGAAAATGCAGTTGATGTGTTTAAAACAGAATTTGATGACATGATCAAAGGGTACGCAAAGGACCAAATTTTCAATGCTGACGAAACGGGGTTGAACTTTAAGATGTTGCCTAAAAAGTCTTTGGCATGCACAAAAGAGGCTTCTGCTCCTGGTCATAAAATGCAAAAAGATCTTATTTCTAGTTTAGCCTATACGTTGGTCGTCAATTCTTATTTGATTTTCTTTTAACTGTTACTTACTTAATTATAATTCTAAATTGTTTACCCTTAACTAATAGTTTGCTCGGATGTGCTCAGTAAAAGTGGATATAAACAGTGATGCTATCGGGATCTGAGGGCAATGGCTGCCACGTGCTAAGCCTAGCTTCTCTTTGCAAAAATCAGTGTTGTTGCTTACAAAATTCCCTAGGCTATTTAAATATAGCTCACAAATGATCTTCTTTGTTTTGATAATAAATATACTTATACTTGTGGTCTCCTTTACTTTATTGTAGTGAGTAGAATGTATTTTGGTATTTATTCTGGATGTCAACAAAAGGTAGGTGTATAATTTCTAAGATTTCTTTAACTATTTGAATAAAATACAGAGTTACAGAGGAACAATACAATATTTATTTATCTATTCGTACAATTAGGTTTCAAAAGGTTCTCAATTAAAGGGATTTACAATAATATACAACTCAGGGGGAACAGCTAAAATGTGTGGCCTAGCCTAGAAGGTAAATGACAAATAAACTGGTAGGCCTACAACTAAATATTCATATTTTGGGTTCTAGATGGGGTTTCTTTACAAATGAGGGCTCTTTTTCTCAGGGGGGAAGTATCGTGCTGACTTGAATAACGTTTGTATGATATTTGAAAGAATATTAAGTCCAAATTAAGCTGATGTGTTGAAAATTTACAACAATGGAAATTTTGGTTGTTGTCCAAAAGGAGAGTCCAATGGTTTCACTGACTTTATGAATGGTTAAAATACTCAAAATTAAATTTGGAAAGATAGTTCAATATAAAAAATACTCTCTTGAGGTTACTTTAACTTTCAGAACATTAGGCTTGTTCTATTTAAATGTCTGTATTCTTTCCAGTCCCTAAATAGAATACAATGGAAGGAGTTTACCAATCTGCTTACAAATGTTCTTCGCTCAAATACCAGTTTTTGGGGGGAAATCAAATAAAAAGGAGTGAATTTAAAGATGGTATTAATTGAGCAGTAAGTCCCTAATAAAATGAGCACCAAGCAATGCAAAACTTAGGCCATACTGGGAAATTTAAAATAGGAACTGTGTCCTTCACAGATTCTAGGTCCTAACACTAGGGCATCTGGATCAAGAAGAAAGATCTAGGAGAGATGAGGTCTGGATGCATGGTCCATTGTTGAGAAGCACATGTTCACACAATTGTTGACACTGGTCACTGTAATTTAGATTCCTTAAGGACTATTTTGAAAAGTATATTATATTAAATTTTAATTTTATTGCAATCCTCTCACATAAATTATATCTAAAATATTATTATTAACAAACATATTAAATTAAGTGAGTAGGCTATTATATGAGGATAGGCTATGAATAATTATTGGTGATTAAATTAATGAAATACATATTATTATACAATTGCACAGACAAATAAACATTAAATACATAGAGGGGAATATTTTCTGAGGAGTGATGATAATGATGATTATTATTAGGCACAAACATGGGACAATTAACACAAATAACACATTTAGGGGGAATTAATTAATTAGTACATTTATATGGAAACTTAAATATAAAATAACACATAACAGGAAAATTATTACTAAAGGATGAATGAATGGACATGTAATACTATAATTATCTCCTCAGAAATCTGTATGATATGAAATTAAAGACAGATTTCGATCAAGTATGAAATGGAATACATGAATTATTTAGTATGAAATATATTTACAGCTAGTTATGAGGTACATTAAATGATTGATGTTGGTTGGTGATAATACACTTCTTATTCTAAATTTACATAAACATAGGAACAATACATAAATGGGGAATATGGGATGAGGGATTAAGATAGTTCATGACCGCACAGGGGGAATTGGGATTAAGGGAACATTTAATATAATAATTGTTCATTGGCATGGGGATGAAGTTCTTCACTCGCATAAAAACACTTTGGTTTGTACACTGTTTGTTACAAGGGCAAAATTAACTGTTTATAATCATCGCATTTATAAATAAGTTGGTATTTAACACTGTTTTTGGGGAATAATCACACTGTTCACACTTGGGGAATAGGGAAGGGGTACGCACTCGCGGTTAAGGTTCATGACGATCTCCTCATTTAAAATTATTACACTTGATGGATGATGATGATGATGATGTACTATATACACTGTTTTAAGAGTTTATGTTGTCAGGGTCTTCTTCATTATTTACATTATCCTCTTCTATTATCGGTTCTATGTATCTTTTTAATGCAGATATGTGATATGGTCCAAATAATATGTCTTCGTTTTCTCTGGTTACATGAAAAGTAGATTTTCCTAATATTTGCTTGATGACGAATGGTCCTTCGTAAACCTCGAAAAGCTTTGCAGTTTCTCCATAAATAGCTCGGGAGAGGGGATGTGATTTTATTAGCACTTTATCGTTTATCTTTAATGTTTGTGGTTTTCGATTCTGATTTAACTTTGCTGATCTTTTAATTCGTTTGGCATCTAACCTGCGTTTAGCGATGAGTAACTTCTGTTCTATTGGAGTATCAATTGTGAATGGATTTTCAGACAAGTATTTTTCCCAAAAGCGGTGGTCTCGAACGCCGAATTGTAGTTCGTTAGGAGTGAATCCGGTCGATTCATGATATAATTCATTGAGGCATGCATTAATATTAGGAATATATTTCTCCCACTTCTTGTGTTGACGGGAGCAATAGGTGCGTAGACATCTCTTGACTTCTCGAATAGGTCTCTCGGCAAGGTTGTAGCATGGGTGGTACACTGGATTGAAGATTAATTCGATATTATTCTGCTCCATCTTCTGGATGTATTCTCCGCTCTTGAATTGTGTTCCATTATCAGACTGGATTCTTTTAGGGTATCCATAATTTGGGAAGTGTTGAGTGAATAATTTATTTAATATTGTTTTAGTGGTGGCTTTTTGCATAGGGTATAACTTGATGAATTTGGTGAATATATCGATGACAATAAGTATATATTTAACGTTTGACACACTGGTAGGAAGAGGTCCGATGATATCAACGGCTAACTGTTCATTCTTTCCTGTACATAGCACTCCTTTCGCTGTGGCCACTAGCGGTCGGTTGCTGATCTTACATTTCTGGCAGGTATCGCACGTAGATAAATATTTCCTTATGGTTCGATTCATGTTTCGAAATATGAAGGTTTCTTGTAATAATTGAAAGCATTTCTTGGCTCCGCAATGTAGGTAGAATAAGTGACATTCCCAAATGAGGTCTTGAATCATGCAGTGAGGTACAGCAATTAACCATTTATTTTTCAATTTTTGATAAAGGGTATTGTTATGGATGCGGAAATTATATGATAATTTTTGTGCGACTTCTGAATCTGGTTGTTCTTCTAATGTTTCAATTATGGGTTGGAGTTTGGTGTCTTCTCGCTGGAGTTGGGGTAAGTTTCTTAATGCGCTCTTCAGATTTTGATCGGGTATATTCTCAATGTAATGGATAGTTAATTCTCTTGGATTGTTGTATGAAATAGCGGATTGATCGATGGAGATGCGACTTAGCGTGTCTGCAGTGATGTTATCTGTACCTTTACAGTGGACAATTTTGAAGTTATATTCCTGTATGGTGAGTATCCATCTCGCCAAGCGATTATTCAATAATCGGCACGTTTTTAAGAAAGTAAGTACGTGGTTATCTGTTATTATGGTTAGTTTTGTTCCCAGGACAATGTATCGAGACTTTTGTAAACAATAAATGATGGCAAGGAGTTCCTTTTCAGTGGTGGTGTACCTTTGTTCGACTGGTTGTAACGTTCTCGACATAAACATTATGGCAGCTTTCTCACCATTTTCTCGTAATTGATATAAATGTCCGCCTATAGCATAATCAGAAGCGTCAGTTTGTAAGAAGAATTCTTTAGATGGGTCTGGGTGTTTTAAGACGTTGGTTTCCAGAAATAGTTGTTTAATCTTCCTAAAGGTGACATCATCTTCTATAGTCCAGATAAATTTGTTCTTCTTTGAAGTTAATCGCATTAATGGTTGTGTGGTTGCAGAGAATTTATCTATGAATTTATTATAATAATTTATGCTGCCAAGGAAAGCTTTAAGTTGAGTTCTGTTTTTTGGTGTAGGGAAATTTAGTATCGGTTCTACTTTGCTCTGGTCCATGTGGAGTCCATCGTTAGTTAAGGTGTATCCCAGAAATGGTACAGAATTTTGGCAAAACTTTGATTTATTAAATCGAATGGTCATGTTGGCTTCTTCTAATTTGCTGAATATGTACTCTAGATGTTTCATGTGAGACTCGAAATCGGGTGAAATTATGCAGATGTCGTCAACGTAGATTGCAGTAAAATTCTCAGCTTCAGAATCGAATACATTGTCTAGCGCTCGAACTAAAGCAGCTTGTGATGTAGAGATACCAAATGGTGTCACAGTGTACTGGTATATCTTGCCTCTGAATTGGAATGCCGTATACTGTTTGGAATTTTCTGTTAATGGTATTTGCCAATATGATGCGGTCAGGTCGATACTACTTATAAATTTTGCATTTTTGCATTTTCCAAGGATTTCATTTACACTTCTGTTACATTCAAAATCAGGTATTATAATTTCGTTTGCTTTTCGGGCGTCAAGGCATAGTCGTATTTCTCCCGTCTTCTTAATGACTGGAATTATCGGGTTGATAAAAGTGCTTTTACTCCTCTCAATTACACCTAAGGATTCCATTCTGTCGATCTCTTGTTGTACAGCATCTTGATATTGTTGAGGTACAGGATAAGTAGTGCTTTTAAAATGTTGCGGATTATCTACTCGTAACTCATGAGAATATTTGTTGCATATGCCTGGTTGTTCGGAGAAAACATGTTTATACTTATTTAATAACTGACTTAAAATTATTTGTTCTTCTTTCTTGATATAATCATTTGATGCTAAAGATGCATTAATTTCTTCTTGTGTCAATGTGCTGTCGTTTATTGGATTTATTTGTAATTCGTTGAAGTTGTATGCTGTGCTATCATATTTATCGTATATTAAATCATCATTGTACTCATCGTACATCATATTATCAAAGTTATTATTCATATTATTATTTGGCCTATGGCTATTATTAATTATTATTTGACATAACTGTCCTTCATGATGACACATATTAAACTTCATTGTAACATTATCATTATTGATTTTCATATTTATTTCGTTTGTGTTGAAATTTAAATCCATTTTGAGGGCAGATAGAACATCGACTCCGAGAATTATGGGTTTTATTAAATGTGGCACTATCAAATATTCAATTAGCATCGTATGTTTATCAATGGTGGTGGGAACATATATTGTGTGGGAAACACGTTTAGACTTTTCTCCAACAGCTGTTTTGATAACGGTGTTGTTCACTGGCAATTCTTCAAATGGTTGTAGCTTCATTTTGTTTTCGTTGAACCAAGCTTCGGCTATACAAGTTACAGAAGAACCGGAATCAATTAAGGCATTAGTGCTGATATTGTTTAATATTATATTGATTTCTGGACAGTTAATTTGTGTATAATTTGAATTGACATCATTTTCGTACTCATCTTCTAAAAGGAAATTTTTATCACATATTATGTTGTTGGACTGCATAAGATTTATAGAGTGATTGATGGTTTGACCGAGGATAGTGTAAGTAGGCGCTGTATTTAATGGGTAATCGCATGACAACATAACCCTTTCTCGGCCGTGGTCTACAGCGCCGAGTCGTTTCCCTGTCTCGTTTGAGACGGTGAGGAACGTGGACTAGCAGTATTGTTGTTACTTGAATGAGGGCTCATTGGAGATACAGTTGGAGCATTAGGTGGATTGGGATTCTGTCTAAATATGGCGCAGAGTTGATTCTGTTCGTTGGTAGGGTGTTGACGATCATTTTTGTAGTTTTGTTCATAGTTTCGGGAATGATATTGCTCACGTTGATACGGCTTGTTGTCATGATGACTTCGATGGTATTGCTGGTTGTTGTTACCATTATTCCTGTAATTTTGTTGATTTCGATACGAAGAGTTGTTTGAAGGGTATTTATTCTGTTGATAATTGTGGTAGTTGTTCATCTTTGGTTGGTAGGCCCGTTGGTTAGCATATCGATCGTTGTAATTCTGTTGGTTTGACGTGGTTGGACTGGCTGGTCGGTTGCTTTGCTGGTTGTTGTGGTTCCTGGCTTTCTTAGGTCCATCTTTTATGTCTTCTTTCTGCAGTAGTCTTTCCATCGCTCGGATCGTGGTGATGTTCTGTACGCTTATGCTGTCTTGGATTATTGCGTCAAATCGCTCCGCCATAAGAGTCACTATCTCCTCTTCACTTAGGCTAGGTGTCATTGATTGTAGTAGCAATACTCTTTCTGTCAAGTACTCCGTCCGGCTTAACGTTCCGTTGGCTCTATATTTCTCCGACTCGATTTTTGCTTTAATTCCTCGTTGGACTGCCTGGCTCCAGTATTTGAGTTCGAATTCTCTGGCAAAATGTTCCCAATCAATAATTTCACTCTTTATCAGCTGTAGCCATCGTGATGCTGGTCCTTCGAATGATGTCTCAAGCAGGTCTTTCAGGTACTCAGTTGAGTCGCAACATTGATTCCTTTCGATTCCTCGTTCGTAATACCTTCTCAATTTGTATAAATATTCATTTGGATTGCCGCTCCGTCCATTAAATTTCGGCATTAGACGATCATTGGCTTCGCTTCCACTGCATATTACTTTGATTTGTCCGGCCATTCCGTTTAGTTGATTTGCTTGCTTCAGATTGGTTACTTCAGTTTCACATTTGTTTAAATTTTGATTCAAGGTTTGGATTTCAATTTGTTGTGCCTCAATTATTTTTGTTTGCAAGCTAATTTTGGGGATAACTTCGTTTTTCAGTGCCGTTAGGTTTGTTTTTGAATTACGTTCATTATCCAATTGCGTTTTGACAGTTAATTCTTCTATTTTTAGATCAAAATTTTGCTTGTGCTCTTCCAGATGGGTTTTGACAGTAGATATAATATTTTCCTGATATTGTTTATTTTCAAACTCGGCAGCGATCTGTTGTTGTGAGATACTGTCCAGCACGAATTGTCTCATTTGAGTTTGTGAATTTTCAATTCTAAGTATCAATTTGTCAGTTAATTTTGCAGTTTCTTCAGATTGGGCATTTTGGGTCATTTTGATGGCATTAATTTCTGATCGAATTTCGATTTGGTTTTCTCTTGTTTCTTGTATCTGGGATTCGAAAGCGTTTCGACAGGCTTGTATTTCCTGTTGAGTTTCATTGGTCTTATCGTGGATAATTTTGGTCAATTCGGTCTTGGTTTGATTTATTTGTTGTTGGAAATTTGCATTAATCGTCTGGATTCCAGATTTAGTTTCTTGTATTTCGGATTTTAATTCAAATTTTAATTCAGCATTATTCTGTTCGATTTTAGCGCTGGTCTGTTCAATTTTCGTATTCAAATTGATACTGGTTTGTTCAAATTTGTTATTTAAATCAAGACTAGTTTGTTCAATTTTCGTATTTAAATCGATACTGGTTTGTTCAAATTTGTTTCCCAAATTAGTCATAAGGGTGACTAGCATATGTATATCGATTACAGGTGTCGGTGTAGTCGGGTTTGTAACGTTTAATCTGCTAGTTGCGTCGTCTGTGTGTGCCTCAGTCAGCGGGCGCGAGGAATGAATGAGCGTCGACTTGTTCAATGAGCTAGCGATATGTCCTCGTTCATTCTGATCAATGAATCCAGTTCGGGAACCTTCGGGTGTGTCCGTCAGCGTTCGGGTCGGTCGGCTGGCGATTTTTCGTTCTGCTGTTGAGAAAGCAGAGTTAGCGTCTAAGGGCAGGCTGAGAGAGAAATCTCGCGTAGAGGTTACGAAATCGACGTTCTCTGATTGGCTGATGGGGTCAGTGTAAATTTGGTGGTCTTTGCTTTTGACAGTTTCGTCTTCGTTCTGCGCAACATGGCGGCTGCTGGTTTCATCGTCGCTCGAATCGGCGTCTGCTGCGGGGTAGTTTCGTGTTTTCCGTAGATTGTACTTGTTTTCGGCCATCGTGTGTTCGTTTTATTATAATATGCGAGATAGTTAAATATGCGGTACCTTTATACACTGTTATTATTGGTGGGGAGGGAAACAATTACGGGAACTTAATATTAAATATGGTCTTATTCTAGGCTTACTCTAGTTGAGGATTGCAATGTTTATCAACTGTTATTCAAGCCAGTACGTTGGGTCGCCAATTCTTATTTCTAGTTTAGCCTATACGTTGGTCGTCAATTCTTATTTGATTTTCTTTTAACTGTTACTTACTTAATTATAATTCTAAATTGTTTACCCTTAACTAATAGTTTGCTCGGATGTGCTCAGTAAAAGTGGATATAAACAGTGATGCTATCGGGATCTGAGGGCAATGGCTGCCACGTGCTAAGCCTAGCTTCTCTTTGCAAAAATCAGTGTTGTTGCTTACAAAATTCCCTAGGCTATTTAAATATAGCTCACAAATGATCTTCTTTGTTTTGATAATAAATATACTTATACTTGTGGTCTCCTTTACTTTATTGTAGTGAGTAGAATGTATTTTGGTATTTATTCTGGATGTCAACAAAAGGTAGGTGTATAATTTCTAAGATTTCTTTAACTATTTGAATAAAATACAGAGTTACAGAGGAACAATACAATATTTATTTATCTATTCGTACAATTAGGTTTCAAAAGGTTCTCAATTAAAGGGATTTACAATAATATACAACTCAGGGGGAACAGCTAAAATGTGTGGCCTAGCCTAGAAGGTAAATGACAAATAAACTGGTAGGCCTACAACTAAATATTCATATTTTGGGTTCTAGATGGGGTTTCTTTACAAATGAGGGCTCTTTTTCTCAGGGGGGAAGTATCGTGCTGACTTGAATAACGTTTGTATGATATTTGAAAGAATATTAAGTCCAAATTAAGCTGATGTGTTGAAAATTTACAACAATGGAAATTTTGGTTGTTGTCCAAAAGGAGAGTCCAATGGTTTCACTGACTTTATGAATGGTTAAAATACTCAAAATTAAATTTGGAAAGATAGTTCAATATAAAAAATACTCTCTTGAGGTTACTTTAACTTTCAGAACATTAGGCTTGTTCTATTTAAATGTCTGTATTCTTTCCAGTCCCTAAATAGAATACAATGGAAGGAGTTTACCAATCTGCTTACAAATGTTCTTCGCTCAAATACCAGTTTTTGGGGGGAAATCAAATAAAAAGGAGTGAATTTAAAGATGGTATTAATTGAGCAGTAAGTCCCTAATAAAATGAGCACCAAGCAATGCAAAACTTAGGCCATACTGGGAAATTTAAAATAGGAACTGTGTCCTTCACAGATTCTAGGTCCTAACACTAGGGCATCTGGAGCAAGAAGAAAGATCTAGGAGAGATGAGGTCTGGATGCATGGTCCATTGTTGAGAAGCACATGTTCACACAATTGTTGACACTGGTCACTGTAATTTAGATTCCTTAAGGACTATTTTGAAAAGTATATTATATTAAATTTTAATTTTATTGCAATCCTCTCACATAAATTATATCTAAAATATTATTATTAACAAACATATTAAATTAAGTGAGTAGGCTATTATATGAGGATAGGCTATGAATAATTATTGGTGATTAAATTAATGAAATACATATTATTATACAATTGCACAGACAAATAAACATTAAATACATAGAGGGGAATATTTTCTGAGGAGTGATGATAATGATGATTATTATTAGGCACAAACATGGGACAATTAACACAAATAACACATTTAGGGGGAATTAATTAATTAGTACATTTATATGGAAACTTAAATATAAAATAACACATAACAGGAAAATTATTACTAAAGGATGAATGAATGGACATGTAATACTATAAAGAGAGAATCACACTTTTAACTGTAGCGAACGCATCAGGTACACTCAGACTTCCATTAATGTGCATAGGAAAGTCAGCCAAGCCTAGGGCACTCAAAAATATCGCTCCCAACGCCCTTCCATTGTACTACAGAGCCCAAAGAAGTGCATGGATGTCATCTGATCTTTTTACAGAATGGTTCCACAAACAGTTTGTGCCTAAAGTCAAGAGATTTTTAAAGGAAAAAAGTCTGCCCTTAAAAGCAATCTTATTGATTGACAATGCTCCAACACATCCGGGGCTTCTGAAGGACGGTGAAATTATTGCTCATTTCCTACCAGCCAATGTCACTAGTCTAATCCAACCCATGGACCAAGGAGTAATTGAGACACTGAAGCGGCATTATAGAGGGTTTTTGTTGAGGCACATTCTCCAAGAAAGTGACAGTGGCCACAAGACTTTGCCAGAGGCTCTAAAATCTGTCACAATGAAAGAAGTGGTGTACTGGAGTGCTCAATCCTGGGAAAAAGTCAAAGCAACCACTTTGCAAAAAGCATGGAATAAACTTTATGATGGTGTGACGTCAAATGATGGTTGGGAGGACGAAGATTTTGAAAACCTATCACAATTGTTAAAGAAAGTGCCAGGATACGAAAACTTAGAAGACAATGAAGTCACAGAATGGGTCCATGGAGACGAAGCCGAACTTGAGCTTTCCGATCGAGACATCGTGAACATGGTGCGAGAAACAGCAGAGCCCATTGATGGAGATGACGACGTAGATGCGTCGACTGCATGTGACGTCAACCGAGTAGCAGCAGACGCTGCTTTTAATGCTTTCGAGGTAGGATTTATTCATTCATATTGTATTAAATAATGTCCCTTTTATTTAAATTCATAATAAAAATAAAGAATATGTAGGCACAGTACAATATGGGTATTTTTTTAGGTCACACTCCAATTCGTCGAGCAGTCACACGAATCTACACCCGCTGATTTGCTACTCATAAAAAGATGGCGAGACAATGCTGCCCGCAACCGCTGTGACGAAAAGGTCCAGAAAAAGATTGTTGATTACTTTAAGAAATAGCCTTTTATACTATAAACTTGCAAATAGTCTTTATTTTAATAAATTGACGTTGTGAAAACTGTAACTTGTATGCGTTTTTCCCGAATTTAACCTTAAAATACCAATTCCGGATTAACCGGAAAATCGGTTATCCGGAACGGTCCCGCCCCCATTATTTCGGTTTAACGGGGTTTTACTGTATATATGTCTATATATATATAAAATTTTGAACGACCCCCCAAAACGTGTTCAGGGGGTCACGTTAGGAACTTCTATGGTGGTCCCGGGCTTAAGTTTCACCGTGCGGGTCATGCTAATAGTTCACTTTCCAAAGGAAATTCACTAATAATGAAGGATGTAGTAATAACTCACGGATAAAAAATTGCAAACACGAACCGAGATATATTCCAAGATGGCCTAGTGCAAACGGAAACGACTGGAAAACTATGATAAAATATGTTCATGCAGGCTGACGTTATACTGCAAGCAGTGCTGCCAACGGCAAAACTAAAATCTTCTACATTTCTTCCTCTTCAAAATGACATATTATTTGACTAGTAACCATAACTTACACTGCATATAAATCTGATTTTCCTAACCATCTGGTTCCGATGTTGGCCATTCCACAAAGAAACAAAAAACACCTGTTTTCATAAAATCATATTATCTGTCCAATCCATATTTCGTTCTGAAAATCAATACCAAAATGAAGCACAACTGTTTAGCAGTGCATTGGACCAACCGCAACTTCCCGCAACAAAATTACCTAAGCTGGGTAATTTCAAAAAAGTCGTGTTTTGACGTTTTGATCAGAGATTCGGCTGCAGAAATCATGTAGCGCCAAAAATTCATTTGATTTATAATCGTCGCGACAATGTTATACATCTGCTACACGGTTCATTTATGTAATAAAATGAAAATTCAAAACATGATCTTTTGAATTATATATATATTGTTCACTTTTGAGGTGATTATTAATGGTTTTTTAATGTTACAACATTTTTGGTTCAAAACCATCGGATTCCGACAGTGGCCACTCTAAGGCTTTTTGTAGGGGTGTGCAAGTATTCGAACTTTGAGCTTCTTCAAGCTTTTTCATTGCAGTATTCGGATCGGCTCGAGATTTGCAAAGAGGTTCGAAGTTCGAGCCGAATATTTACAACGCCGACCCGTGAAAATAGTCGTCTACAAAATTCAATTTAAAAACAACTTTCCAGAATCAATGTTAGAATTCTCTTAGTTTGTGTCGGTGGAGCTCCATTCCATAACAAAACTGCCGACCTGATCAGTGATCAACCAACACAATTGAGCTACTTTCTATATGCTCAATCACATCAAGTGGACCTATCACACTATTCAGTTTGCAGTGCAGTGTTGCCGTTACCCAGTTGAGTTGTGCAATATTTCACAGTTAATAATAATTAATACAACAACTGTACTGCTCCAGAAAAAGTACCACAGGAAAAGACTAAAATCCATTAAAACCCTTTGTCTAATTGTTGCATCGGTTTTCTACAACTTACAACTTCGTACATTACACAATAATTATATTCCCTTGAGTCTGAAATTATGTCTGGCAACACTGTTGGTATACCCACTTTGCGAACTGCCTTAATAGGTTGAGTGAAGATGGTTATTATGATGTAATAATGATTAAACGTGACCAACAGCTAAGGATAAGGGTGTACGTGATGGACGAGATAAGTAGAGTAAGTGTTCACCCTTACTCCACTCATCTTGGGTGATGAATGCCTAATAAACATGACGGCGTTGTAATGTGCAGACGAATTAGTACTCTCCAAAAATTGGATAGTTAAATACCCCCGTCGCAGCAAACCTGCATACTCAGCGAATTTCCAATGCATAATATGTCTTAATACCACATAAAACTGCATACTAAGTTTCATAAAAATATACTCACATATAAGCGATTTTAATCATTCTCCATACGAATAACATTGGTAATGAGTACGTAGGTTTGCTGAAATAAGGAACACAAACAATTGGTTTTTATGCAAATATAAATAGAATGTAACTAGGCGAAGCCACATACCATGTTTCATCAATATTCAATCATAAATAAGCGCTATGTAACATTTTAGTGATTCTCCATAAGAATAACATGGGGGCTGAGTAAGCAGGTTTGCTGCAACAAGGAAAAATGGGTTTTTATGCAATTACCAATATAATTTAACCAAGTGAAGCTACATACCAAGTTTTATTAATTTATGTTCATAATTAAGGGACTCAATACATCTGACTTATTCTTCATAAGAATAACATGGGGGCTGAGTACGCAGGTTTGCTGCTAAGGGAATAATCAACAAAAACTCAATTTGTTGTGCAAATATCAATATACCAGTACTACATGAAGCCACATAACAAGTTTCATCAACATACATTCATAAATAATCGAGATATAGAATTTTATTTATTCTCCATAAGGATAACATTGGACAACATACTGTGTTTAGCACTTTGAATATCTCAGCAACGGTTGGGCGTAGAATGAAAATTTAAACACCAAAATGATTGTTTTGTGGAACTGAACAGATTAGTAAGAGCAAATGTGAAGTTTACATTAAAATAAACTGAGGAAAAGCCAAAAACTGTTTTCCCATAAGATTAACATGGGAGATTTTATGAGTACGTTTTTTGGATTTTCTCTGCAACCACTTAACCTAGGTTAATAATTCAAAATACCATATTATTTGTTTTTTTAAGCTCTTTAACATGGTCAAAACCAAAATTAAGTTATTTAAAAATTTTTGGGTGAAAAATGCAAAAAACTGATTTTTGGAAAATTTAAAAACCCCATAACCCCCCTACACATGGTCCGATTTTTCTGGTTTTCGAACTTAAAGTCATAAATGTTACTCTCCACATTTGTGCCAAATTTCATCAAAATCGGGCGCTTCTTTCAAAAGTTATCGCGGTAACGGACACACACATATATATATATATATATATATATATATATTGATATTTTACTTGAGTTCACGAATAGGGCTACTAATAATGTTATTAGATTGAAAACAAAATTTCCAGAGTACCCTTTTTTAAACATTTTTATTACACTTTGAAAAATAAAATGAAATTAAAAGGGTACTTAGGTATTTTAAATCTATTTAGAATTATAATTATAGTAGCCCTATTAAATGAACTGAAAATATCAATATATATATATATATATATATATATATATAGATATATAGATATATATATATATACATATATATAAATTTGAACGAATAGTGTTTTTGGCATCTGGGGACCTCAAAACAAAAAGTTATCATGGTCTCGGGCTTAAGTCTTACCATGAGACCTACGGTAATAGCTTCTTCCCTATAGGGGAAATTCGCTAATTCTTCCCTATAGGGGAAATTCGCTAAAACTTGACGAATTGCAAGGTTCACAAAATCTAAGATTTATACAAATCAGATTTTATACAAATTCTGAATGGTTACGCAACGCATGTTTATAAT
The DNA here is from genome assembly GCA_963675035.1 of Allygus modestus. Taxonomy (NCBI): domain Eukaryota; kingdom Metazoa; phylum Arthropoda; class Insecta; order Hemiptera; family Cicadellidae; genus Allygus; species Allygus modestus. Next base: position 48,037,793 of record OY776116.1, read on the forward strand.
ACCGGTGGTCATATTATTTTAAAGGTTGATTTTCTATGTACGCCAAAGGCCTAACCAAGAGCAAGACGCGATCAAAATGGCGCAGTGTTTTATTACACTACGCTCCAGCTGTGCGATTAAAAATCATATTTTTAACTCCGCGGTTTTGTTTGAATTTATGAATAAACGTCAATTGAAATAGAAACCATATCATTTTGTAATTGTATGCTATCAAATTGTTAAAGTTGTGATGGAAGAAGAATGTATTGACTATCCTCTTCCACCTTCTGTTTCAGAAGCAGATGTAATAGATTAAGTCTATTAGGTAATAGGTTAGATAGAACATAAGCTAGGCGTACGATTATTAACTTATTCCTGTGAGTACAATAATATATAAAGACTGGTTTAACTATCTTATATTTATAAAAGGATAACCTAAAATTTACTATTTACAAACAGTTAAATGAGAGATAGGCTACTGGGTTTTATCGATTCCCAAGGCTAGGGTCTAAGTCTTGGGTTACATGGAGAGTACATATTGACATATAGTAAATTATTATTATGGCTATTAATAAATGCGGTAATATCTGCATTAGTTAACCTGTGGGCTCATCAGTCTAGTTAGAAATTTTAAGTTCTCTTCCTTTACATTATTTGTTCTCTATGTAGGTTACCTACTTTATATTGAAAGACAAATTGTTCATTACTATCAACAAGTGGTCTCAATAAATCTTCCTTTTTAGAAGCCTACCATACTTATTTCGATATTTCCCCACTATAGGCCTTTATTTATATAAAATCCATGTTATAGCCCCTGAACTGTTGTTTTAGACTAAAATAGGTTGTACATACCTTCCGTCAAACAGTTCATAATTGTGAAGGAGTTTCGTGAAACTCCTTCAAACAAATATTGAAAGTTATAAATTATTTTAAATTACCATAATGGATAAAATGTATATTCTTTTCAACATAATATAAATAAAGAATACATATAGGCCTAATCAAACATGCTCAAAGCTCGAGAACTTTGAAAAAATTCTACCCGGCGTGGCTCGAGTCAGAAAACCACTACCGGTATATTGCACACTCCTAGAGAAAATTCCCATCAAAAAAGGCTCGGCTCGAGAAAGCTCGAAGCTTGAGAACTTTGAAAAAAGCTCGGCTCGAGCCAGAAATCACTATTCGCACAACCCTAGTAGGCTGACTAGTACTCACTAAGTACCACTAATCAATACTTATTCGACCCCATTCACAGTAGTAATAAACACTGCCATATCAAAATGCTGTGTTAAGCTACCGGTGGAATATTCCAACTCACCTGTTTGAAGTAGTCTGCAGGGGCAGCCCCGCTGTTGGTCTCCTTGAGATAGGACTCCCAGTTGAAGTTGAAGGTGGCCGGGATCTGAGAGGGCTGCAGCAAGGGGCTGGAGGATGGGGAGGGAGACCCTGCCGTGGGCGACTTCTCCCCATTGGCTGAGACAAACAGGTGTACTGTGTAGTGGTATAACACACAGAGTAGGAACATGTCAGGTCAGGTTAGATCCAGTTCTTAAATCAACAGAACAAGGAGCCAAAATTTAACTGGCCTAAATTAGCTGACTCACACACAATAATTAGGTAAAATTACCTGCAACAGCAGTAATAAAATATTAGACTATGTAAGAATGTTTGTACACTGCAAGCCAACAGTGACTAAAAAATCTAATTAAATAATATTTCAACACATGAATGTTTACTGTTTACAAATATTACTAACTACTAGGGGTGTGCGAGTACTCGAAACTTCGAGTTTTTGGCCGAGTATTTTAACACTCGAACTCGACTCGAAGATTTGAAAACTACTCGAAAGTTCGAGCGAGTATTTCCCACCAATTTCCGAACGATCGCTAACGATTGCGACCGGCCAAAACGCTTAGTAACGGCCGCAAAAGGCAATCGCATCACGTAAAATTGGCCGAAAATGACGACCGCGAACGACCAAAACGCCTAGTAACGGCCGCAAAAGGCAATCACATCACGTAAAATAGGCCGAAAATGACAACCACAAACAATTGCGACTGGCCAAAACGCGTAGTAACAGCAGCAAAAGGCAATGTATCACGTAAAATCGGCCGAAAATGACAACCGTGAACGATTGAGACCGACCAAAACGCGTAGTAACGGCCGTAAAAGGCGATCGCATCACGTAAAATCGGCCGAAAATGACGATTGGACCGCGCAATTTCGGCCTTGACTAACGATTTCGTCATTTAACCCTTTGAGTGCCACAGCGTCGCTCACAGCGACGCGATGTGTTTACGCATAAATTGCCGAGCGTCGCTGACAGCGACTCTCGGTATTTTACGTAGTACTTCATATCAAAACAAGGTACTGGCTTTCAAAGTATTTTGTTTTGATCCAGAAGCTCCCAGCTATCAGATCTATAGCAATTTCGTTGCCTTTGGTCTGTTAGCAGACCCTAATTTAGTCATATCTGTCGCAGATGTCGTCTGTATTTATTGTTGTGTAATGTTATATGTTTGTTGTTGACGTAAATATCACTTGAAATATCAAATGAAATTTTTTAGCATAATTTATGTAAGTCAAAGTTGAAAAAAAAACAAATTTTTAATTTGTTTTGTATAATAAAAATTGTTTAAGCCCCAATTTATTTTCTGATTATAGTTACTTTATACTATTTCATAGAGAATTTATTCATAAACAAAATAAATAAAAATACCCCCGTCGCAGCAAACCTGCGTACTCAGCGAATTTCCAATGCATTTATATGTTTCTAACTCTTACCTAAAGCCACTTACCAAGTTTGACAAAAATACATTCATAAAGTGATTTATAACATTTTATTTATTCCCCATAAGAATAACATTAGGACTGAGTACGCAGGTTTGCTGCAACGAGGAAGATAAGAAATTAGTTTTTATGCAATTATCAATATAACTGAACCAGGTGAAGCTACTTACCATGTTTTATTAATTTATGTTCATAATTAAGGGAGGTATAAAACTTTACTTATTCTCCATAAGAATAACATTAGAGCTGAGTATGCAGGTTAGCTGCTACAGGGACAACCAACAAAACATTTATTTTTTGTGCAAATATAAATATACCAGTACAACGTGAAGCCACATACCAAGTTTTATCAATATACATTCATAAATAATCAAGATATCAAATTTTATTTATTCTCCATAAGGATAACATTGGACAACGTACTGTGTTTAGCACTTTGAATAGCTCTGCAACGGTTGGACGTAGAATCACAATTTAAACACCAAAATGATTGTTTTGTGGAGCTGAAGTGATTGGTAAAAGCAAATGTGAAGTTTAAAGTAAAATTAACTGAGGAAAAGCCAAAAACCTTTTTCCCATAAGATTAACATGGGAGATTTTATGAGCAGGTTTTTTGGATTTTTTCCGCAACCCCTTAACCTAGGTTAATAATTCAAAATACCATATTATTTGTTTTTTTAAGCTCTATAACATGGTCAAAACCAAAATTAAGTATTTTAAAAATCTTTGGGTGAAAAATGCAAAAAACTGATTTTTGGAAAATTTAAAACCCCCATAAACCCCCCTTCCCATGGTCCGATTTTTCTGGTTTTCGAACTTAAAGTCATAAATGTCAGTTTACACATTTGAGCCAAATTTCATCGAAATCGGACGTTTTTTACTCAAGTTATCGCATTCACGGACACATATATAGATATATATATATATATATATATATAGATATATATATACATATATATAAATTTGAACGAATAGTGTTTTGGACATCTGGGGACCTCAAAACAAAAAGTTATCATGGTCTCGGGCTTAAGTCTTACCATGAGACCTACGGTAATAGCTTCTTCCCTATAGGGGAAATTCGCTAAAATACATGGATACCTCTAAAATTATATTTTATATGATATTTTATGTAAACTACTACATTTTCCATTGAAATTAGCCCGGCAATTTATGCATAAGAAATGGCCATGATGCCGCGGCACTCAAAGGGTTAATATTGATTATAAGCGATGTCTGGACCAGGTGAAATTGGCCAAATGACAACGGGGCTGTTTTCATCGGCCGGAAACGAATATCAAACCTTGTTTTGTTTGTCAATACTTAATCCAGTTGATTGTACAGGCCAAAACTTGTTATTGCTACTCATGTATTAGTTAGAAACCATGTTTAGATTATCAAATCTAGGGTGGTATCCAAATCCCATTACACTATTTTAAACTACCAACTGATGGCAAATACTCGCTCGAAAATACTCAAAACTCGAAAATAATTGGCACTACTCAACTCGACTCGATTAAAAAAATCACTACTCACACACCCCTACTAAAAACAGAACAATTTAAAAGATATACGTATAAATAAAATTTATTTGGAAAAATATTAATATTTTGGAATTTGTAAAGTATTTTTATTAGCGATCTAAAACAACACCAACTGGAAGCTAAAAAAAGATGGGAGATTCTATTGGTGGTTGTGGAGTTGTTGCAGGATTGTCTGATCTAGCGAATTGTGATCAGGGGGAGTGGGAGGGGAGGGGGTGAATTAATTCAATCTATCTGAAGGAAATTTGGCCAAATTGAAGGATACTTTGTTTTGTGTAAATGCATTTTTATCTTAAAAATAAAATCCTCCTTTGCCAAAAACCCCATGGCAGAACAACTTGCGACAGTGTGACATTGTCGCAGAAAGAAAGCGAGGGCTTCAGAAAGATCAGCCATATAAAATTACGGCTGCAGACAAATCAACAATGTGTCAATAAATTTATTGCTGCAGACAAATTATCCATTCTGCAAACAAAAACTAGGTATCGAAAACCATATAAATTCATGTAAACGTAATATTGTAACCCCAAAATTGTGCAATCTATTTTTAGAGGCACAAATATGATCTGCGAGTGTGGTTAATTACTCATAGAGTGAAGTGAATGAGCTCGTGGCTCATAATCTGGGTTGCCACCAAAGTTGCATTTCAAAATTCATGCATAATTCCAGGTTTTCCAGGTAAAAATCTCAAAATTCCAGGTAAACTCGCGTGGCATTTTTTTATGTATTTGCGACACCTATAATGATTTAAAATAGAAATAAAAGTGCTATTTTTACAAAAAATGATAAAAGTGCTATTTTAACAAAAATGATAACTTGTTACAAAGCATATCATTATTTGTTTGATTAAAGTTATATTTCATATTTGTGTGTGCCTTCTACAAAAAATGGGTGTATACGCTGGGCCAATTATTTATATTAATAAACTTTTTCTCTCTATATAAAATATTTTAATTGATAGGAGGGGGAAATTATATCAACAGATACACCCAATCATATAAAATTCCATTTAACTTTGGCAATATACTATCTATTATAAGAATAAGAAAATAGTATACACCAATCCTTATTTTGTGTGCCATCGACGACAAAGTCATATTTTTCAATAATCTTGATACGGAGTAGACCCAAACCCCGAACTTGTTACTATCTAAATTAAACATTTTCTTATAAAGCTTTATTATGGAAGTGGATTCAGTTTTGAAATTTCCAAACATTTTCAAGATTTTTGCTAGGAATCAATCTGACAACAAACCTCAGATTATGAAGCAACCGCCCTGATCACTTATACACTACCTAGCCAACTATGCTTTAACAAATCATCCAGCGACTCCAAAGACTGCACAATAGAAACTGAGCTCCATATTAAGATTACAAATTTTGACCGCATTACATTAGACCGCAAATAATTACAAATGAGCCACTTCTATTACCCACCGTTTGAAACAACATAAAATCAATTTATTGAGCTTAATAAAAATGCCGTCAACAGTCACGACTGCATTTTGCAAAGTTTCCTCAACAATAGCTCTCACACTCACATGTCTAATGTCACCGACCATCGGGAATGCATCGCTAACGTTGCCGACCATCGGGAACGTATCACTAACGTCGCCGATCATCAAGATCACATCGCTAACGTCGCTGGCAATCGAGAACACATCGCTAACTTCGCCTACTATTTAGACCGCGTCACGCAATCGCTGACAATCGCGTCCTAAAATTCCCAGTTCGGCCGAAAATTCCCGCATAATCCACGCAGCTTTTCCCGGTCACCAAATTTCATGCATAATTCCCGGTTTTCCAGGTTCCCCGGACGGTGGCAACCCTGGTAATGGCTGGTACTGGTAGTGAGCGATGTCCCATACCTATCGTATTGTTTATTCATTCTCGTGTAATTATAGAATGGAACTTGGATATTTTTCCGTGACTTAAGCGTCAAAATCCGTGACTTTCGGTGTCTTCCATGACCTCATACAAAAATCCGTGACTTTTCGGGGACTTCCGTGATTGGTAGACACCCTGAATAACTTAAGCCTTTCAATAACAGCCTTACTTACTATCCGGCAACAAGGAGAAAGTAATCGGTCGGGCGGGTACTAGCCAACTAACTAACATTGGCTAAACTGTGTGTCAAGTGGTATTTTCACAATTTAAACAAAATAACTCTCATGCTAATAATATTATAAACTTAAGCTGACATAGGAACAAAAAATAATAAAACAATTGCACAGGGTTGATTTCAATAAATATAAATACCCTGCCGGAAGCCATGATTTTATATAGGATGTAACGATATCTGTAGTGCATCAATATGAGCAAGGTGAGGAAGCGGGGGGATTTAACTGTAGTTTCAACTGCACATGCTAATTGTCTCCACATGTTCAGTCTGGAGATACGGTTTGGTGAGAAATCATTGGACAATCTTCTGTACCCATAGGCCTAACTGAACTGATAAGACATTCACTTCGCCGTCAGTCAGCGTGGAATGATAAATTTTCATCATTCTATTTGTTTGTTTTTGTTTGAGCTGACATTAACACAACGTGTGTGAATACATAGGCCTACGTTACTTTGGCATGTTTACGCTAACCAGAGTTATTTAAATGGTTATTGGCATCATGGACAGCCAAAACATATACCTAACTAAAAATTGTATACTAACAAAATTATCTATGACTCTACATAATAATACTCAATTTTAGCCTTACTTGCCCTAACTGTTTTTCAATAACTTAGCTATAAACTCGTAGCTATTAAACTTAACATGGTAGCTCTAAATACAAAAAACAATAGTCACTAAATAAGGAGGTCTTTGACAGAAATAGCATTAAAAACAATAAAAGGTAATATCTACCTCTGGTCTGCTCCCCATTTGCATCTTTCTGGTGCTTATGTAGACAGCTGGTGCTACAAAACTCCTTGGGTGGGGAATCGGGTTGTTCAAACCTCACTGGAGTCCCTCGGATAACATTGTCGCACTGGCTGCAGGCCCCCTTTGTTAGACAAAATAAAATACTCAGAACCATTTAAAATTAAAATATATCTTTATTTTAATTAAATTTGTTGTTATTTTGAAAGAGGGAGATACCTGAAACCTGTTTTGATAACACTTTTTAGGGAATATCGATCTGAGAGACCGGAGCATACTTTATTTTAGTTATTGAAAATCCTAATTGTCTAAAAATTAAAAACTTTATATTAGACTTCATAAAAGTAACTTATAAACAACATATTCCACTTTTGTTTTGTATTTTTAGATGTGCTACATCAACATGTCTTTCTTACTGAATGTAACGTCAAATATGCTTGCAACGTCCTAAAAATCTTTCTCTGGCCATTGACGTAAAAAGTTTCATCAATCAATAAGTTTAAATTCAAAAGTAATAAAAAGCAATTTTACAGTAACCAAATTTACACCAAATGCACTAACTTACTTAGAAACCTCTTTTTTGCAAACAAGCATTACTGGAATAGGCTTGGTACTGCAGCTTGGCCAATGTTACACTTTCACTAAACAACGGTTACAAACAGCAACATTACCTTGTTGTATGCTTTGCGAAACTCAGAGAGACAAGTTTCAGAACAAAATTCTTTCTTGCCGTGCTGCGTGGGCAAGATGTACTTCAGTGCCTGTCTACTCTCCGCGCACCACGTACATGCTTTGTTTTTTGGTGGTCTCCCTGCAACAAGACACCCAATTATAATCATAGTTTTAAGGTAGTAAATTAATTCTTATTATTTAAAAAAACACCTCTTTTGATCCACCCCCTGTCATGTGATAAAATAGATTCCAAAATGTACTAAAATGACAAGTGTTGGTGTAATGTAAAATTCTCAGGAGTTCAAACTTCTGGGATTTTATGGATTTGAAGAACAATTTAATAAAAGTTAAATAAGCAAGACATTCGGTCGTGTTTAGATAGTGGTTGCACTTCACATATGACTCATTTGTACAGTAAATTTGTCAACTGTCAGCCTGATACGGGTAGAAGCGTAAATCTTGCAAACAATTCATCAACAGATGCGAAAGGAATTGGCATTAGCTGTGGATACCCCATATCCTTTAATAGAAGTCTCATCCAAATTACTTCTTGGGTAGCAATACTTGCTGCCATGATTTCTGCTTCTGTAGACGATAGAGCTACTGTAGTCTGTTTATTGCTCATCCAGCTTACAGTATGATTTCCTATCTTATAAACCATTCCGCTGATTGACTTTCTGTCTGTTAAATCTCCCCCCCCCCTCAATTAGCATCCACGTAACATGAAAGTTTTATTTCTTCTTCTGTGCCCAACTTAAGTTTAGAATCAATTGTAATTTTGAGATACCTGATAATACGCTTTACAGCATTCCAATCACTTTGAGTTGGATTTTCAACTCTTCTGGCCAGTATGCCAACAGCTGAAGCTATATCAGGTCTTGATGTAACAGTAAGGTACAGTAATGATCCTATAGCTTTCCTGTACTGTTTGTTATCTGGGAGAGATGGTGACGCTGATTTTGAGTTAAGAAATTCAACTTCCATTGGTGTTCTAGCTGGTTTGCAATTTTCTAGCCCATATTCAATAATTATATTTTCAATTTTTCTTTTCTGGTGGATGTAGTAGTTTCCATCTACTTTCCCTATTTTGACACCCAAGTCAACTTCTAAATCTTTCATTTCAAATTTCATTGTCAATTTCTCAAAAGTTTCCTTTACATTTTTTGCTGAACCAACAGATAATATATCATCAACATGAATAACTACATACGTGCAGCTGTCACTACATACGTTATTTATATATAAGCAAGGATCAGAATTACTCCTTTCAAATCCAATATCTAGCATCGTTGAGTTAAGCATTTCATTCCAGGCTCGAGCTGCTTGTTGTCCTCTTGTAACTTCCCATTAAGAAAGGCTGTCTTAACATCAAAATGATGCACTGTCAGATCTTTCGTTGCTGCTACAGTCAATAAAATTCGTACAATTGTTGAATTAACCACTGGAGCAAAAACTTCATCATAGTCTTCCCCATACTTCTGTGAGTATCCCTTAGCTACCAATCGGGCTTTATAACGCTCAACTGTACCTTACTCCATCCATACTATCTCCATACTCCATCTCCATACTCTATATCTCCATATCTCCATATCTCTATCTCCATACTTTGTTTTAAATACCCATTTACACCCAACAGTCTTTTTTCCTGAGGGCAAATCGACAAGTGACCAAGTATCGTTATTCAGCAGTGCATTCATTTCTTCTTTAGCTGCAATAATCCAACGATTCTTTTCAGATTCTGGTAATTTAACCATCTCATTCCAGGATTTTGGTCCACCTACATTTATTTTGTTTCCTTGAGCTACCGTCTTCCTTATTATGTTCTTTCCTAGCTTCCCACTCCTCTGATATTTTTATTTTCAGAACTTGAGGAGAAGGTAGTATATCTCTTGTTTCAATAGCAATTTGAAAATTTTCAAAATCGTCTGAGAGGGAATATAAAAGTATAACTGTTAAAAGGTCGTCGTTTATCTCTATTTCCATCCCATTTAACTTGTCTACAACATCAAAAAAAATCATTGATATGATCTCTTATATCACAATTAGCAGACAATTTTGCTAAATTTAGCTTTTTTAATAGAGATGCTTTTCTGCCTGGTCCCCTGGAATCATAAATACATTTCAACTTTTCCCACACATCTGCTGATGTGTTACATCTTTTAACTTGTTTTAATTCACTTGGGCTTATAGCCAAAATGATATCTGCTTTTGCTTTTGCATCAGCAATCTCCCAAGCTACTTTTTCATCATTCTCATCTAAAGGCTTTTTAGTGGTTCCTAAAACGTATCCAAGACAATCATTTTTTACAAGTATGGCTTCCCTTTGCATTTTCCATGTATCACAGTTTTCTCTTGTTAAAAGTTCTATATGACTTGCTTTACTCATTTATTTAAAAATACTTAAGTCTCATAATCTGATAAAATTTAAATAAATACTCTTTTATTCATTCCCTCAATAAACACAACATTTATTATTATAAAATCAAAACCTGTATTAATATAAACAAATAACATGGCATATGATAATTCATATAGTTAATAAGGATGATGTTGATAACTCTCCAACATACCCAAACTACTAATTTATTCCAAACAGGCATTAACTGACAGTACCAAAAATGTAATGGACTTTTGACAAAACTGCATGATGTTACAATTAACGTGCCATCTTCATCTGGATACGATATTATTAAATTAACAAAAGCTAACTTGAACAGTGACACACTGGACAGCCAAGCTAGTAACTTGGCAAGCTGATTATACCTACCTTAAGCGGAACTGATCGATCATCAAAAAGTAGTAACGAGAAGAGGAGAGGAGAAGGTAGCCATATCCAAGAAACTTTTGTGCAAGCGTGAAAATATCACTGATGAATCTGCCAATACTCTACATGTTATCGCACCTTTCAGCAATCTCCATCACTCAAGTCAATCAGTCACTAAATATGAAGAAATGTATACTGACTTAGAAGCTTAGAAGGCACCGTTTTGCATTGAAGAAGCCGATGTTAAGACAAAGCTAGATATACTCGATAGATAAAAGAGGTACCGCTTCGTTTCTGTAGTGCTCAGCTGGCCTCCCCTCTCACTTTCTTAGTAAGTGTAGTATTTCCGTATTAAGTGTTCAAGCAAGGGTTGAGCCAATTTTTAAATCTGGTGATTGTGGTATAATATTTTTGGAATTGCAGACATGGGACCATCTTTTCAACAATATCCAAGGTGTTTTGAGTGTTTAATACTGGATAAATTATATTTTCCAGGACCCCTTTCAGCATGATTTCTTTCCCGGCTATTAGTTACAAAAACCTCATGATGTTAAAAGATCATACCTATTCCGGATGCCTTCAGATCATCACAAAATGTTTGTTCCAGTGCATGGATTTCTTCAAAGCATTTGTCAAAATTGAGCATGGGCACAATATACTATTATTGAAAATGTTAAATAAAGAGCTACACTATTAACAGAGCTCTCGCCTGCTGGATTAAAGGAGACAGGAAGTTGGTGATGAAATACGAGTCGAATGTATCTGATGCATTCTGCTTGAATCCCCTGGTATACTGCAGGGTTCTCTCCGCGGTCCGTAACTATTTAATGTGTTAACATCAAACTTCCAGTTAGTGTTTTTTCAGTCAATGCTTTAAACCTTCCCAGAGATAGGAACAGTTTTTCCTCAGGGATACATTATAATTAACGATTTCGCACACAGCATGCTGACGTGAGGGAAGTGAATTTCCGCATTAAAACTTTTACAACAATCTAACAAAGGGTTTAAAACAACACTGGTAACATGTATTTTTTAAATTAAAAAAGGTTATTTTTTACTGTTCTGATGCTCCTAGTTATATTTAAATTCCATATTAGGCTGGCAATGAGGAGGTACAGTCAGGATAACAAGTTGGTATAGGGGCATTGAGGGTAATAAAACTACATCAAGATATGAAAAACAGCCTTTTCCAGAGTAAAATCCCCATAAGACAACGTACCGTGTTAAGACAATTCACATTTTCTTTGATAACTCGGTAAATACTTGTGCTAGAATGATGAGAGAGGGCTTAAAAGTTTTGGCATTTTACATACAATGCAAAAAGCAATAATTAAACATTCGGGGCTTTTCTGGCCCTTTTTGGGCCCAAAAACTCAAAATTTGAAAAATTAAAATCTCAAAAAAAGGGGGTTAGAGTTCCAATTGTTTTGCCCAACGAACTTATCTAACTGTTTATAGAATGGTTCCTACAAAATGTTAAGTAAATCGGACCAAAATTGCAACCGCTAGAGTGTGAACACACACATATATATATATAATGTTTTTAGCGACACCCCCAAAACGTGTTCAGGGGGTCACAGTAGGAACTTTTATGGTCGGTTCCTACAAAATGTTAAGTAAATCGGACCAAAATTGCAACCGCTAGAGTGTGAACACACACACATATATATATAATGTTTTTAGCGACACCCCCAAAACGTGTTCAGGGGGTCACAGTAGGAACTTCTATGGTCGTCCCGGGCCTAAGTTTCACCATGCTAATAGTTCACTTTTCCATAGGAAATTCACTAACAATTAAGGGGTCAAGGTAAAAAAATGTATGACCTACAGTAAATTTATGCCTGTGCTGTACAAGATCTCAATGCCTCTTACTATTACGTCATATCCAACTCCTCTGCAGATTTTAAGTTGGAAACATTGTAATAGTTCACAAAATACACTATAGAGTGTTCTGTATCAATTTTTTTCAAGGTTATAGTGTGCAGAAGATCGCCTGCGCATTGAGACTTCAGGGTTTCATGTCACACAGTCATAATGACAGTAAGCGAGACCTATAGTTCTCGTAACGCCCCAGCAGGAGATATTAGCAGATCTTGTAAAAGCAGTGAACGTTTAAAAAAATGTTATAACATTTTCTAAAATTTGGTTTTTGTAATAACAAATTTTATTTTTGTCATACAACAAGTTTGAATAAATTGACAGATCTATCCATCTATGGCCTCTGAACTGAAATTCTATAGACCGCTATTATATAGCCTATGGGGACCTATAACCAATAGAAATTTTTAAAAAATCAAGCCTACTCTGCTCAAACTATGCGTCTGTGTCATTTTAAGAGTAAATTTGTTACATTACCTCGAACTTTTCCTTGTGGAGTAGTCATAATCAATCAATATTTTGAATATCCCGTCAGTGTCCAGCCAAACCTAAACAATAAAAAAAAATTAATAATAACTATAAGCTAAAAACAATCATCCACATCTGCACTTGCATCTTTATTTACTTTAACACGTTCGCTACCGAGCGTCACGTATGTGTGACGCATGGGTGTTCGTAGCGTACCAACTGTAAATTATATTCTTCCAGAATAGACCAATGCCAAAATAAAATACACCCGTCGCAGCAAACCTGCGTACTCAGCGAATTTCCAATGCATAATATATGATTTAATATAACATAAAGCCACATACCAAGTTTCATAAAAATATATTCACAAATAAGCAATATATACAATTTTAATTATTCACTATAAGAATAACATTGGGGATGAGTACATAGTTTTGCTGAAACAAGGAACATAAACAATTATTGGTTTCTATGCAAATATCAATATAACTCAACTAGGTGAAGCTACATACCTAGTTTCATCAATATTCATTCATAAATAAGCGATATATTCCATTTTGATTAATCTCCATAAGAACAACATGGCTGATGAGTACGCAGGTTTGCTACAAGGAGCGAAAAAATGGGTATTTAGGCAAATATCAATATAACTCAACTAGGTGAAGTCATAAGAGGTTTTATTAATTTATGTTCATAATTAAGTGAGACATAGCATTTTAATTTTTCTCCATAAGAATAACATGGGGGCTGAGTACGCAGGTTTGCTGCTACGGGAACCTTTAGCAAACAATTTTTTTTTAGCAAATAACAATAGACCACAACCAGATAAAGCCGTATACCAAGTTTCTTCAGTATACGTTCATAAAGAAGCGAGATATAATTTTGTTCTTATTCTCCATAAGAATAACATTAGACAGCGTACTGTGTTTAGCACTTTCAATATCTCGGTAACTAATTGACGTAGAGGAATGATGAAAATACCAAATTGTGCGTTTTTTTAAGCTGAATCCAAAGGTAAAAACTAAAATTTGACTATTTCAAAAATTACATGTAAAAAGCTCAAAAAACCCATTTTTGGGGTACAAAACCCCCCCAAACTACCCCTTACAGTAGAGCGATATGGCTGGTTTTCGAACTTAAAGTCATAAATGCTGCTTTATAAGTTTATACCACATTTCATCAAAATCGGACCTTTTTTACGAGAGTTATCGCACTCACGGACACACACACATATATATATCTTTTAACTGTATATATATATATATACAGTTTTGAACGAATGGTGTTTTTGAGGTCTGGGGACCTCAAAACGAAAAGTTATCATGGTCCCGGGCCTAGGTCTTACCATGCCGACTACAGTAATAGCTTCTTCCCTATAGGGGAAATTCGCTAAAATCGTACCTCCAGACTAAATTTTTTATGCAAGTTTCAACTGTTATTATGGTTCAAAGTACCAATGAACATCTGACTCATTTATAAACAACAATAGTACATTTTTATCTATATTTTTAATACGCTAGGCATATTTTTGTCATAATTGTTTTGGAGCGGTGGTGCTACCGATCACCATGTCCAAGGTGTCGTTAGAAAGGTCTTAGCATGTAGTTTTTCCCATCAATTAAACAAATTTATAAAAGTCACCGTGGACATGGGAAAATATGGGGTCAAAGTCGCGATTTTCCCCATAGACATAATATGCAGTTACAAACCAACGATCGAGAAATCAGCTGTTTATTTAAGGAAGTGGTTAAACAAATAAAATCTGACCCTGAAAAATGGTTATTGAACGTACAGCTGGCAACAAAACACCAGTTTTTATTTGCAAAAAATCAAAACATAACAAAAAAAAGTTCGACATAATGGAGACTATAAGACGTCGACCAGGACGGCCAAGAGGAGGAGACCGACGAACTTTAACTGGTAGACGCGAACGAAATACAAATAATACTACTGTCGTTGATTAAGCATTATTCAAGGATGGTTTGCGTGAAGTTTGGTGCAAATCTGTCCAAAGGGCTCCGACCCAGAGGGCATAAAAGGGTGCAGTGTCAGGTTTTAGAAATTTAGTGTTTACAAAATTAACAGCTGTAATTAAAAAATTCAAAGTTCCTTTAAACTGTCATTTGTTTAAATGTAAACAACACAATTTAAACAAAGAAATGTAAACACTGGCTGGTTTATTATCTTTTGAATTGTGTTACTTGAATTTATATTAACTTTTTTATTTTAACTTATTCCATTGGCTTTTTTTTATTATATTAAAAAACTATTACAACAGCTTTATTTCTGTAAACAACTTAATTTGGGCGCAGCAACGCGCGCCGGGTAACTGCTAGTAGATTTTTATTATGCGTCACAAATATGTGACGTCAGTCTATAGCGTTGTTATACTGATGAAAATAGATATAAATTGTACTGCTGACCGATTGTCACACATGTGTAACTCAAAGATAAAACATATCTTATCAAATTGTATTGGTAAGAAAATAAAGAAACACTGTTCAGTTAAACAACTTAGGTTTATTCAGAACTAAATAAAGACCACTCACTAAAATCATCGTCTATCACACGATCAATTTCACTTAAAGTCATGACATCTCTCCTCTTCCTTACTTTTCGCATTTTCCTTCTTCATTCATCACTCAACAGCTCAGAAACAGCAGTTTATTATAACATAAACAAATGAATAACACGAGGGTTAGAATCACGTGAATCTCAACCGTGGTTCAGCGTAATGTAAACAACAGGTTAGCTAACACACCCCTGGAGTCGAAACGAAATATCCCACGCTCGGACCAAGCAACCCTTATATGTGACAGAGATATTCCTATAGCCCGATATGCAGTTAAAAAGACGATCAAATATACTGACAGGCAGCCAAAGCGTATTTAGTAACAACAGGCTCGAGTCACAAATACGTGATGTCGGTCTATATTGAAAGTCCAAATTTGGAGTTGGTAGCTAACGTGTTAAAAACAAATTTAGGCTAGAATAAAGTAAAAGTAAAATATCTATAATAATAAGTGTAGGCTAGCCTATAGGGCTACCGTTGTCAACCCAATAGGCCTAATTATTTTATTAATATTTAAGTTAAGTACGGTACTAGTTACTATACTGTTGTCCCAAATTTCAAGCCTATTTTTATATTGTTTTTTTTTTTTTTAAAAGGAGTTGGTAAGTTAAAACCTCTTTTGCCTTACTTTGCCCATCCACATAGACTGTACATGTGTGCATGGAACGTATCCAACAAAGCCAGGAGTGAGCCATTACAGTACAAGTTGAACAGTACTGATCAAATTTACATGCCAGCCAAATGCCAGGGCTGGGATTCGAACCCACGACAGGGCCGCTACCATGGTTCCGGAGTCTTGACGCCTTGACCACTAGGCCAGCAACTCAATAACCAGTTTTAGGTAAGTCTTTTGACTGACCATTATAACAAACTTCCCTTTCACCTTTGGTGTCTCCATTTGCAGTGGCTAGGGACAGAATCTTCGGGTTTGGTCCCCAACCTGCCAACATGAGAATGGATGGTCCCTGGCTGTTGTACATGGATACCCTGTCAATTGAGTTGACCAGTTGGAGGGCAGAATGCGGGTCCTCTGTTTGAGAGCCTCATCCCAGCTGTCACAGGGGCACGGGAGTTGGCCCTCTGACGGGTTGATTTGGCTGCCGTCCCATCCTACCCTTTCCTTTCCTGCTAATTCTATCCTTCCGGTAACCTGCGCAATATTCCCGCTTATGGAAGATGTGCCTGCCTAGCAGCTATGCTGGGGTTTCCTAATCCGCAACAATGATGATGATGATCACCAGTTTTAGCTTTTTAAGAGACCGGTATACGTGCACATATATATATATATATATATATACATAGATGTAGCCTATACAGTATGTGTGTCTGTGAGTGCGATAGCTCTCGTAAAAATGGACCGATTTTGATAAAATTTGAAACAAACATGTAAAGCAACCTTTATGACTAAGTTTGAAAACCAGCCAGACCGCTCTATCCAACGGGGTATTTTGGGGGGGGAAGTCCAAATTTTAGTTTTCACCATTGAATTCAACGTAAACAAATTTGGTGTTTTGATCATTGCTCTACGTTAATTCGCTAGAGAGATATTGAAAGTGCTCAACACATTACGTTGTCCAATGTTTTCCTTATGGTGAATAAGACAGATTGTATATCTTGCTTATTTATCAACTTATCCTGACAAAACTTGGTATATTGCTTCATACTGTTATGGTCTATTGATATTTGCACGAAAAACGATTTTTTTAACGATAGTTCCCGTAGCAGCAAACCTGCATACTCAGCCCCCATGTTACTCTTATGGAGAATAAGTAACGTGTTATCTCCCTTAATTATGAATATAAATGAATAACATTTGATATGTGGCTTCACCTAGTTGAGTTATAAAACAATTTATTATATTAATAGGCAAGCATGATTTTTGTCGTACATTTTTCTCAGCCCGTGCCCATCGTAGGAAAAATCTAAGCACACCGTTAGAAACGTATTTTTATGTAGATGTGCACAATACTATCGTAATTTACATTAGTTTCTGAGAAATGGAGAAAATTTAATTTGAAATTTGAAAAAATAAAATTGGCCTTATTGGTGGCCACGTTGGTTACGGAATAACAACAAAAATAAACAGAACTTTCAAATCACATGTTAGACTACAGCGTGCATTGAAAACAGTGCATAGAGAACTTGATCATACCATTTTATAAGGAAAAAAGAATGTTACATTGAACCATTACTACGCAACTTAAGTGGTGTACTCAGTGGAGTTTGATACAAATTGTTAAAAAGCAATCATATGTTGAAATATAAAATAAAAACATTAACAAACCAAATTTAATCATCAATACTGATATGCACAATTACTATTTATTTTTGGTTTTGTGGTAGTAAAAAGTCTGCGTGTCATGAGAAACTAATTATTATTTGACAGTGTTTGTTTTTTTTTATGTTTTCAGTAGTGATATGTTTGATTTTTTACCGTTTATTAGTGATTTTCCTTTAGTAAGTGAACTGTTAGCATGACCCGCACGGTGAAACTTAAGCCCGGGACCACCATAGAAGTTCCTAACGTGACCCCCTGAACACGTTTTGGGGGGTCGTTCAAAATTTTATATATATATATGTGTGTTTGCACTCTAGCGGTCACATTTTTTGTCCGATTTACTTCAAATTTGGTAGGGACGTTCCTTTCTGTAATCAGTTGGACAAGTTCATTGGGCAAAAAAATCGGAAAACTCTAAACCCCTTTTTCGGGGATTAATCTTTCAAATTTAGAGTTTTTGGGCCCAAAAAGGGTCATAAAAGCCCCAGATGTAAATTCAATGCATGTAAAAAGATGGGAATTAGAGAGGCGAAAGTTTTAAGCCTTCTCTCGTCATTCTAGCATAAATATATACCGAGTTATTAAGGAAAATGTGTATCGACTAAACACAGTACGTTGTCTTATGGGGGTTTTACACTAGAAAAGCCTATTATTCCTTTGTTAGAGTACTTTTATCATCCCCAGCACCCTCACGCCTTCTTTCAAGCCCGTCTGGACCTTCTCCTAACCTTATAATGCGCAAAATTATATTGCCAGCTTTGCAAATAAATGAAACCAGGAGTATCAGAACAGCCAGAAAAATCAATATTTTCAGAGGTACTTTGGTATTATACGGATGCCACTATTTTTGGAGGTTAAACTTTTACCGGATACAAAGGATAACTACATAATTCGAAAAAACGTACTTTTATTGACTTACTGTACAAATGTTACATCATTCTGATGAGCGGTCTTTGTGTTGTGCCTCCCAAAAGGCAGCGATGTCCGCTAGGATCGTGTTGAATGCGTCGCCGCCGCTAGAAGCCACACCCGATCGCCACATGTACTCCGCCAAATATACAGCGCGCTGCGGCAGTTATGTTAGGATGGGTTATCATAAAAATATGTACGGTTTCCTCTTCATTTCGAGGTAAATCCCACACCAAAAGAACGTCACTCGTTATGAAAACAAATGTAACGTAGTGCACGGCAATAAATCACTCATGACACTGACCCAGATACAGGCGGTGACAGGTGATGCGTGCGCTCCGGTCAACGACCCGACCTTGGCCTATTTGGAGGGGGTTTGGCAGCCGGAAGTATGACTCATCAGGTATCATTCGATTCGTAACGAAACAAGGAAAGTCCTACAATCATTTTTATGATAACCCATCCTAACATAACTGCCATAGCGCGCTGTATAAGGGTGGCATCCGTATAATACCAAAGTACCTTTTCAGATTTCAATAAAAATTGGACAAATGTACCTATGTTTTTACACTTATTTTGAGTTTTAAAAGTTGTTATATGGAAATTCACTTCCCTCACGTCAGCGTGCTGCGTGCGAACTCGTTTTTTATTTTGTGCTTGTGAAATGAAATGCCTGTGCGTCATGTGAAACTAATTATTTTGCTGTTTTTTCACAACACCCTTCTATTATCCTTTTTACCTCCACGTTAAAAATTAAAAACCTGTTTGTGAGGGGAAAGCATGAGGGCTGGGGAGAGGACGGGGTGGAGAGGTTTCAGGGATAAATAAAAAGGCTACTGTTAACTGGAATGGTAACGCCCTTCTGCTATCCTTTTTAACTCCACATTTAAAAAAAATTACCTGGGGTGAGGGTTGGAGAGGGGGAGGGAGAGAGAGAGGGAAGAGAGAAGGAGAGAAAGAGAGAGATGAGCACAACAAACCCCACTAAATATTTAACTTTTTCAAATATTTGTCAAATAATATTTGATCGAATTTCGACCATTGGGCGGTTTCTAGTTTGTATAAAACCCCAATTTTTTGTGTACCTTGTTTCAGCAAACCTGCATCCTCAGACGCCATGTTATTCTTATAACAGAGAGTGATTAAAATGCCATAAATCATTTATTTATGAATGTATATTGATGAAACTTGGTATGTGGCTTAAGTGGTATTAAGATACATAAATATCCATTGGAAATACGTTGAGTAAGCAGGTTTGCTGCTACGGGGATATTTTAAACCTATAGGCTAAATTGGAATAGATAATGAGATAGGCTCTAAGGGTGAATGTCAAATTGAGATCGAATTTAAGTTCCAGAGCTAAAACAGGTAATTAAATTAAATATTTGACCTTTAATATTTATGATTTACGGTTAACATTATATGTATGTCAACCAATAAAATTATAAACAAAAAAGTCATAAAAGGATAAACAAAATTTGTATGCAATTTGTCCCGTCACTCACTGTCCTCAGAACACATCACATAAGTAGGGAGTAATAATTGTCAAATAAAAATTTACACTTGTAGGTAAATCTTATTATTATTACTTTTGTACACTATTAAAGAATGGCATGATGAAAATTAAAGTAATTAATGGTACTTTGGTATTATACGGATGCCACCCTTATACAGCGCGCTGCGGCAGTTATGTTAGGATGGGTTATCATAAAAATGATTGTAGGACTTTCCTTGTTTCGTTACGAATCGAATGATACCTGATGAGTCATACTTCCGGCCGCCAAACCCCCTCCAAATAGGCCAAGGTCGGGTTGTTGACCGGAGCGCGCGCATCACCTGTCACCGGTGATTTATTGCCGTGCACTACGTTACATTTGTTTTCATAATGAGTGACGTCCTTTTGTTGTGGGATTTACCTCAAAATGAAGAGGAAACCGTACGTATTTTTATGATAACCCATCCTAACATAACTGCCGCAGCGCGCTGTATATTTGAGGAGTACATGTGGCGATCGGGTGTGGCTGCTAGCGGCGGCGACGCATTCAACACGATCCTAGCGGACATCGCTGCCTTTTGGGAGGCACAACACAAAGACCGCTCATCAGAATGATGTAAAATTTGTACAGTAAGTCAATAAAAGTACGTTTTTTCGAATTATGTAGTTATCCTTTGTATCCGGTAAAAATTTAACCTCCAAAAGTAGTGGCATCCGTATAATACCAAAGTACCTAATTAATTTCCATTCGTCTAAGGTGAAAAAAGTGGGTTTTATCTGACCCCAGACCAAAATGGGAAATAGGAGGGAATTTTTATTTCCCTGTCACTGTAGGGACAAATATAAATATTCCACGATTTAATATTTGATATGCGAGTTATCGTAAAACAAACGTGTAAAATCTACAAAATCTAGGGGGCCCGGTGGGATTCCGGGGTAATTGGGTGGGGAATTTTCTGCGGACTAGGTTAAATGTAATAAAAAAAATTTCCCCTAAAACGGGTAATTTTCCCAGAACCGGTAAATTTGCCATTTTTTGGTAACCCTCCCAATGACGGGACATTTACCCTTGTTACAACAATTTTAATTATTATTAACTAACCTAACTCAGCAGAGCGCTGTACAGGAAATTTTCCATCTTCCGGGTAATTTTCCCTAACATGGGAAATATCCCCTTAAACGGGAATCCCGCCATACAGCGCTCTGCGGAGTTAGTTTAGGTTATGATATATATACAAAAATTATTTACCTAATACAGCCAATTTTTATTTATTTATCAAAACCTAACCTAACTCCGCAGAGCGCTGAATGGGAAATTTTCCCTTTTTCTGGAAAATTAAATAATACATAATCTAAAACGGAAATTTTCCCTTAAACGGGAATCCCACTATACAGCGCTCTGCAGAGTTAGGTTAGGTTATGATATATATACATACACAAATTATTTACATAATACAGCAAATTTGTATTTATTTATTTATTTATTTATCATAACCTAACCTAACTCCGCGAGCGCTGTACGGGAAATTTTCCCTTTTTCGGGAAAATTCCCCTAAAATGGTAATTTCCTCTAATTTGGGAAATTTCCCCTTAAACGGGAATACCGCTATACAGCGCTCCGCGGAGTTAGGTTAGGTTATGATATATATATACATATACAAATTATTTACATAATACAGAAAATTTGTATTTATTTATCATAACCTAACCTAACCTAACTCTGCAGTGGGCTGTATAGAGGGATTCCCGTTTAAGGAAAAAATTCCCGTTCTACAAAACATTTCCCGTTTTTAAGAAAATTTCCTGTTTTAGGAAATTTTGGTACTTTGGTATTATACGGATGCCACCCTTATACAGCGCGCTGCGGCAGTTATGTTAGGATGGGTTATCATAAAAATGATAGTAGGACTTTCCTTGTTTTGTTGCGAATCAAATGATACCTGATGAGTCATACTTCAGGCCGCCAAACCCCCTCCAAATAGGCCAAGGTCGGGTCGTTGACCGGAGCGCGCGCATCACCTGTCACCGCCTGTGTCTGGGCCAGTGTCATGAGTGATTTATTGCCGTCCACTACGTTACATTTGTTTTCATAATGAGTGACGTTCTTTTGGGGTGATATTTATCTCGAAATGAAGAGGAAACCGTACGTATTTTTATGATAACCCATCCTAACATAACTGCCACAGCGCGCTGTATATTTGGCGGAGTACATGTGGCGATCGGGTGTGGCTGCTAGCGGCGGCGACGCATTCAACACGATCCTAGCGGACATCGCTGTCTTTTGGGAGGCACAACACAAAGACCGCTCATCAGAATGATGTAAAATTTGTACAGTAAGTCAATAAAAGTACGTTTTTTCGAATTATGTAGTTATCCTTTGTATCCAGTAAAAATTAACCTCCAAAAATAGTGGCATCCGTATAATACCAAAGTACCGAAATTTTTCCCGTTTTTCGAAAAATTTGCGAATTTAGGGGAAATTTTTCTTTTATCACATTTAACCTAGTCTGATGATAATTCCCCACCCAACTACCCGGGAATCCCACCGGGCCCCCTAGATTGTGTAGATTTTACACGTTTGTTTACGATAACTCGCTTATGAAACATTAAATCGTGAAACGGGTTTCATATTCGTGTTCAGGGTAAAATTCCACACAATTTGAGTACCACATCGTTATATTCCGGGAAAAAATATTTGTTCCCATTTCCCCGGTTTTTCCGACTTTTCCGCGGGAAAAAATTATTATTTTCAAATCAGTACGTTAATTAGAACATATTGAAAAAAAAATGTCAATTTCTATAGAAGTAATGGTTATAACTTATCACAATTACCGTAAATAAAAATAAATTACAAAATTTTTGTTTGCGCTCCATCAAATTATAAACGTTTCTAGAATATACAATTTTCAAAATATCCAATTTGTTTTAAATTTTATAAGGATACTACAGTAAATATATTAACAAATAATCAGGTAAAGCAGCAAATAACAAAGTTTTAGATAATAATCTGTTGTTGCGTGTTATAGCAAGTGAGCAAAATGGCCTCGGCAACGTTAGTCGGAAGGATAATTTACCTCGATATCACTGCCGCCTATTTCTCCAAGAACATCAACCAACCATTCATCATCACTTAACTTTTCTTCTAAATCCCCACATATGTCAAAACTGTCCATCTTAACAAATAAAAATAACGAAAAACATCGCAAAACAACACCATTCCCGAAGTTAGGTTCACGACTAACAACAAACCTTCACACTTCAGCCGTGTCTGCTGAAGTACGATTGGCACGAACGTAAAAAGCGTTTGCAGACAGACATCGGGAGAAAGCTTATAATCTGCCGTAAACAACGATACCAATTTCGATCTGGTTCATTAAGATTCAATGCGCCCAGAGCCTATTCCGTAAACGCTGTTTGACTGTCGACGCGACAGTAAACACCCCAGCAGGTGTGTTTTGTGTCGCTATAGCGACACATAACACTTGGAGGGTTAAAAAGTACTGTAAACCTTTTTTATGAAATGGTTAAGCATCCAAATGGTCTAATTCTTTTTTGGACTAGGATTTTAACCCTAGCAGTGGCCATTCAACCAATTTGGTCGAACTTTTATGTCGCCTGTTGTGGCCATCAACCAAATTGGTCGAACTCTACAGACATTTTTGTAACGTTAATAAACAAATAATAATAAACTCAAAAGTCATCAATATATATATCATTCAAAAGATCGCATTCTGAACTTTCATTTTATTACATAAATGAACCGCGTAGCAGCTGCATAACAATGTTACGACGATTAGAAATTGAATGAAGTTTTGGCACAACGCAATTGCTGCAGCCGACGCTCTGACAATGGAAAAACACGATATTTTTGAAATTACCCAGAACGGGTAATTTTTCTCGCAGGAAGATGCGGTTGGTACCAATGCACAGCTGAAGAGTTGCGCTTTATCTTGGTATTAATTTTTAGAATTAAATATTGATTGGACAAGTTATATGATTTTCTGAAAACAGGTGTTTTTGGTTTTTTTGTATTATGGCCAATTCAACCAAATTGGTCGAACTATAAAATCGTGTTTATATGCATTGTATGTTATAGTTACTAGCCAAATAATATGTTATTTTGAAGAGGAATAAATGTAGAGTAATTTAGTTTTGCCGTTGGCGGCACTGCTCCTAGCAGAACACCTGTCAGATACTCAACAATTCGTCATATGTTTTGATCAGTTGTTCGCCATTGCAGTATATTGGTATATGCATTTCTAAGCATTAGATGATTTTTATCTGTGAATCATTTATGAATTAGGTATTATTTCGGAGTTTTAGTGTTAGTGAAGTGTTTGTGTGTATATAACAGTAATCTTTATGCATTATATTATGCATAAATATTACTGAAGTGTGAGAAATTTGTGTTATATAGTGTTGTGTTTCCTTTGTCTCGAGATAAGGATGACTACATCCAGAACTTATTGGAGATGGACTTGAGTTCTCCCGACATTTGATTTAGAACCTTTTAGTGAGAATGAGGAGGCTGTAGACGAGCCTGAAGCTGTAGAGGAGCCTAATCCTGTTATTGATCAAAATGAAAAATCCCCCTCTACTACAGAGACAGTCCCCCAAACAATTTTTTCACTTGATGCGGTCCCCGGGCCTAGCCATAGGCCTGATTCCCCCCCACCAACATCAGGTCTAAATTCAATATCAGTATAATTGAACAACTGTCAATCTCCAGTGCGCCTCGTCCCCTTCTGCCCAGTGTCGGTCCAGGTGGGGACAACCCTAGGCCTATTCAACATCGTCACAACATCGTTCTGCTGCCCAAGAACTCTAAGCGAGTGTGTACTGTGTGCAAGGCTGAGGGACAGAACAATTTACAAAGGGGAGTACCATTGCACTGAATACCAAAAAGGGGTCCACGCCACCTGCAGGTGTAGGATGTTGAGCTCCATTCCTTGCGCCTTCCAGATTGGTCAAGGGCGGCCCCCGCGCCGCAACTAACTTAGTCATCGACATGAGAACTTGGGGGGGGAGGGTGAATTTTATGTTTGTTTTTATGTATAATAAATGTTTGATTTTTATGTTTATAATAAATGTTTATAATTGTAATGTTGGCTCTTTTTCATTATTGGGTAGGCCTAATATAATTTAGAACAACTATTTCGTAAACCCCTACATAGGCCTATTGACTGCACGTTATCTCGTATATAACACGCCACTACCCTATGTATATGTAAATATATATATATATATATATATTTGATTGTTTATAAATACCTGTAGTAATAATAAGTAGATATAATATGACATTATTTATGTTTATACAAATTACAAAAATCTCATTGAAAAATACTACTTTTCACAAATTTGCCAAGTCCGCGACTATTTGTTTGTTGCTACATAACACATATACAAATAATACTTTACCCTAGGTATTATACATTTATATTTAGGGAATTGAATGTACTACAACATGTTTATAATGGTTTAGGGGTAAAAAAATTTGGTAAAAGAGTTATATACTAAATATTGTGAAATATTTGTTTACAAAAAACGTAAAAATAGCGAAACATTCTTTTATTTACATGTATTTATAAGTGATAATAATTTTTTACCATCAACTATATGACTTTTTTGAATTCCTTATTTCATTAGCTTTACAAATATGTGTATATATATATTAGTATATACATATATTACATGACTTATTTACAACACAATATAACACTGTACAGTTTATGCTTTTTTCGGTTTTCCGTTTATTATTATATTATGCCCCTAATACTTAGAAAAAAAATTCTTTTCCCAACATGTTATATATTTCTATGTAGGGAATTAGATTGTCTACAAAATGTATATAATGAATTTTCCATAAAAAATCCGTAGAAAAAATTTCACCGAGGCTGTTTTTGAAATTTATAAAAAAGAATTTATTTATTTATTTATTTTTTCACTTTATTGAAAAATAATTTTCCTGAATCTTTATTATTTTAGTATTTCTAGATTCTCCTGTTCTTTCTGGTCAAAATGAATATGAGGTTGGCTAGGTTTACTTGTACGGTTGAATTTATACAAATTTTCAAAAGAAGGTCTGCAAAATCGCCAAATCTGCTTGGCCATTTCCCACTTCAACATTAGGCCACTGCTAGGGTTAAGGTCAGCTAGAGGCTACTACAATTGGCTAGGTTGTCTGAGCATAGATACTTGGGTCTTGATGTTTTAAAAATGTATTTTCTTATAGGCCCATTAGAATTTAAATGTCACCATCTTATCTGAAGTAGGATTTTAAATGGACAACTCCTAGCCTAGATTGTCTGAGCAGAGGCATACTTTGTCTTAATGGTTTTTGAAAAATATACTCAAAAGCCTACCTAAATTTAAATACAACATCTTCAACAGGCTAATATGATATTGGTAATGCGACATTAAATGGAAAAATATGTTTTTAAATTGATGGAAGTTGTATCGGAATGTCGGCATCCGAACAAAATAACAGCGACGGCATATTGTACTCACCTACAAGAAACCTATGCAAAACATCAATCCTTGAAATAAAAGACCAATCCACAAATATTATTGGGCAGAAGAACTTTATAAGGTAATGCACAATTTACAAACAATCCACCCTGAGTAATTAAAACTAAGGCGAAATATAACGACGAAACGCAGTTAAAGTTGTCTCATAAAAACATAGTCAACAAAATGTCAACATCGCCATCACAACATAGAATATAAAACACAACTAATGTTCTTTGTTCTACTTCTTCTTATAGTTGTTCCCGTTCACTTCCTTACATTATCATAGACTAACTACATTATATAATAAAATCAAATTTATATTAAAACTGATTATTTGATATCCAAAATAATGGTTACTAAATGTTTTTACAGTGTCTATGTACAATGATCTTAAATTTATTAAATTGTGTTACTAAATACTATAATTAAGTTATAAATAGAGCAATTATTAATCCATCAATTCATCATAATTAATATTTGAACAGCAACAGCAATATTTGAAATATAGGTGTTAACTTTTTCGATTCTTCCTTCTGAACTAAAATAAATTTCTTGTAAAAACATTTAAAGCAAAACTCAAATTTTATTTGATTAGTAAATATTTCTATGACCTATCTACTACCAGCATAGACTAACTACAGTACTACTGTAGTTAATCTATGCTACCATCAGTCTATGCTATTACCGGTACCTCACAATGATCTATATATAATGTGAAGTCACTATATACTACCATAGATTAAGAATACCTTTAATCTATGATACTACTGTTGGCTTAAAAAGCGTGCTGTTGTGAAAACCAGATTTTGCTCCGTTGTGTTGGCAATAATTCTGGTGGAACGATGTCAAATTCTTCCGACTGATTCAATGAAAAAATTGATATTCATTAGTCTTTAAGAGGTCAAACTTTAGTTTTCACCATAGAATTCAGCTTGAAAAACAAATAATTTGGTATTTTGTTCATTGCTCTACGTCAATTGGTTACAGAGATATTGAAAGTGCTAAACACAGTACGTTGTCCAATGTTATTCTTATGAAGAATAAGAAAAATGTATATCTCGCTTATTTATCACGCTTAACTTATCCTAACGAAACTTGGTATATTGCTTCATCTTGTTGTGGTCTATTGATATTCGTACGAAAAACGATTTTTGCCTATAGTTCCCATAGCAGCAATCCT
Source organism: Allygus modestus (assembly GCA_963675035.1). Lineage (NCBI taxonomy): Eukaryota > Metazoa > Arthropoda > Insecta > Hemiptera > Cicadellidae > Allygus > Allygus modestus. The sequence continues at coordinate 48,065,704 of OY776116.1, forward strand.
GCGTACTCAGCCCCCATGTTATTCTTATGGATAATAAGTAAAATGTTATCTCCCTTAAGTATTAATATCTTGTCGCATATTACGTGAAACTTGTGTGTTAAACTAAACGTTATAATCTTGAGACATGTTTTAGATGGAATTTGGTTGTTTATTTTGAAGCAGAGTCGGCAGTTATTATTTGAGTTACCACATTACCATCACCATTACCAGCTCCTTCGTCGTTGACCAACACTTGTTGGATAGACTGTGCCACATGTTGATTAAAATGTGAAATTAAACCATCTTAACTTATTTAACTAATATTTACAACAAAGATATAAATACCCCCGTAGCAGCAAACCTGCGTACTCAGCGAATTTCCAATGCATATATATGTATCTTAATACCACATAAAGCCACATATCAAGTTTCATCAATATACATTCATAAATAAACAATTTATGACATTTTAATTATTCTCCATAAGAATAACATGGCGGCTGAGTATGCAGGTTTGCTGAAGCAAGGAACACAAACAATGGGGTTTTATACAAATATCAATATAACTCATGTAGGTAAAGCCACATACCAAATTTCATTTATTTATTTTCATAATGAAGCGAGATAACACGTTACTTATTCTCCATAAGAATAACATGGGGCTGAGTACGCAGGTTTGCTGCTACGGGAGCCTTTGGTTAAAAATAGTTTTTTTGAGCAAATATCAATAGACCACAACCAGATGAAGCCATATACCAAGTTTCGTCAGTATACGTTCATAAATAAGCGAGATATAAAATTTTTCTTTTCCTCCATAAGAATAACATTAGACAACGTACTGTGTTTAGCACTTTCAATATCTCGGTAACTAATTGACGTAGAGAAATGATCAAAATACCAAATTGTGTGTTTTTTTAAGCTGAAACCAATGGTCAAAACCAAAGTTTGAATATCTCAAAAATTATATGTGAAAAATTCAAAAAACCCATTTTTGGGGTACAAAACCCCCCCAAAATACCCCTTCGGATAGAGCGATCTGGCTGGTTTTCGAACTTAAAGTCATAAATGTTGCTTTACACGTTTATACCAAATTTCATCAAAATCGGATAATTTTTACGAGAGTTATCGTGCTCACGGACACACATATATATATATATATATATATACAGTTTCGAACGAATGGTGTTTTTGGGGTCTGGGACCTCAAAACGAAAAGTTATCATGGTCCCGGGCCTAGGTCTTACCATGCCGACTACGGTAATAGCTTCTTCCCTATAGGGGAAATTCGCTAAAACTTTTACTGGCAGTGTACATTAGACAAAACTATTTAAACCAAGGAGGTTTATTGGTATTACTGAAGGTAACAATGCTTAACGATTTTTGTCGAAAAAGCGAGCCAGTGATTTTGTAAGGTTGGTCTGGTGAGGCAAATTTCTCGTTCTTTGAACTATCATGATTCGTTGTTTTATTCCTATAGGCATCGGCGTTCGCACGGTGGGTGTCGTGAGTGTTGCAGCAGTAGACTGTGGTTGCAGCTTCCACGGTAGCCACAAACAGGGCTTGAGGGGGGCGCCAAAATAGATGATGAAATAAATGTTTTGATTACGGTATTTAAAAAAAATTAGTTTAATTTAAGGAATAATTGCTAAATAATATCATAGATTAAGCATACCCCTTAGGAGTATGCTTAATCTATGATAATATGTATGTTTTTGCTTATTAAAAGTAATACTGGGACATGTGAGTGCCTATTATTGTAACACATTTAGGTAGTATTTACAAGTGCAAATTCAATTAAAATCAACGTTTGAAACATGAACTGTCATCTAACTTTCCCCGTAAGTAAATGCCATAGAGCGGCCTACAGTGCCCGGCAGATGAAGAGAAGTCCGTTGGAGCCTGCAGTCGACGTGACCTTGAATAAACCAATATGCATCACGCGTGGTTGCCAAGCTGTTTCCCCGCTCTAACAGCGCTTGACACCGAATCATTGTACTAAATACATTAAATCAAGGCGCTCGGGTAAAACATGTAAAACTGCAACAAATCTTGTAACACTGTGATAAGAACAATAAATTACGAACATTTAAAAAAAAAGTTTAGGGCGATAGCTTTTTTCCTTTTATATTAAAAACTAATTTGATTAGATTCTTTGATTGTAAGGCTAGCAAATGGAGTTCTTGGATGTTATTTTGATTTTGTTTGATGTACTAAACGTCTGAACTCTAAAATATCTACAAATATAGTTTTTTAATAGATATTTTCAGTTAAGGTCGGAACCCAAAAAAGGGTTTTTAAATAATTTCTGGGTAAATATTATAAAATAAATAATTAAAATTACACAGAAAATATTAATTGTTTAAGTGCCAAACAAATATAATGCACTGAAGTTACAATTATTGTTTTTAAAATCCTATAAGCTTGATAGTTCTATCTTTGCTTGAAAAGTAACTACTTATTCAAAAAAGTTCAATCTCAGAACCACAATTGGTTGAATAATCTCCCAATTGGTCTCCCAATGACGGGGGTGGAGGTAATCCATACTTACTTATGAACAGCTCGTCATGTCCCGTATGTTGTGCCTAATGATGAGTTGGCTACCCTAGTTGGAGTGGAACTACACCATAGACATAGGCATGCGCAGAGTCCGGTCAGCGTGGGTACCGGAACCGAAAAATGCACCCCGTCCGCCCCCAAATATAGTTGCTCTTGGAACTTATTTTTCTGCCAAATAATTGATTGCTTCAATCATTGTATGTCATATAATAGTTTGCTCCTCCTTGACACAAATATGAGCAATCTTATTCAATGCAATAAATATTGTGTAGGTATATTTGGTTTATAAAATATCATAATTTTACTTGTTTTGTATTATCTTCTAAAAAATATAGATTACGCTGCATCACTACGATTTCTCGGTCAAAGAGTGTATCTTAAATGTTTTAAAAACAATATAACACATCAGTCTGTAGTGAACTGAAATAGAGGGTACCAAGCACTTTTTTACAAAGCTAGATCCAAGAATATATCATCAGAGAATTTATTGTATCCCAGAAAAATATACTTGATTGTTTTATACCTAACTGATGATAGTGATAGAATTATTATTTATATTAGTATTTTTAAATTTTTTTACTTTTACGATTGATTATGGTGCATTTAAAGTGAGAAGTAAAGTTAAAATATACAGTGATATAAAAGTACTATTTCTCGTTATAATCCAAATTTAAACCATTTTGGCAATTACTTTCCGTATAAATCTCTGAACAATGGATAAAAGTAGGGCGAAGGGGTATTGTACTTACTCCGGTACTCGGTTTCCAAGAAATCTGCCGATCGTCACGGGAATAAGTCAGATGACTGTTCATGTTTTGGACGTCGATTTTGATTTAATTTGCATTTGTAAACACTGTGCACAAACTGTGAACATATAATGCTTTAAGATCAGTTCTACGTTTTAGTTAATATTGAGTGTTATATGGTAGTTGTGGTTTTGTTTTTATTGTTTAGTATTTGTGTTTATTACCATGGAACAACCGTCTACAAGCGGTAAAAAAATGAAAACGGTGCATAGTTGTGAGCGCAAAATTGTGTTCAATGTTTATTGTTTGTTTGATTTGTGTAAAACAAAACTATTACAATAAATCACACAGGAGGATAGCGGAACCTTTTAAGGTATTTTTGTACATTGTTCATTCATATATATATTAACAATATTTATATCATTTAATAGCACAGCAATTTGCAAATTATACTAATATTATTTTAATTATTTATATGTATTCTCATTAATCATTTAAAGCGAATAAATTGAATCGCCCTCAGTATTAACAGTTCATGCCACACCGGAGCTGCTACAGAGCTTAGTTGTGTCTGTAGCCTCGAGCGGCTTTTAGCAGGGTGCCGGGATTGTGCGAGGCACACACTTTTGAGACTGTACACTTGTTAACGCCGCGCTCACGTCCTATTGGCTGCAGCAAAACGGACTTCTTTGCTGTCGGGCACTGTAATGGTCTAAATTTGATAACTTTTATGAGACCATGATAACTTTTTGTTTTGAGGTTGTACCATATTCATAAATATTTAGTTGCTCATAAATATTACAGAATTTAATTATATTTTAATTTAATACACCACTAAAGGAAATATTGTCAAATAATTTTGAATCAAGTCAAGTCAGACCAGTGGGAACACAGATAATCTTTTTCAAGCAAAATCAGGTAAACTTAATATTGTTGAAACCAATGAGTCATTGTATACTCATTAATCAAGATAGGTCAGTATCTGTTATGTAACTTATATACAAGGGGGGGGAGTAGGACACGTGTAGGTTGCCGAAGGGCACTCATTTGTACTGAAGACTGCTGACCAGGATGCACTGCTGCTCCATCTCTGCCCTTTGCTTTTCTCTTGAGGTATGAGACTAATACATGATCTTTATATTGTAAAATACCCCCGTCGCAGCACACATGATCTTTATATTGTAAAATACCCCCGTCGCAGCAAACCTGCGTAATCAGCGAATTTCTAATGCATATATATGTGACTCACTACTACATAGATGAGCTATTTACCAAGTTTCACAAAAATACATCCATAAATAAGTGATACATAGCATTTTATTTATTCTCCATAAGAATAACATTAGGGTTGAGGACGCAGTTTTGCTGCAACGAGGAAGATAAGTAATGTGTTTCTTTTGCAATTATCAATACAACTGAACCAGGTGAAGCTACATACCATGTTCTCTTAATGTAGGTTCATAATTAAGGGAGATATACAACTTTATTTATTCTCCATATGAATAACATGGGGGCCGAGAATGCAGGTTTGCTGCTACGGGGACTGTTAACAAAAAACTTGTTTTTTGTGCTAATATAAATATACCACAACTAGTTGAAGCCACATACCAAGTTTCATCAATATACAGTCATAAATAATCGAGATATAGAATTTTATTTATTCTCCATAAGGATAACATTGGACAACGTACTGTGTTTAGCACTTTGAATATCTCTGCAACGGTTGGACGTAGAACAACGATTAAAACACCAAAATGTTTGTTTTGTTGAGCTAAACACATTAATAAACAGAAATGTGAAGTTTTTAGTAAAACTATCTGAGAAAAATCTAAAAACCTTTTTTCCATAAGATTAACATGGGACACGTTTTTTTTGGATTTTATCCGCAACCACTTAACCTAGGTTAATGATTTTACTAAATTATTTGTTTTTTAAGCTCTATAAAATGGCTATAACCAAAATTGAGTGTTTTTAACATTTTGGGGTCAAATTTGCAAAAAACCGATTTTTGGAAAATTGTAAACCCCCATAAAACCCCCTTCCCATAGTGCGATCGATCTGGTTTTCAAAATTAAAGTCATAAATGCTACTCTCCACATTTGTGCCAAATTTCATCAAAATCGGTTGTTTCTTTCAAAAGATACCGCGGTAACGGACACACACATATACATATATATATATATATACATATATATAAATTTGAACATCTGGGGACCTCAAAACGAAAAGTTATCATGGTTTCGGGCTTAAGTCTTACCATGCACCTATGGTAATAGCTTCTTCCCTATAGGGGAAATTCGCTAAAAGGGATAATTTATTGTTGCTAATTATTGCAGGTATTTTGCTAAATGAGGATTCAAATATTACAGAGTAACGTGAAATTAGGTATTTTAATAATTGTCCTATGTTTTCAACTTGAGATAGGGCTCTTTAAAAATATAAAACTAACTGAACTTATGTGTGGGAATTAACAATTTCAGATACTTTGATTTAGATTTATTTATAGCTACAGCGCCCAATGTGCTATTCTGTTTAAGGGTTGTTTTCTTTTGATTCGGGGATCAAGCTGCGAACTTCGCTATGAAGGATCTTCAATCCTTTACTCATCCTTTCCTTAATCCATCATAATAATAAGTCAGGGGAATGAATACAATTAAATAATATAATATTGGGAATAAACTTAATTATGCAGATTATATTAATACAAATTATTGTAATATTCTGACTGTTAGTATGATAAAAGTTAGACGTTGACATAAAACAGGAAATAAATATTAAATTACAAGGTATTTGAACTACACTTTAAATAATATTGTATATTGGTAAATTATGTAGTGTGCAAATTTTATTTTAAATAATTACAATTATTATTTATAAGCCATTTATGATTGTTTTCATTATCTTGAACCTAACGAATATCTGTACCATGCCAGAGTTTGAAATTATGAATAATGTGAATTAATTATAGTTATAGCTCTGGAGGTGTGAACTTGAAAATATTTAATCATGTGTTGGTAAATATAAATATTTTTAGGTATGGTACATAGAATGCGCCACTCTGTTCTTTAAAACTAACATGTTTAAAAATGCTAATTTTGTAAATATAGTTAAAATGTATAATGTTGTTAGCTAATGTAAACAAAATTTCAAAATGAGTGAAATCAAAGTTGATCTCTTGTGTAAGGATGAACTAATATATGAACTCAATTTAAGAAATTGGAAAACAGATGATAAAAGTGTAGTTTCCGATTTACGAAAATTATTAAGGACTTGTTTACAACAAAATGTACCTGCTAAAGGTGTGAATCTAGTAGATAAGATATCTGTTAGGGATGAGTTAGACACAATCACAAATAAACTTTCACTATGTGAGGAAAAGGTGTTAGAATTAACCAGCGAAAGCAGGCCTATAGACATAGCTAGGCAAAATGCTAGGATTGAACATGTAAGAGTGAGGTTAAATAATTTATCACACTTTACAATGTCAGAACCAGAGAAAACTGAGTGTATAGCATTAGCAAACAAGTTTAAAGAGATAAAGGATAAATTTAAGGAATTAAGTTACGATAAGGATAAGGTGGAAAATTCTGTAAGGAAATTAAGTGAGAGTAATCTTGGGGAAGAACATTTTTCTGATGTATTTAAAGACGTAACCCAGATGGTACAGGTCCCTGAAACCCATTCAAGTCCGGAGCATCCGGGTGAACCGAGTAAGTCATATGTTTCCACACCTGCTACGCAAACCCATTCATCTACTGATCCACCCTTTGATCCAAGCCTGTACCAAAAGTTGCCAAATCCATTGGAAAATTATTTGGAAAAAGTAAAGGTTAGCAATGGTTTAGTCGTAAGCTATGTTCTAGAATTATTGAAAACATTGTTCAAAGTAAGAAGAGAAACTAATTTGGTTGATAAACATATAATAAGTGCATTTATTCACAAAAAAGAAAACCCATTACAGGAATTAATTTTAAATAATAAAGATAAGAGCTTGGAAACATTAAAATGCGAAATATAAAGGTGTTTGATACCAATAACTTTAAGAGATAATCTTGTGCGGCAATTCGTAACCAGGCCTCAAAGCATTAATGAACCTTTACCATTGTATCTCAATCGTGTAAAAGAACATGTAAACATACTAAATTGCAATTACAGTGAAAGTGAATTGTTAGAATTGTTAAAAGTAGGAATAAACCAAAATTGTAGAGCAAATTTGTCATTAGCTGGTATGATTAATTCCTTATCAGATTTAGAGAAAGCTTGTATTCACAGTCAGAGTGTAGACTATTCTAATTACTTAAGAAGTAGTAGTGAAAGTAGCAATATACCGAGGCTAAAGGAAGTAAAAAATCCCAGTTCGAACAGAAATGTAAATTTTACTACAACCGAGCAAACATGTTATTCTTGCGGACGTAGAAGCTACATTGCAAGAAATTGTTTCCGAAAGCCAAGTCCAAAAAACTAAGAGGTAGGGAAAATTTTTCCAGTGTAAATATAGTAAGTAAGCAAAGTTTTGTAAATAAATCTGTTAGAGAAAAATTTTCCCAAAGTAATAAAGATAACAGTCACTCCAGAAGTAGGAAGCAGTTAAATAAAATTAACAGAAGTAAAAGGCGTATTATAAATAAGTTAGGTATATCAAAGGACTATCACCGGAACTACCAACAATACGTATTCAACTCCCAACCAAGGAAAACAATGCTCAACCTCGCATTCTTCACAGTCTATTGGACACAGGAGCAACTATGAATGCGATAAGCGAAAGAATTTTTAACAATTTAAGGAAATGTAAATTAGCTAAACAATTTTGTCCACAAGATTCTAGCTGTGTAAGTGCAAACAACAGTTTCATTAAAATTATAGGAAACTGTGTAATAAAAGTAAAAATTCTGAATTTTTCCTGGTATGTTAAGTTCTCTATTTTAAAAGGTTTAGCATGTGACATGATTTTAGGAAATGGTTTCATCGGAGAAACGGGTTTATTAATTAATCTAAGTAAAAAATTATGTTATTTTCATTTTAATCCAGAAGTAAAAATTTAAATAGGTAAAAGTCAAAACAGTGATGTGTGTATGTCAAACTTAGATGATAAGCAACAGTCAAATCAGGATGTAGATATTGGTAGCTTAGATATGAAACATCATGTGCAAAGATTAGTAAATTCCTATCCAAATGTATTTACAACTAAGATAGGTAAGGCATTAAATTTTGAGTACGACATTAAGCTTAAGGACAGTGAAATTGTGAATGAACGACCTTATCCTGTTTCTCCGGTAAAAATGCCAGAAATGAAAAATATACTTGATGATTTACTAAAGCAGGGTATTATTAGGAACTCAATTAGTCCGTACAGTAGCCCTAGTTTTTTGGTTTCCAAGGAAGATAAGACCAGCCGTTTAGTAATAAATTGTACAAAATTAAATAAAAAAATTGTTAGAGTAAACCATCCTATAGAAAACATGGATGAATATTATCAGTATTTGCAAGATGCATAATATTACAGTGTGATAGACTTATCTAATAGTTTCTTACAGAGCGTAGTAAGCATATAACAGCATTTAGTACAGGAATAACATTGTTTGAATTTAACAGAGTACCGTATGGTATGCACTGTGGGTCTGGTTTGTTGAGTGCGTACTTGAACAATATATTTAGGGATATCAAATTTGAATACATGTTAAATTTTGTAGATGCTGTTCTAGTATACTCTAAGACTAAAGAAGACCATTTAAGGCATTTAACAGATGTAATAGATAGGTTAAGTCAGAATAACTTAACTGTAAACCCAAAGAAAGTGAAGCTATTTTATAAAGAGATAAGCTATTTAGGAAATATAATTTCTGAGAACAAAGTATGTATTGACCCCAGTAGAACTGAAGCGGTAAGAAATTTTTGTACACCTAAGAACAGTAAACAAGTAAGCACGTTTGTTGGTATGGTCAGTTACTTTTCTAAATATAAAAAGAATTATGCTAGTTTAGCTGCACCATTAAACGATTTAAGGAAGAAACGTAGAAAATTTAAGTGGACAGAGGAATGTGACCAAAATTTTCATAAACTCAAGCAAGCAATCATAAAGCCACCTGTGTTAGCTATTCCAAATTTCAAAAACCTTTTTATTTGTTTACGGATGCGAGCCAAAATGCAGCCGGATCTGTAATTATGAAGTGTAATGATGAAGGTGACAAGTTGCCAGTTGGGTACTATTCAAAGAAATTCATTGATGCAGAACGTAATTTAACTATATATGAGAAAGAAGCGTTGTCTGTAGTTTTAAGTATTAAGAAGTTTTATACATTTTAAGAGTTACAACCATTCTATCTAACTACTGATAACCACGCATTGAGTTTTGTATTGTCTCATTACAATAGGATTGGAAAATTGGGTCGTTGGGTAGAGCAAATAATCTCACTACCATTTAAGGTGTTACATGTAAAAAGTACACAAAACCCAGTTGTTGATTGTTTGTCTCGTATGCAAATTAGTAGCGATCACATAGATGTAATAGAAGTGGATTCCGATCCTAGAATCATGTCTGTAATAATGTCTAAAGAGAGTAAAAAGTTTAGATGTATAAATAGGAAATGTATTAAGGCAGCAATTAATATTATCACAGATATTCCACTCGCCTATGTACAAATATCGGAACACCAGAATCTCGATTCAAAGTGCAGTGACCTCATTAAAAGTGTTCAAAATAAGACCAAAAAAGACAATTTTTATATTAAAAATAATATATTAATGTACAAGAAATCTTCCCTTAGTAAAGGTAAAATATATGTTCCTGAAAGCTTAATTGATTTATTATTTATGTATTATCATTGTAGCAATTTTGGAGGACATTTAGGTCAAGCTCGAACTGTTGGTAAGATATTAGAACATTTTTATAGGCCTAATTTAATGCAAATAGTAAGGTAAAAGGTAAAAAGTTGTGAAATTTGTTTAAAGTCCAAGCCAGAACAACAGAAATATCAGGGAGAATTAATTTCAGGACAAGCAACCGCACCTATGGACACATTGTATGTAGATATGGCAGGTCCACTAGTTAGAAATAAGGATGGAAATAAGCACATTGTAATAGTGTTAGACGATTTTTTATATATTTTTTTTTTTTTTTTTGTATAGTGTTTATATTTTACGGTTTTATATGGTTTTAATACCTGTAAGAGATGTAAAGTCCAAAACTGTAATACGGAAAATAGAAGAAGTAATTTTTAATAATTTTAGTGCTTGTAGGAAGCTCATATCAGACAATGGACCATGTTTTAAAAGCATAGAATTCAAAAGGTTTATGTTTTACTATTAAATAGAACGTTATAAGATTGTACCATAAAGGGCAAGTGCCAATAAGTCAGAAAGGTATTTACGTTATGTTAAGCAACAGATAAGAGCATATCACCACAATACTCAGGATAGGTGGGATCGCGATGTTAAACATATTCAGACTAGTTTAAATGCTGTAGTAAATGAAAGTACTAAATTTACTAGTTTTGAATTGATGTTAATCATAAGCCAAATCACAGTTTAAGTAATCTGTGGAAAGTTGAAGATATTATAAATGAGAAATTATCCGAAGCAGAAGTAAAGAGTAATTTTAAAAGGGCCATAAAGAAACTGTAAAAAAGCTGTCGCTAGAAATAAAAATCGCTTTAGATACCATGACAATAGAGTCAAGCATCCTTTTGTAGTTGGTTCCAGTGTATTCTTAGAATCACAGATGCTCAGTAGTAAAGTAAAGAATTACCAGAGTAAAATGGATTTTAGATACACAGGGCCTTACACTATAAGGTATTTTTTGAGTCCAGTGAGTGTTTTGATACAGTTAGACAGTGATTTGAACGTAATGAAACGAGCGCATATCAGTCAATTAAAGTTAGGGAAATAAAAAAAGGACTGTACCATGATTTAACAACCTTCTTGAGAAAGTATGTAAAAATAGATGGAGCATTGTAAATAGTAGTAAAGTTAGTTTTAAGCAATTCACCTGTACGTAAATAACTTTGTAAATAATATATATTTTTTGCTAAATGCGCAATTTTTTGTAAACATGTTAGCTTTTGGATCCATGCAAATCTGTAACCTTTCATAAGTGTATACGGAACGGTAATATTGTATGAACAAGCCAAAATAAAATTTTATGAAGGATTTTATGCAAGTGGTAGGTTTTAATTTTTCCTGTGGAAGGATCACAAACTTTATAAATGAGAAGAAATGAATATAGTGGGCTAGGACACTGGACGCTGTTATCTAATGTGATTAGCGATAAGAGAGAAGAGTCAAGGTATTGTTGTTCAATAACATTGTTATCAAAACCCTTTCCTTGAGGAAACATTACATGTAGAGTAGAGTCATCTAAAATATTATTTTAGGGAAATCAACGATGAGGTTAGTCAAATGTACCGGTAAGTGAAGAGTTTAATGTTTTTGAGTAACATGCAAAATGTATGTTAAAAGATGATTATGTAAACAAAATATATTTTAAGAGGAGAAATGTATTTTAAGGGAATTTTAAGTTGTATTTTATTTTCATCTGAACACATGCAAAGAACGGGTATATTCTACTAGTATATATATAAATATATATATATATATTAATATATATTTATATTTATATGTTAATAAGCAAGATAACTCTCATAAAAAAGGTCCGATCTTGATCAAATTTGGTACAGACGTGTAAAGTAGCATTTATTTGAACGAATTCTAAAACCAGACGAAAAGCACCATCCAAAAGGGGGTTTTGGGGGGTTTTGTATCCCGAAATGGTTTTTTTGGGGTTTTACATGTAATTTTTATTTAAATAAAATATTTAATTATACCTTTGAATTCAGCATAAAAAACAAACTATTTGGTATTTTGATCTTTGCTCTACGTCAATTGGTTACTGATATATTGCAAGTGCTAAACACATTATGTTGTCTAATAGACCTCGTGCGGATCTTCGTGAAGATCCGCTTAAGTAGGGCTTAAGTAGGGGGTGCCAGCATAAGAGAGGGGGGGATCAGTGTTCAAGGGGAAGTTCACAATACCATGTGTCATAATACTATTCTTACGGAAAGAATTTGGCTACTCTGTATATTAAATATATTTTACTGGGTGAACGTAGTAATTACGTTTTTATGATAGTCTTTATAAACAAGAGGATGGTATTCAAACCATAATTGAAAATATACTCTTTATGATTTTGAGCATTGTATTTTAAATTATGTCTAAACAAATTCTAAATTATTATATTAGGCTTCTTGAGTTTCTTTTCAAATGGGATCGTCAACATAAGCCATTGAACTGTTTCACTGTTGCAGGCAGTATATTTTGAATATTTGTTCTTATACGATCAGCTGTTTTTCTCTTAAAAAAGTGTATTTGCTTTTGCTGATTTTTTATTTGTAATTTAAATATTTGTTTCTATAACACTAATAATTAAACATATGGGCGCATGTATTAGGCCTAACCAATAAAGGCTGTCCCATACTTCTTGCGAACATTCAGAGTTCGGCCGAATGTTCGGAGTAGTCGCGAGAAGTGTGGGAGCTGCACGAAGTTTTTGGTACCAGTACACTACCGCCGAATGATTCGCTCGAATGTCCCGCCGAATGTTTGGAACGAATCGCGACAACCAAATCAACCGAATCTGATTGTGCATAACAAACTAACCAAGTACACGCTCTCCCAATACCATGCTCGCCCATTCGCTTCCGCTTGTCTCTTTTGATTCGTGCCAAAAAAACTACAAAAAACGGAGCACAGGCAAACACGAATCATGGCGAGGCGAACGATCCCGAACATACACGAGCACACTGAGTACACTAACACGCTTTCCTTAGTTCGCCTTTGATGGGCTATAGTATTTTGACTGGTAGCATGAATACGGGACGGAATGTTCACTGAACATTTGGGAGGATGTTCGGCCGAATGTTCAGGCCAGTTTGGGACAGTCTTAACCTAAAATCTGTGCATAACAATCACTTTGCGGTTGCAATGTTTTTGGTTTGGCACATAACAGATGATTCTCACAAGCGATTTTTAGTCAACAGACTAAGAACAGATGTCAATCGCTCACCCCCACCCTAAAAAAACCTGTTCAAACCACTTTTACCAATAACACCCAGGCTTCACAAAGATCACGAGGTCTACTATTTTTATGGAGAAAAATAAATGTTATATCTCGCTTATTTATAAATATAAACTGACGAAACTTTGGTATATGGCTTCATCTGGTTGTGGTTTGTTGTTGTTTGCACAAAAAAATGTTCACTTATAGTTCCCGAAGCAGCAAACCAAGGTACTCGGTCCCCATGTTATTCTTATGGAGAATAATTAAAATGTTATATATCGCTTATTAATAAATGTATATGAATGAAACTTGGTATGTGACTTTACTTAGATGAGTTGTATTGATATTTGCATAAAAACCCATTATTTTGTGTTCCTTGTTGCAGCAAACCTGTGTACTCATTCCTAATGTTATTCTAATGGTTACCTAATGTATCTCTTATTTGTGAATATATTTTTATGTGGATTTATGTGAATATATGAAACTTGACGTATGCGGCTTCATGTAGTATTAAGACATTGGAAATTCGCTAAGTACGCAGGTTTTTTGGTGACAGGGGTATTTAAATTAGGAGAAGACGAGAAGAGCTGAAACCATTAAGATCATCCTTTTTAGCGAATTTCCCCTATAGGGAAGAAGCTATCAATCACCATAGGTGGCATAGTAACACTTCAGCCTGAGACCATGATAACTTTTCATTTTGAGGCCCCCAGATGCCAAAACACCATTCGTTTAAATTTTGTATATATGTATATATATATATATATATATATATATATATATATATATATATATATTTATATGTCCGTAAGCACAATAACTCTCGTAAAAAATGTTCAATCTTGATGAAATTTGGTACAGACGTGTAAAGTAGCATTTATTTGAACGAGTTCGAAAAGCCCCATCCAAAGGTGGTTTTTTTACCCCAAAAATGTTTTTTTCTGGGGTTTTCACATGTAATTATTATTTAAATAAAATATTTAGTTATACCATTGAATTCAGTTTAAAAAAACAAACTGTTTGGTATTTTGATCATTGCTCTACGTCGATTGGTTACTGAGATATTGCAAGTGCTAAACACAGTACGTTGTCTAGTACGTTGTCTAATGCTATTCTTATGGAGAAAAATAAATTTTATATCTCGCTTATTTATGAATATAAACTGACAAAACTTGGTATATGGCTTAATCTGGTTGTGGTTTGTTGTTGATTGCACAAAAAACAAAATTTTCGCTTATGGTTCCCGTAGCAGCAAACCTAGGTACTCGGTCCCCCTGTTATTCTTATGGAGGATAATTAAAATGTTATACATCGCTTATTGATAAATGTATATGAATGAAAGTTGGTATGTGAGTTTACTTAGATGATTTCTATTGATATTTACATAAAAACCCATTATTTTGTGTTCCTTGTTGCAGCAAACCTGCGTACTCATTCCTAATGTTATTCTTATAGAGAATAATTAAAATTGTATTTATCGCTTATTTGTGAATATATTTTTATGAAACTTGGTATGCAGCTTTATTTGTATTAAGACATTGGAAATTCGCTGAGTACACAGTTTGTATTTATGGTTATGAATATTTTTATCTCAATTATTTTAATATTCTTCCACTTTCTTCATTTGTTATCCTTCAGTATCTTTTATTTGTTAAATCCAGCTCAGAAAGCTACTATGACAAGAGTCATTATCATCATTATTCTGCAAGAAACTCTATCACATTGCAGTACCCTATTTATAAAACAACTACCCTAGATAAATCTCCATCATGCTTATGCTTAAGAATATCTAATAATTATTCCAATCACATTAACACCAAGTCCGGTTTCAATAACTTTAAAAGCTCGCTACTGAATTTCAACTTTCTAACTGTTTCTACAGCTCTCTGAGTATATTGTCTAGCTGTCAGACTGTCAGATCACGTAGATTTTCTATGGGTAGTTTCTTCAGCTGGTAGCCAGTTTTCTTCTCACATTACAACATAGCTCTAGAATAGAGAGAAATGTAAGCATAAATTCAAATGAATGACAAGTCTAATGCCACAAGAAAACATTGCTTGTATAAGGAGGTAAAGGATGATGTAAATAAAAACAATTTATATCTTGTTATTGGTCTTATTTCTTAATCACTGTTCACTGTTTTTCATTAAAAGGTTTGGTATATAAATAAAATACAGATACTAAAACATTTGTAAATATTTTATTAAAATCTCTATAAAATGTCATTTATGCTTATAAAGTCTAAAATATGCTTTTAAGCTTGAACCGTGGAAGTCAATAATGACAATGTAGCGATGTAATATGGCAACAGTGGGATGAAAATGTGATGATTGTACTTCATCTAGTATGATATGTAGCTTATAGTCAATTGTCAAGATGAATAGAACAGTTCTAACAGATAAATATCACAAAAATACTTAATTAATTTCATATTTTTTTATGAAAACTATGCTTTCAAAAAAAATAAACTTGCATAATTTAATGCATGGGTGAAACTGAAAATTTTGCAGTTAATAATATATACAATAATAATAATAAATAGTTATAAAGTGACTTCCCTCACACATATTATCATTATAAAGGTTTTGATAAAAAATAGATTCAAACAATGTAGTCTATTTGAATTAAGGTGTTAAACACTTTTAAAACATGTTTAAGTGGATAATGTTAATTAGTTAAACACAAACTGGCATATTACACTTATCCTTTCTGTTTTCAGGCTTTTTATACAAAACTCATGATAACTTTACCACCTAACATTATTTACTTTACAAAGAGTAGTTATTCGAGAGAAGACACTAAAGTTCATTAATTAACAGTAACTAAACTGAGCAATAAATGAACAGGAGTTGCCTAGAAATATAAGTAACTACAAAAGCTCTAATTTTCAACTTGCATAGAGTAGTGATATTTTCTAGGGTAACCATAGGTATTTCTTCTATGTATTGTAAAATCTATTTAAAGCGTTTAATCGGGGTTTAGAATATATTATAATTTAAAATAAACCTCGTTAAGGAATGTTTACCGCTATTTGTAAAGAACTCAGTTAAAATCATTTACCACAGGTTTTTAAAGGACTAATCACACTCTCAAACCTTGCAATTAGATAACTTAAGGTGCTTGTTTTATTTAACTAATTGAAATTAATTTATATATAAGAATGATGAAAATTATGCCTAAATTAATACAGTTTGATAATGGAAGTCAATAGCACCTTCGCTTCTGAGATTGATGATGTCTTATTTTGGCAGATGCCTAATGCAAGGTTAAAATATGCTACTTCAAGAATAATATATTTTATTTCAATTAACTACGTTGAGGACGAAATAATTTTTACCACGCTCGTATTTGAAATTGCCTTAAAGTTTATTGCCATTTTTAACTTTATTGTTTTTATAAAGTATTGTTGAATAAGTCGTAAAATTACTCATTGTTCTTACTACACTAAATGTATGTACCTAGCTATGATGTTAAAGGAGTTATAAACTATTTAATTAATTCAGAAATTTGTTTCCAAAGCTATTAATTTGCAAAGAGAAGCTATTTTATTTCAAGAAGATAAACTACACAACTAACCTAAGACCAGGCAGATGGAATAAAGTATTAGTTAACATTGTAAAATGCTAGAGGATTAATCTGAAAATGGATGGTCTGCGTGGTGTAGATAGTTCTTGAGCTCATTTGACTTCAGGTACTAAATTATATAGAAATTAAAACTGCTACAGGTCAAAATTTTTTCTTTAAAACCTTTTAGTGTATAATAATGCACAGGAAGTGATGGAAGAAAATGACACTAAATAAGATCTAAAAGTGACAAATTTGAGCCCCTTTGTGAGATCCAGTTGATGATTGATTCATTCTGACTTAAAAAATATATTTAATAGACTTTAACAACCTTTTTTTACAATTAATAAAATAGATTTATTTATAAAAACTTCAGTACAAATTTATAGTTTCCTGCTGTAAAACCAACTTAAGCTAAGAGTGTTTTTTTAAGTATAGAGTATAACTTGAAAAATCTAAACAGATTTTGTGTTACTGAATAAATCTACCGGAACAAAATATAAAGCGAATATCAGTCATTTATTTGTTAACACTTTTCCTTCCAAAATGATTTGTAAGTTGAGAGCCTTACAAATCACAGTTCACAAAACACTAACATCAGTTTACAATAATACAAATTTGGCATGTCACAGATAAAGTAAAATTGCTGGGGCAGCCTATTGCGACTTTCAAGTTGTGGGTTGATTGCCTGACTCTTCGACACAGCTATTTAATCACTATATGGTAACATAACTATCATATTGCAATGATTCCAATTCTCCAGTTCTTAATGAAAGGTTATAACAAGAGTTTTGTGAAAAATTTGAAATATTCAAGTTTTAAAACTGATGGTTAACGTAAAAATAATTTGTTTCATTTTCTAGATTAACTAGGAGAATTGTCTTAATAAGCTATTGGCATAGATACTACCAGGACAATGTTTTATACTTTGCAAACAATATTTTTAGGGGTTCTGAACATTACTATTTAACAATAAGCGTTAAAACAAGAGTATGAATTAAGTAAAGATAAACATTTTATTACTCATTACAAACGTAATTGTCTAGTTGCAAATCAATATCAACCAGACCTCACATCACAACTAAATTTATCTTTGACTGTTTCATTATGCGAGTCCTCAAGCAGAGATTTAAAAGCAATAATTCCCTGCTATATTTCCCTCCCCTCCCTGTTCGTAGTTCATTCATAGTTCCAAACATAGGTGCATGATACAACTTTAAAAGACTACTATTTTCCTTTCAAACCTAATAAAGCTTATCCAATATTTGAAAACAATCTAATTATACAATACAAATGAATTATTAGTAGTTGTTTATGGATGAAATATCCATTTAAATCATAATTTCCCAGAACAAAGTTGATTCCAGCAATATATCACTCAATCTAGTATAAACTGCTTAACTTATTTCACCAATAAAACCAAGCTGCTATAAATTAGCTCGGCATTTGACATTTTTACAACAACTCTGACATTAAACACACAAGTTTCACCAATAAAGAACTCGCATGATGAAAAAACCCGCACTTATAAATACCTTAAAAGATAACGTTAACAATTACGGTAGAACACAATGCTCGGTATCACATCAGAAGACGGCGGTGGTGCGGTAGAGCCCGGTGTAGCCGCAGAGCCGCGCGCGCAACGCTGGTATCAGGACCGCGGCGGCGGTCAGATCCTGGAGGAAGTTGGAGCACTCGACCATAAGGAGGTAGAGCTTGTCCCCATTGGACTGCGACTTGTGGAGCGTTATCCTCCGGAGACCCACGGACTTGGGGAGGTACCGGTATATCATGCGGGCTCCTGAAATGTCAAACCTGGTTCAATTTGACCTGTGTGAGATAACAAATGTTATTTTTCAGGATAGTTTGATGGACCCTATGTTTGCATTGGGCATGTTGCTAGCCTAACAGTTAGCGTCTTGGACTTCGGTTCAAGGGCTCATGGGTTCAAACCCTGGAGTGTCCAAAAAAATGTGAGGGGTTTGGACCACTTTCCCTTAAAAGCGTTGGTGTATAACAAAAATGTCACTAGCGTTGAAAAAATAAAAGAAAATGAGCCTTTTGTTACCAGATCACTTAAAAAATAAACTTCTGAATACATAGCGGTTATATTATTAGAGGTACACATTTCACAGAGTAAGTACCTAAAGCTCTTAATTGCCACAGAATGATTTCCTTAAAGTTAGAGTCGATATAATAAAGTGGAACATCTAATTATAAAGTATCCTGGTGTTAATTTAAAGAAAGATTCTCTTTAGCAGGCTATTAAAGTGTTCTTTCTACTCTTGATGAGTTCTTAATCTTGAAAGATGTTAACTTTTTACTTTGTTTATTGATTTATTTTGAATTTGGTTAATTCTGTTCAAGTATATAAATTGTTTATATGTATATGTTTATAAATAAATAAACGTTGACTGTATAATACATGATTTGGCGCATCACAAAATATGTAAATATAAAATATACATGTTTATATATATGGTTCAGAATGTTGGTTGAACAATTCTTCTGCTTTATAAATAAATTTTAATTTTAAATAGTTGTAATTTTTTTAATTTTTTCTAATGGTAATTTGTTATAAAGTTACATATTTATAGGTTTGCAGGGTTTTAGAATATTTTGATCTATAATCTTGAAATATGTCTTGTATTGTGGCCACGTGAGGGGGTAATTAATCTGGCTGAGTAGCGTAGTGGTCAGAGTGCGCCCTTGTAATCTGAGGTTCGCCAGATTTCACCTTCACAAAATCTGAAAATTTTGTAAAGCTTCGATACTGGAACCAGCTACTAATTGTCACTGGGGCTATTAATTAATGATGCAACAAAAGGTAAACGTTAGGTAGTGTAATAAGATTAGGGTAAAAACACCCTAATCAAAATGTAAAAACACCACTGACTTTGAAATACACACAAAAACAAAGCATATCACCAAAAGAGTAATGCTGGAGTTGAAGCAGCCTGACCTTCAATAACTTTTTTTCTTTTACCACTTAGGTACCTAACAAAATTCATCTACAATTCTTTTAATATGCAAGAGCTCTACATAGTTATATAGTTGCAAGTAACTTGGCAATTTTTGTAATTAAAATAAAAATTCATTTGGTTTCCTTGTAAAAATTCAAGATAAGTTTGCCACCAACCAGTCCAGTAGAGCCAGTTCTTCTCAAACTTCTCTCCATCGTCACCCTCAAACACCTTGTACACAGAGATGATGTACCCAGTAGCTTCACTGTTGGGCCTCTTGGTGCCTGTCTCTAGCGGAGGTCTGGCGATTGTCGCTACCTGGGAACCACAAATGATACAGAGTGATGAAGTGTGTCAAACATTAAATGATATATTAGATGGATGGTGCTAACTGGGGTGAAGTGTGTCAAACAGCAAATGATACAGATAGTGCCAACTGGGATGAAGTATGTCAAACAGCAAATGATACAGATAGTGCCAACTGGGGTGAAGTGTGTCAAATCGCAAATGATACAGATAGTGCCAACTGGGGTGAAGTATATCGAACAGTAAATGATACAGATAGTGCTGAGTGGGGTGAGTGTGTCAAGCAGCAAATGATACAGATAGTGCTGAGTGGGGTGAGTGTGTCGAACACCAAATGATACAGATAGTGCCAACTGGGGTGAAGTATGTTGAACAGAAAATGATACAGATTGTGCCAAGTGGAGTGAAGTGTGTCGAATAGCAAATGATACAGATAGTGCCAACTGGGGTGAAGTGTGTCGAACAGCAAATGATACAGATAGTGCCAAGTGGAGTGAAGTGTGTCGAATAGCAAATGATACAGATATTAGTGCCAACTGGGGTGAAGTGTGTTTAACAGCAAAGGTGAGTCCAAGATTGGCCTTGGACCTCACTTCCATATTATGGATCTAATCCCCACAACAGCCACACAGTCATGGGTGGCATTAACACGTTGATTGCAGATGGGCGGGCAAATTCTCATAGCGGCAGCGCCCCAGATGCGCGAGGGCGCTGAAGCACCCATGGTGCTGCTGTGTTTTTATGAGCTCATTGTGCCTAGCCCAGTTTTAGCAGGTAGAAGTGTTGTCATCACAATTTGGGACCAGACCACGTATCATTTTGGCGGGTTTCGTTTTCGTCTCCAGCAATTGGTGGCTGGAGGCCATTATTGTATATGACATTTTATAAGTTTTTATCAATTTTAATGACTTTCTAGCTTACTTTGTGTTTTCTAAACATTGTGTTATGGAACTTTTGTCAGCATCAACCAGTGTTACATAGGATCAAAGACTTCTTTACCGCAAACCGACGGAGGTGAGAGTTCCTGGGTGCGCATGGGTGTTAGAACGCCCACATTTTCAAAACTATCGCTGACGACTCTTTTTGGGTTCTAACGACCTTTGGCACCAAGATTCATAATTTCATAACTAAAATAAGTTAAATTTTAATAAATTACATTTTATCATTTTACGATGTTTATTACATGTCTTTGCAGCAGTCCTCTAGTAACGGTGGGGGAGGTGTGGTGGGAGACATCTTTCCACCACCTTAACTGATTACATCCTAGGTGGCTTTATCTGTAATTCTAAGGTGTGTACTTAGTGTTTAAGATCTGAATCATTCTAAATTCTCCAACTTTATTGAAAACTTTATAAATAACTACCGGTATTGAATTGTTGTTGGAAGATGATGTTATTAAAAGAAATCCTTCCACTTACTCTAATTAGATCCCTTCACTGATTCATACTTCAATGCCCCTGATAAATACACTTAGTGAGGGATTTATTGCTAGGCAGTGGCCTAAGGCCACTGATGACTCAATAAGGCTGTGCCAAAAGCTACTGGTATATTTCTCTGATTGTGTTTCAAACTTCAAACTTGGCCAGTGTCGATAAATATGCAGTTTAACATTATATTCCTAGTGTGACTGATAAATAAAAATAAATCTATGGGAATCTGAGTTTTTGTCATTAAAATGTAATCTTAAATTTATCAGCAATCTTCAGCTAATTATGATATGGCACAGGGGACATATTACAATAATGTCATTGCAACTCTGCATTGCATGAGTCAAATTATTATACGAATCATCCATGAATTCGTCTATTTATTTTCCATTTCTCATTAATAAAACTTGCTTACAGTTTTCCCCTTTGTTCATGATTTTGCAAATAATTTACAACATCTATTAATAAGTAAGCATCTTCACACTGTATTTGGTTCCCCAAGGCGAATAAAATGGAATACAAAATTAAGTGCATTTTAGAGTTTTAAAGAGTAGTTAAACAAATATCAAAGCTTGTATGGTAACGTTGTTTTTACATTTCTTCTCAAGCAATTACTACAATGGTAAAACTATTATAGGTATATCAGGAAGTATTATCATAGGTTACTGTACTTTTAACATTGTCTTGACCATTATTTTGACAAATCGTGTACTACTGACATGTTCTTAATATTATTGAAATCCAGTTTTAGTTGTCAACAAAAATTTAAATTATTATACTAATCAGATATTTCTGTATCAAGTAAATCCGTTAATTCTTAAATGCATTTGACTAAAGCTAATAGGGGCTACTCAGAAATTTTGATCTATGGCTAAAAACCTAAAACTCTGCCCACTGGTGACATATTGATAAAAGCTTTAGTAAGCTGGAATCAACTTTACTATTTGGGGGACTTATTGTCCATATTTTGCTAGTAAAGAATGCCTTGTAATGAACTACAAATTTTTCCATCCATGTTTGCGCTGTAACAATGCAACACAACATCTCTCCACATAACTAATAAAACGAGTTCGCACGCAGCACGCTGACGTGAGGGAAGTGAATTTCCACATAAAAACTCAAAATTAGTTAAAAACATACAATTATTCCAATTTTTATTCAAATCTGAAAATATTGATTTGTTGGCTGTTCTGATGCTCCTGGTTCTATTTACCTGCAATGCTAGGAATACAATTTTGCGCATTATAAGGTTAGGAGAAGGTCCAGTCAGGCTTTAAAGTAGGCGTGAGGTTGTTGGGGATGATAAAAGTACACCAACAAATGAATAAAAGGCTTTTCTAATGTAAAACCCCCATAAGACAACGTCGTACTTGGTTTGGTCAATACACATTTTCTTTAATAACTCGGTAAATATATATGCTAGAATGACGAGAGAGGGCTTAAAAGTTTTGCCTCACTAATTCCCATCTTTTAAAATTCGTTAATATCACATCCGGGGCTTTTCTGACCATTTTTGGGCCCAAAAACTCAAAATTTGAAAGATTAATCCCCAAAAAAGCTGTTTAGAGTTTTCCGATTGTTTTGCCCAACAAACTTGTTCAACTGATTATAGAAAGGAACGTCCCTACCAAATTTGAAGTAAATCGGACAAAAAATGTGACCGCTAGGGTGCATACACACACATATTGTATATACATACATATATATATATATATATATATATATATATATATATATATATATATATATAATTTTGAACGAACCCCCAAAACGTGTTCAGGGGGTCATGTTAGGAACTTCTATGGTGGTCCCGGGCTTAAGTTTCACCATGCGGGTCATGCTAATAGTTCACTTTCCATAGGAAATTCACTAATAATACTTACAAAAAGTAGGGCTCACAATCATTTTGTGACAAACTTGATTCATCCAGCAGGTACGTAATTATTCTCAGTAATTACCTCACACCAGTGATTACCTCGTTAAACAGGTCGAAGGTGTGAGCTGTCGTGTACCTCGTACACTGAGGGTCAAACTTCTTCAGCGATGTTGCTCTGCAGTTGTAGAAGAACTCCCGCGGATCCGTCTGATTCTTGTTGATCAGATAGTATGCGATGAAGGGGAATTCCGCTGTAAAATATATGTAAATTTATGTAAGTCTGATCAAGATAGAGAAATGTAATTGTAAGAATTCTAATTTTCAATTACCTTGTACCGGTAGTGCTAAAATTACCCAAACAACCTGAACAGGAAAGTTTAAAAATTCATATTCAATCAAATATGAAAACATTAAAAATAGATTTTTAACTTATCTGGGACAAATAAGATGTATATGGAGGCCAAAACTTCTACTACCGTTAAAAAACGTCTTGGGGAGCAGCAAGGAGTAAAGAGGACCAAGGAGGTTTTCAGCTGTCAATGTATATATATTTGTCAAAGACAAACTCGATAGACTTGATGCGCTCTAAGAATTCTTGGGAAATTTTGTCAAACCAATTAACTGCTGATTTGAGGAAAATGAGATGCAGTAACACATTTCAAAACATAACCCATGTGGAAAAAACGTCTCGACCAGGTTCTGGCCAGTTCTGCTACATATATAATTTTTTCCATGAGGGCAGGTCGAAAATAGTCTGTACAAAGTCAATTATAAATAATTCAAATCATTAAAATTTTTGTACAAATAGTATACTTAAAGTTCACTTCAATAAACTCCTGTAGACATATCAACAATTGTCTAATCAACAATTGTAGAAGGCTACAGGAACAGTGCTAATAAATCAAATATCAAAAGTAAATGGAGACCTAAAAACAATATAGACCAGAGCAACAAAAAAACCCATACCATTTGTAGCTGTGCTTCGCCACTAGAGTTCACAGTAACAAACTACTTTATCTACAACATATAGCTACTTCACTTTCATAGAATAAGTAAAAACTTCTTTACCTAAAGTCTACAGTATATGTAGCTACTTCACCTCAATAACTAAAAAACTGCTTTACTTACCATTCCTCTCGAGGTTGGACAGCAGCATTCCCTCCATTGCAGTCTTGGCAGAACCGACCTCAGACAGCAAGTCGCAGGCAGCTGTCTTCTGCTTGGCCAAGGGTCGGGTCAGAGGGGATTCCAGGATGGGCTCTATGGGTTCCATCTGTGTCATCAGGTGAATGAGGACACACAGCTTGGGGTCATCGACCTCCAGCACACTCAGCTGGCTCGGCTTGGCAGTCGGCAGTGGAAGCTGGGGAAGAGAATCGGTGTTCATTAAATGAAGGGAAAATAAAAGTACAGCACAGCTTTCCTATAAAAAAATAAAAAAATGTAAAACCTTAAACTTTTTGTTGAAGGGCACTTATTTGAAGATGATAGCCACACTGCATAACGGTACATGCAGAAAAGACCAGCTCGTAGTACCAGCTCCAGAAAAGTACATGCCTGCCTTGCTCCAAATATACATTTTAAAATAATAACTTGCAGTCTCTTGATTTGTTGTTCTATGTATGTATATATTTGAACCTTTTGTAAGGAAACAGTGAACTCTTTAGTCTTTTTACTACATATAAGCTCGACCTTTTTTTAGAAATCATAATTAATTGCCCAATGACAAATGGCACTTGAGTCTGAGTCCATTACCGAACCTTCTCAAAAATGTTTAAATTTTGTTCAGGGCCTTTTGGCAAACCTCAAACCATGAGGTAAACACTCTAATAACTACACTACCCAGACAGTCAAATTAGTTATAAGTTAGCACAGTTAGCAATAAGATACACAGTTTGTGATAAACTAGCCAGTTTTGAGTAGCCTGTATTACAATTTGTACACTGTCAAAACAAAAATACAAAAAATCCACAAAGATAGAAACCTGATACCACAATAGCAACTATATTTGTCTTACGTTAAATTGTCTGGATAGGAAATGTTATCAAGTAACTACTTTCAGATGACTTTCAGGCAGGGTTTAAGCTGCGGTCGCATTTGTCGCAAAATGCGATATGCACCACGAAAATGCGACAATATTTGGGCAGGCTGTCGCTTTTTTGCTACAAAGAAAAGTATAATAAATATTTAAATGTTATTGCAGAAAATCTGGTTTTAACCATACAAATTGTATTAAAAGTCCGTGATCATGATCCACAACCAAAAATATTAGAAGAGTAGTTGGGATGTTGGAGAGGCTTAACGTTGCGTTGGTTGCACTACGTCATTTTACCGATCGCCTCTGAGTGAGTGGTAGAGGAGACGAGCCTACGTTACGTGAACAGTTGCTGTCGATTTCAACTGCGTACCGTGTAAACGGAACGGGCAAGTTACTAAAATGACAGTTGTAATTACAGTAGCTAACCCCCTAGCAGACGTCATGCGCTCTCCGCTGTGACTCGGTTTGGCGCGCACTCTGTAGTAGCCGAGCGAATTGGCGAGTGCGAGAATGTTGAGGGCTAATTCGCCTCCGAAAGGGATGACTGCGCTCGCGTCGCAATCGTACCGATTCTTGTCGGTTGTTGTGACCGAGTCAAAGGAGACGAGCGGCAGGTCCTCCATACTTAGTGCCGCTCGTGGTCTCAACTCGCTGCAGAATGTGGACGGTTACACGAGCACGAGTCGCTCGAAATCGCAACGATCGGGCGAAAGTGTAGAGGTACCCTAGCGAAAACAGACAACTCGAAATCGGTAATGCGCAAATGCGATCGCGATATGCTTTGAGGTTATGTTTCAGAGTGTAATGTTTGGGGTGTGTGAGTTTTCGTTGTTCTGGAACCATATTAGGCCTATTCTATTAGAATGTTTAGTATATTTCCATTTCAAACTTTAATGGTTAAAATGGATAAGTTACCAAGAAAAGTAGACTCTGCTGAATTATATACATTACGGTATTTAAATTTTAAACCTTAAAAACAAATACAAGCAAAAAACAACTTAAGACCAAAAAATAGTATAATGTCATGCGAGTAAAAATGCGAAAAGGAAAATATTTTTGCTACAAGTCTCTAAGAGCTTTTAGCATTTTTGCTCAAAGAATTTTTTTCCCAGCTGAATCCCTGCTTTCAGGAGTACTATAAAATATTGGCAGGGAAGTACTCAACGGTGTGCATTTCAGGATATATGCCCTCCCCTCCTCCTGTTGTATCAGAACACGGGACAAATATCTTACACACCAGATATCTCAAAAGGTACAGTCATTATTATTTGTTGGTAATAAAATTGTATCAGATCAATGCATCCCTTGTCATCATGTCCCAGGACTACCTTAAAACTGGTCTATACCAGTTTTGAGGCTGACATTGGGTACAGCAAATTTAGTTGTCATTACATATCGTAAGTCTTTTGGCTGTCCATTATGACAAACTTCCCTTTCACCTTTGGTCCCTCCATTTGCAGCGGCTAGGGACAGAATCTCCGGGTTTGGTCCCCAACTGCCAACCTGAGAATGGATGGTCCCTGGCCGTTGTACATGGATACCCTGTCAGTTGAGTTGACCAGTTGGAGGGCAGAATGTGGGTCCCCTGTTTGAGAGCCTCATCCCAGCTGCCACAGGGGCACGGGAGTTGGCCTTCTGAAGGGTCGATTTGGCTGCTGTCCCATCCCACCCTTTCCTTTCCTGCTATATCCTCTCTTTCTTCACTTTCTTTTAACCTGCACAATATTTCCGCTTGTAGAAGATGTGACTAGCAGCTATGCTGGGGTTTTCTAATCCGAGACAATGATGACGAATGATGATGATCACTTGTCATCTAACCAACCGGTGAGTTTAGGTACAATTAACTTTCCCTGAGCCACTTCTCCCAAGCACCACACAATTAACAAATGGCTTAATTGATTACATCATTAACAACCAGGTTCTAAGTAGCACCCACCGGGACGCCCGCTGGCAGAAACCTGTCGATGCTGGCCACTGGGATGATGAAGCAATCCCTGTCGAGGGTGGCCAGGGTGATGGGTTCCGCGCGGGGGACAGACTGCAGCATGATGGGGCTACTGGTGTTGTTGTTGTACACCCCCGGCCGTGCACCGCCATTGTTGAAGCTCACCTGAGGAACATTTGCATGTTAAAAAACTTTAAGTATTTTTAAAAGTAGATTTTGACTATTTGTATATGATTACTTGATTATTAAATCTGACATACGGTATATTAAAGAGTCCAGCACTTCTTAAGACTGAATCTGTTTAGTAATTGCCTGGGTATATTAGAGAGAAAATTCCGTTTCTGTCCGTTTTGTTTCAGAAGAACGTGATGCCTAAAGATTGAGCACTAAGAATTAAGAGGCAATTGGAAACACAATAAGTGCTGCTGGTTAGGCATAAGTTACGGTGAAAGTTGGAACAACTCTAATCATATGTTGTGCCGTCTAAGGTGTTACACACCACAGAGTACCAACAAATTAGTACCGATCCAAACAATTCCTCTGGTTAACCTCTGTGTAAATGAGTCTAAGACAGAAACAAACTTTTTCTCTTTAAACAATCAAACAGGCAAATTTTTAAACACCATTCATGTAAAAATTCTTGGAATTCATTTTTAGATAGTAAAATGACATGGGAAGTTCACATCCAAAATCTATATAAAAGGTTATCCAGAATATTATTCTTGCTTCGGAAATTAAAAACATGCATAACCCGATCAGTACTTCTCAGTTCTTACTTTGCATTTTGCCATTCTCTACTTTCTTACGGAGTCCGCCTGTGGGGAGTGCTCCATCATCATCCATCGCATTTATATATCAAAAGAAAGCTATACAAGTAATTAATAATCTCAGCCACTTATAAAGTTGTAGGGAAAGTTTCAAAGTATTTAAAATTATGACTTCACCTCCGTTATTTATATTCACAAACTTATTATATGTAAAAAAACATGAGCATTCTTTCCAAGACAGAGCAACAGTTCATAACCATAATACCCGTAGTAAACATTACATAAATCTGCCACAGGTTAGACTTAACAAATCCATCAACAACCACTATTAATCTATTTCCAGCAAATTAAATTTTTAATAAGCTGCCAGTCTCTGTAGGAACATTAAATCTCATCAAATTTAAGAAGGTCTTGAAAGTTTTCTTACAGGAAAATGTGTTTTACTGTAACCAAGAGTATATGAATTTTGATTTTTCTTATTTTAAGATAGAATAAATATTAAGTAACCACATGTTGAGTAATTATACCATTATCTATAATATTATAAAGAAGAGGTGGTTTCTGTCTGTCTGTCTGTCTGTCTGTCTGATGTTCCGGGTGAACACAAAAACTACTTAACCGACTGGGCTGAAACTTTACACAAACGTAGATCTTAAACCCATGCAACACATAGGACTATTTACTTCCTTAAAATCCCCTCGGGCTACGCCCCGTGAACGTTTTAAGTTTCAATGTTTACATTTCATAAGAAAATAAACATTCAGAAACTGTAATGTGAACAGCTGAGGGCAGTTACATTTGACAGCTTAAAGAGCAGAAGCAAGAACAACAGCTGTTCCAAGCTAACTCAAATGCAATTTGCATTGACTATAGAACGGGTAAGGAAAACCCCTGTGCGAAGAACGTTTACATCAAGTATATATATATTTATTTATTAAAATATACCGTATAATTAATCTATATAAATAAAATTAGAGTTTTGTCTGTACATTGCTTGGGATTATGAAATTTTTGCATATTTTCACGTTTTACACCCTAGGGAAACCAAAACAAATCTTATCTCAATTTATGTCTGTCTGTCTGTCTGTCGGATGCTCAAGGACGGGTTTTTGTTGCTTTTCACTGGAAAACGGATGCACTGACATTAATGAATCTTTGTTTCTTTGTCCTATATATGCGTGAGAAGGTTTTAGGGCACTATAAACTGGCATACGCCTTTTAAACAAATAATGGCGGCCGCTCAAAAACGTGATTTTGTGCGCTTTTGGTCATGTTTTATTCGTTTTTCACAGGAAAACGGGTGCACCGATTTTTATGCAACTTTTTTCTATGTTCTATATGTGCGTTAGAATGTTTTAGGCTAATTGGATTGTTTTAAATTACCTTAGGACACTGCCCCATAGGGTTTTAAAGATCCTATGCTACTCTTACGGACAAAGCATTTATTTATATTGAACCAGATGATGGCATAGTTATTCTATAAATAGGTGTTGTAGTTCTTTTTTAAAACGTTGAGTGAAGATTGGTAATAAATAACATAAGTGGATATATGATCTAAATCTATATTAGTCAGACTCAAGCACTCACTGACATAGTGATCACTTTATCTAAGAAACGACAATGTCTATTGAAGATAAAATTTTGGATGGTGGTTCCCCTTATGCTGCAGATTCACAGTAAGAATAATTTAAAAAAAGTCCTATACGTCTCTTCGCTAATTTACTTTTATGACAATTTTATGAGTATTAGTATTTACTGGACCTTTGTAAGTTACATTTCGGTAGGAACATAACTAATTCATCAGAACAAAACGCAAGCCTATTCCTGTTACGAAAATGTTTAACGGCTTCGCCCCCCGGAATTTCAAAATACAATATTATTTTAACAATCTTGCACGTACTCTTGGACTGATGGATCTGAAATTCGGTAGGAATGTAGCTGATAGCTCAGTGCAGACATTTACCTACTCCAGACACAAATATACTCAAGGACTCTGGCCCAATGGCCTTTAATATAAGCGTGTTAGTCATAACACATCAACTACTCAACCAGTAGAGCTGAAATTTGATGCCTTAAAGGAAATAAGAAACAACATCATGGGGAGTCACGGTGTTGTTCTCTGGAGATTTCACACAGACCCTTTGTCGTAAGTGAGACATGAGTGGACGAGTCTACGCCTCTCTAAAAATATATTTTATGTAGCCGGCCACTGAGCGTCTGAACTTAACAGTAAATATGAAAATGTATTTTTGAGAAGATTAAGGGGTTGAGCAGTTTTCTTATGCGCTTTTAAAAGTTGAGATTGGGACATTGAAAAACAAATTAAGTCTCAGAAACATCTATCCTTCACTCGGCACTATCGATGAGTCACAGGATTTACTGATTGACAGTTTGTTACACCGAGGTTCATAAACAGTTTAATCTGGAAAGTGCCTGGCTCTGTGATTGTGCCATCCCCACGTCCAACAACAACGGAGCAAGCAATGAACAATGAACAAGCAACGGAGATCAACACAAACATCAAATGTAGGTCTATTCCAAAGGGAGGAACGAACATATACAATATGTAATACCGTTCATTTAACCATGACCACTGTTAGAACAGTTCGTATATTTTGATTTACATTTATTTAAATAAAATCAAATAGTCATATGTTTTTAAAACATATGATTTTTCCGAGATTAAATTGTTTATTTACAATTATAATGAAAACAGGACCTGGCAAGAATGGTGATTTTAAAAGTGGTTTGTCAATGTTTTTAAAGTTTAATGTTTCGTTACATTACTATTAATTTATTGGAATGTAAAGATTAATGTATCAAAGTATTTAAAATGTTAAATTAAACAGGGTTAATATTTTGTTGTACTTGAGTTCTTTTATTTCTAAAATCGAATCCAAAGTGTTACGTGTACCGATTTGGAGTAGCAAAAACCACA
Organism: Allygus modestus; assembly: GCA_963675035.1. Classification (NCBI taxonomy): domain Eukaryota; kingdom Metazoa; phylum Arthropoda; class Insecta; order Hemiptera; family Cicadellidae; genus Allygus; species Allygus modestus. The sequence goes on from OY776116.1 coordinate 48,096,863, forward strand.
CCGTTCACTACCCGACAGAGTTCCTCAACTTGGCAGCATTACCCGAACTATCTGCCATAGTATATTTCATTAATTTTAATTTAAATCTACTTTAAAAGTGTAAAATGTAATTTTAATATTGTAAAATTATGTGGGTTGTTGATATTTTTAGTTAATCTGCCATTTATGTACAACCCGTACGAAGGACGGGTACATCAGCTAGTTATTTATATAATCTCTATATATAATTCCGTAAGTCAAATTTTTGTAAAGAAATTGTGAGTGACTGGATGGCCGTAGAAGGATGGGAGGGGTATCATTTTAAAGGTCTTGACGTGAATTTTGAGGGAAAACTATTCATTTTTCTTATTTTTTTACCATAAAGTCGCAACAGAATAAAACTTTTCCCATTAAAACAACATGGGGTTTAATTTGTTTACATCTTTTGAAATTAAAACAGCTGTGCCACAGAGTTAAATTAGCCTTTGATATTGATACCAGCTGTACTTATTCAGTTTGTTTACTTTTAAACTACAGCAATGTATAATGAAGGTTGATCAAAAATTTATGTATTTTGGTTTTTTAGGGGCTTTTGCCCCTTCAAGCCACTAGTAAACTATATTTTGTCAATTTTTTCAATTTCTAAGACACATTGTTTAAACTGAATGGAATGTGTGTTATGTTTATTTTATGTTTTGCATATTGTTACTCGATATGACATGGCCGAATAAGTATTGTTATGTACTTAATGGCTAAATAAATGACTATTATTGACTACTATTCCTAGCGTTGTCGAACTTGTATTTTAATCCCACTAAACATTGGAGAATATCTTAACTTGAGAAGAGAGGATTTAATTGGTTACTATGTTGGTTGCCATCGGAGCAGAGGGGACAGAGGGGAAAACTGACGATCAACCATGCGAAGGCTTCATTTTTTTACCCCAGACGAGAGCTCTGGATATATTAACCCAACGAGGTCTCGTCTCATGTCAGCTGAGAAACATATAACTTTTGGAGATAGGATTTGATTGGTTGGCTGGTGAAAATAGCGGTCAGCATGTAGGCTTCACTTTTTTACCCCATAATAAACCTCTATACGTATTAACCTCGATGGTTATTTACGTCTATGTCACTAACCAACACTTAATACATGAGGAGATTTTAATAATGATTATTTCCATTGCTCGAAACCGAGCAAAGTTATTTAATCTTTTGCCGTATGAAAAGAGTTTGTCTTGCCATTTCAGCAGTTTGAATTCTCATTTCATAACAAATATTGATACTGTAAAGCTACGTTTTTGTTGTGTAGTCAGCTGTTTTATAATGCAATTTAATTAAATAGATCTACATGTTATCTATGTTATGTTGTGTGGTATGTTCATGTTTACAGGGAACAAACTAACTATGAGGTTGCCTTGTGCCCTTCAGAATAGGAGTATTGAAAAAAAAACACTTTGCACAGCTACAGATTGAGGCCATTTATTTGATACCTCAATCCTCAAAATTGGTTTAGAAATAACGATGAGTTTTGTTCATAAATATCTCGTTAGTGCATTATAGATAGGTGTTATAATTAGTTGGTATCCTTCTCATATACAGGGTGTAGACAAACTTCCTGGACACACTTTGTGTATTTGTTCTTTAGGTTGAGACAATCATATAACATCATATAAACACAGTGGCGTAACTCACTTTTTTGCCCCCCCCCCCCCCCCCGAAAATTATTTTCAGGCCTGAAAATTATTTATCATAAAGTACAGTTTCACCCTATCCCCATCCATCATTCTAGATTCTGGGATGAGGTTGCATGACCAAAACGTTTCCTAACCTCCAAATACATAACTTCAGTTCAGCTTCAGTATTGCACAATTTTGGTTATTTAATAACGCCCAAAGGTATTTAGGCTAGCTATAATGTTTTTTATTGTTTCATCACGTCAATGAAGCATAAAATACCTAAGAATTAAGTCGACAAGTGTCGCGTCAAAACGTGAAGCCTCATAACGTCCAGAACCCAGGTCAGCAATTCGTTCTGTTCCTGTCCAAATGTTGAAAAGGTATTTGGACAATTTGGAGTGGATTCAGATTTTTGGAGTGAAATGGCCGCTATAGTGTGTATGGTTGTACCTTTAGGTTTTGAAAAGGAGCTTATCATGAGCCCCCCCCTTGGTTTATCATTTATCACTATCCTAATGCTGATTTACCCTCCAAAAGACCAAAATCTTTACTGAGACTAACAACTGTTTTAAAATTGTTATACAAAATGATGAAATAATTGTTAAAATAGCTCAGTTTAAAGATTACTTTAAAGTAATTAGAATTGAGGAAAATTAAAATAATAACATTATTGCAGTTTTAAAGTGTGTAATTTATTAATCACTGAGCATAACGAATGAAAGGTCTGTTACTAGGCTAAAAATATATTAATTCATAAAGTTGTACTAACCAAATGAATGCTATTTTGAAATGCTTTGAAAATTAAATATAAAAATTTCATCCCATTATGTGGGCCTCCAGAGCTTTTATCTCGGCCCAAGGTTTTCATGTAACTCAGCTTCTATTTAAGGTAGAAAGTTTAAATTCAGCTCCAATATTCATCTTAAAAGGCTCACAAAAAGTGTATATAATTTGATTAATTTAAAGGCAACAGTTTCAAGATGGCGATGGCGGCTTTTTAAAGTTTTTGATGTCAAATTCCATGAAAACCGTTAGTTTTCTCAAAACATGTTTCCAGTAGTAGAAAATGTGAAATTTCAAAGCGAACAAAATGAAACAGTACTTGTTGCAATCGGATAAGAAATAACTGCGTTATTAGCTATTTACCTAACTATTTGTCAACTACATACTGCAAAATGTCAAATAACAAGGTATAAATTGCAAATACTGGCAAATATTACTAAAAAAAGTGTTATTTACTGAAGTAAATAGCTAATAACTCAGTTATTCCTTATCCGATTGCAGGAAACTAGGTGTCGTTTTGTTTGTTTTACAATTCTATATATTTTACTGCTGAAAACAAATTTTGATAAAACTAACGGGTTTTCATGAAATTTGAATTTAAAAACTTTAAATGGCTGCCATCTTGAAACCAATGCAGTTGATCAAATTTCAAGTTAACATTAATCAAATTTTATACACTTGTTGTGATTCCTAAGATACACGTTGGAGGTTGGAGCCGAATTTAAACTTTCCATCTTGTACTTTAACACAGACTTTGCATGTAGCCATTTTAAACTTTTGATTGAAAAGAAAATTTGCGGAAATGAAATTAAAATCCATCAATGGGCCACGCCTTTAACATAGTAAACAAGCTTTTAGGAAAATTAAACTATGGATGACGGATAGTATTTGTTCACATAATCCTATACAAAATTTGTATAAAAGGTTAAAAATAATTGTAAACTGAAACAGTACTACATTTATATAATTACTTCTTATCAACCAACTCAGTCATTGTCGAGAAATAGTTATTAAATTCTTCCGAAATCTTTTGTTGATCAGTTATCATGATAATTAAATTATCTACTGGGTTGATAGCTTAAGTTATCAGGACAAAAAACAACAAAATTACCTAAAGAGTGCCCAAATTTCTTCGCTGATCATAAATAAAATGCATCAATTTTTATTATTACAGTGTCATTACCACAACTTTAAATGGTTCTCAATTCGCTAAAGAGCGGTAAATCCCCAGCACATGATAGTATAGTTCAGATCGTGTAAAACAATGTTTCCAGAAATTCCTGATTTTGTTTAATTTTAAATTAATTTAAGTATTTCAACAGTAGTGATCCTTTAAGTGCTTCACAGGATTCTAAATCCTGTGTGCAAAAAAGTCTGAGTATTTTATATGGTAGCTACAGGCAAATTTATCTTTCTACACTTTTTCATTAGTGTTCGAAAAGATGATGAAACAAAAATAGTTTATTATGATTGTATATGGTTTTTTAGGTAAACAAGATCAGTAATGAATGATTCTGCTGTTCAAAGAACAGTTGATATAGTAAAATATTTGGTATATAAAAGAACATTTCTGTTGTTAAAATAAATTATTTATATATAGAAAATAAATCAATAGTTTATTCATTTACTGACTAGTGAATTCTTCACAGATAGCTTCACTCAGTTAACATTATAAAAGTCAATGGAAAATTAAATAAACAGCCAATTTATATGAAAGCTTTATTTAATTAGACAAATTACTCTGATGAAAGTTAAATATTAGTTTTATTCAGACCCATTGTTCTAGCAACCTCGCCATTGTTCTATCAACCATGTTGATAGTCTTTGGGGTGTAATTTAAAATAAAAATCAAATCCCGACCTTGGTAAAAGATTGATCATCGGTACTACTTTTTAGGACACTTTTTTGGAACCCCTTTGATGCACAACATATTATTCGGTTAGTTTTGAGTTTCTCCGCATTATACAACTGACTAACAACTCCTGTAACTCCAACGACCTCTTAAATTTAAACATTCATGATTGTTGATTGGAAAGACCATATGTTTAACTAACATACTAATTGATCATTGAAGTTTTAGCATTTTCAATATCTCACTAACCAATTCACGTAAAGCAATGATCAAAATACCAAATTGATTGTTTTTTCAGCTGAATTCAATGGTATGAATTAAAATTTGGTTGACATAACAATTACATGTGAAAACCCCAAAAAAATGTTGGAGTACAAAACCCCCCAAAAACTCCCCTTCAGATGGTGCGATTTGACTGGTTTTCGAACTCGTTCAAATAAATGGTACTTTACATATTCGTACCAAATTTTATTAAGATTGGACCTTTATTACGAGAGTTATCGTGCTTACGGACACATAAATAAATATATACATATAATATATATATATATATATAAATTTGAACGAATGCTGTTTTTGGCATCTGGGGACCTCAAAACGAAAAGTTATCATGGTCTCGGGCTTAAGTCTTACCATGAGACCTACGGTAATAGTTTCTTCCCTATAGGGTAAATTCGCTAATAGCTTTCCTCAGTTATTTAGTTGCAATATATCATACTATTTACCGTATTATATACCAAACTGTAGTTAAAATGTACGTTTTGTAAAATTTTAATTAGAAGTAAAATCAAAACATATTGCCAAATATTTGTAACGTGAAATATTACAAACTTTTAACATATATCAAAGAGTATTTTCGCTACTCAGAACTTATAAAATATATTCTACAGGGTAAAACCTCAGTTATAAAAGTTTTCCAGTAAAACTGTCCGCATTGAAACAAAGGGTGATAATTCACGAGACCAAAACTTTGTTTTGAACCCGGGGAACGATCGAAGCACCGGGAGAGCAATCTGTCAAGCGAGTACTCACTACCTTACTGCCTGTGAGGTGGAGGATAACAAGTCATGTATGTGCTTAATTGGGCCAGGAGAAATAAAGTACTTGACTGATTAGTTTTGGTTTTAATTCAAGAATAAACATACACTATCATATTTAGAATGCAATTGGATTGCATTGAAATTTTAAAGTCTGCTAGATTGATATTGATTGCTTTGGGATTTATATAAAATCACACATGCATTCATATTTGTATCAATAGATGGATGTAGTATATCTTTATTGATTTGTGATTTATATATGTCAATATATCTAAAAAATTTCTAAAATACGAACTAGTAAAATCACGGTCTTGTAACCAGTTTAATCCAGGGTTTCTAAGTCGAATTCAGTCTGGCTTCCTTCCAAGAGTCCCAGCTTTAGCGTATCCAAAAGAAGATGGACAAACAAACGTTGAAACATACACACCCTTATATTTTTCTTAGTTCGTTTCTGGGTAATAGTTAAAGTTATTGTTTATGGCAAACAACGTTAGTTTATTTAAGTATTCACGAGTTTCTACTTTGGGATCGTGATACAGTTGAAGTATAGGCCTATAACCTTTTCGACTTTTTAAACAAGTTTAAAAATACTCTCCTTTGTAATACTCTATTACTCGATTTACTATATTCGTAAGTTTAGCGATGATTAAAAACTTAATAATATGAACTTAATAAACATGAAATGTTGTACAGGGAGTTCCTTACACAATGTAGGTGAGTACTAGAAAAGTAATTTACCGATCTGATATTAGGGCTCCGCACCACGGGTGGTCTAACGTACATTCAATTTATTTGACCATATGACAGCATAAAGAGGTGTTAGGCCTACTTATTCGAAATAGTTCAAATAGTTAACCACAAAATGTTAAGCATAGATTAAGAACTCACAAAGTTTGTATCAACAGGTTAAATCGGGTACTATGGCAGCTAGTTTGAATGTGCGTATCTAAAATACGAAACAAACCAAAAATAACCACAATTCCAACAGTTTTACAATCGAAACAATGTTGGTGCATGTGATACATATATTTCTGAAATAGATAAATTTCATAAAGTTGAACGAAATTCGATACCTACTTATTTACTTTTGAAACGAAGAAAAATGTTCTCTATTTAACAGTAATACATTTTAAAATAAATATTTTTATAATTGTTTCAAGTAAAAAAAAAAACATTGAATGGAAAATAAAACTTTACTATCTGGCCCGACAGACCTTGTCCTGTCCTATGTTATTGATTTGTTTTATGTCAAATACTCGTTCATTTTCAAGATGAGCTCGTTCGCTACGCTCACTCTCTTATCGGAAAAAGAGTTTGGGTTGCCATTCCAGTAGTTTTTTATTTCCACAATGAACATATGTTTATGCCTTTCAAGTATGTTTACAGCGGTTTGGTGTAACTAACTGAACTTTGATCAAATCAATGAGAACTTTGAAGGCCAGTGGGTCAGAGCCCTTAGGTCGGATTACAAATTTTCTTTTATAAGAACCTTGTCCTGACATTAACGAACACAACAAAAAAAGAATTATTCAATTTGGTGCACTCATTCTCAAGTGATGGCGTGACCAAGGGAAATAGGGATTCATTTTCATATATTAAGACTGCTTGTCGAAGGTCCTGAACAAATTTCCTAAGGCCATTGATCATTCAGGACGAAGCAGTAATTCTCAGACTTGTCAAAATGTAATTACAAAAGTGTCAGTACGCCCTGATAGCATGTAGATTATATTGCTGCTCCACGATACTGCAGCCTTTACCTGATGTCTAATCGTCCCTACTGTATCGAAGCAAGCGTGCCTGGATTAATTTCGTACACCGATAACTAGTTAGAATATATTATTTTTTATAATACCACTTTTTATAAGTTTTCTGGAACGTATTAGTACTACTGTTTGTCCTTAAAAAAAATATGAGTAACAATATTCACAATCGTTTACTATACACGCATTTCATAATTTACGCAAAAATATGTAAACTGCAATTTGATAAACAAACCTTGTATTTGAATACCTTCAAATGTTTAGTAATGTATGCATTATTAAGTCAGATAGCCTGGCCTAGATGATGTACTGCTACTTTATTATTACTTGCTACTCAGCTACTTTACTTCATGGAAGATCCTAAAATTTCAAACTTAACCCACTTATTTAGGAAACATAAAATACACATTTGGGGAGAACCACACACAACCAAAATTAAACGTAAACTTGTGAACCAGATTACAATGTATTTAAAAATCAGTATTCTTACGTAGAGAGCTCAAAATTCCACATTCTTTAAATATTACTCAATTTGTTATTGATTAATACTAGTCAATATAAAATATAAAAATTAATAGCAATGAAAACAGAACATAAAGTACGAATAAACTATAGAATAATAACATATTTTAAAATTATTTACGTTACCTGATGCGTAATATTAATAATTAATAGTAAGTCGTCCATTTACTAGGCTGTTTTTTATTTGTACGTCCAATGACGTAAATAACCAATAAATAGAATCCTATCCAACACATTTATAAAAGAAAGGTAGTGTGTCTGCCTGTCTGTCTGTGTCTAGAACTTTTATGTTCCTTAACGTAAAAACTACTGAACGCATCGAACTGAAAATTAGAGGCCTGTTCCCATCTTGGCAATCCCTTAGCGCTCCACCCCAGTGGCCATTAAAGATACAATGTTATTCTTATGGGCAATGAATAGAATAATTACTTAAACAGATGTAGTTGTAGCAGAAATTTTAATCAGCTTTTCGAAGCACGGGTTTCAGCTAGTGCTTAATAAATTCAAACCAATTCCAGAAAATCTTAAAGCCGTTTAGTTTTAAATAATGTACAGTATGTTTAATGGCATAGATTTAGCAAACAAATTTTAGACAAATCCTATAAATAACGGTAATGGAGATTCTAAGCTGCAGTATGATATAGTGAAAAGTTCAATTGGTAAACCAGCAAACAAAAAGTATTGGAAAATGGGGATTTTGTTGAATATCTGCAGACGATAGCCGACGAAATTAAAGATTACCTTAACAATGTTTACAATGCCACTGACGCAGCACCGCAGCACCGGATCTCTTATAACCGCTGTGTTTCTCAATAATATAACTGAAGGTCATAATTTTACTCTCTCCTACGGTTTTATGTCGAATATTATTAAGGAGTTTAAAACAAAATATTTATGGGTTATGATAATTTAACTGCATCCCGTACTAAAAATGCTGGTGATAAATAGCACCAATTATTCCTATTTATTTACTTCAGATTATCATCAGGTGTTTTCCTGAAGTTACTACAGTATAACAAAGTATTGTCTTTCCAAAAATAAATCACTCAATATTGACAACATACAGACTTCAGATATTGATCAGTCTCCTCTCTGTTGTTTTTTCTAAAGTACTCGGGAAATGTTTGAAAGCCAGGCTTTAAGATTTCAAATTAGCAAGCAGTTTGTATTTACAAATGTACCCCCATCACAGCAAACCTGCATACTCAGCGAATTTCCAATGAAGATATAACTGTCTTAATACTACATAAGTACACTTACCAAGTTTCATAAAAATATATTCACAAATATGCAATATATACAATTTTAATTATTCTCCATAAGAATAACATTGGGGCTGAGTACGCAGGTTTGCTGAATCAAGGAACACAAAAATGGGTTTTTATGCTAATATCAATATAACTCAACTAGGTGAAGTCATTTACCAGTTTTTATTCATTTATGTTCATAATTAAGGGAGATATGGCATTTAATTATTATCCATAAGAATAACATTGGGCTGGAGTACGCAGGTTTGCTGCCACGGAAGCCTTTATCAAAAAATTTTTTTCTGAGCAAATATCAATGGACCACAACCAGATGAAGCCTTATACCAAGTTTCGCTAGTATACGTTCGTAAATAAGCGAGATATAATTTTTTCACTTCCCTCCATAAGAATAACATTAGACAACGTAATGTGTTTAGCACTTTCAATATCTCGGTAACCAATTGACATAGAGGAATTATCAAAATACCAAATTGTGTGTTTTTTTAAGCTGAATCCAATGGTGAAAACTAAAATTTGGCTATTTCCAAAATTATATGTACAAAATTCAAAAACCCATTTTTGGGGTACAAAACCCCCCCAAAATACCCCTTCGGATTGAGCGATCTAGCTGGTTTTCGAACTTAAAGTCATAAAAAACGTCTTAAAACGTAAAGCCTATGTGTAGATGTTAAAAAGGCAAAGGATTTAATTAACTGTAACATTCTCTCATCAAAGCTTTAGGTGATTGGAATCTGGGGGTCGCCCTAAACTGATACGCTATTTACCTCACAGTTACCTCACAGGCCGTGCATATCAGGTGAGAGTGGACATAGACAGTTAAGAAATATAAAGTTGTATTTTCCTATGGAGTGGGCCAAACTCTGAGCACTCCTCTTCTTGTGGTGGCCGGTGAGCCTCAAGCTTCGGTGCTGACAATCAATCTTGTTATTACTTTTAAAAACGATTTATTAAATGGGATATTACAGTTTCGATTTCTAATCCCCAACAAGATTTAAATACAAACTGTAACGATAGTAATCTGTGTAATCGCAAATAATAGAAAATGTAAAATACTTCAAGTATTTAGGGGGGTTGCTGGATGAAAATCTGTTTGGAAACACATTTCTACTTTACACACTTAGCTAAAGTCAAATGTCCGAATATTTTATTTGTAAGAATTATCGCAGTTTCAACGTTATATGTATTTTATATTTTGGCTTAATCCTTTCTAAATTACAATACGGGGTATCTTGTTGGGGAGGAGGTGCAACAGTAACAGATGGTTTACGGAAAACTCAAAATAAGTTCATGCGTCTAACATCTTTTACATTGGAACAGTGCTTGACAATATTTTCGGTTTAACAGTTGTTGCTTTAAAAAGGTTTTACGTTTTTTCCACAACAAGATGGGCAATAAAGGTGACACAAGAGATAATTTTAATATGAGAAGGATCGATCAACGGATATTTAAAACACTAAAAGTCAGTCAAACTATGTTTAAAAACTCATTTGTGTACTTAGGACCTAATTATTTAAATAAAATGCCTATGGAAGTAACAACAAATATTAATTTAAGATGATTTTGTAGTAAGTTAAAAACACGGTTATTTAAAGTAAAGGATGCAAGTTTATTAAGGAGTAGATTAAGACCAATACATATATTTTGTCACTCTCACAAAACATTTTATTTTTCAAATTTTAGAATCAAGCAGAATGAAACATATTTTGAGCTATATTCGGTTACAGGAAAAGAAATATTTTATTACTGTGTTTTTTGTGTTAAGCAGGTTACAGACACTTTAGGAAACGTTATCTATGTCGACATCTAATGGAGACTGGGCTCAGATAAAGCTAAATGTTTGTTTTAAAATTAAGAATAACTAACCACAAATACTGGACATAGTGGTTGTGAATTCCAAGTCTATTAATTGTGTTTTAAAATGTGTCATTCATGGAATAAATATTAGAGTAATAAAACTCAGGGATAAAGTTCATGAGCACAATAGGATCCTGAAGTAAGAGCCATAAGAATGAATGGATCACATTCTCGCCCTCCCAATGCTCGTAAAATATAAATGATCCCTGTCAAAGGAATAGACATTCTTTGATGCGTTTCTTTCTGAAGGTTAATGTTTAGGTTTAAATCTTTTGACGATTATTTATTTCATCTGGATTGTGTGAATTGTCGTGGACAAATTACAAAAAAAAACTTAAAGTTCTTAAATTCTGTTTTAAATAACTTTAACACGTAGAAAATAAAGATAAATTTATAATGAACTTGATTGGTTATAATAATATTACATTAAATAAATAACAGTAAAGTTGAAGGAGTATATGTATTGTGTTAGTAATAGTTAAAAAAATATATATTCATACAAATAAATGTAGTCTAATTTGATTTATTATTCCTCGGACAGAGTTGTTGCCTTAAGATTCGTCTTTAAAATTATTTTAATGCTAAAAATAACTACAGTACGAATATAAATAAAAACTATTTTAAAATCGATTCACGTTGGGCGTCATGCAATAAATGAGTGCTTTTAGTACAGTCATCATTGTCACAATGTGTTACATATGATGGAATACTTTTGGAAGAAACCCTATAATTTGGTAAAGTCGCATACAGGGGTTAAAATTAGTTTAATTTATGTATTCAGTTTGTACGCAAAAATACAGTTGAAATCAAAAACACAAACAATAATATTCACTTGTATAGAAAGCTAATATTAGCTCATTTATCTTTATTATTACCTTAAAGGTTGAAGCTATGAATTTCACTATAAAGGTTAGATCAATTACAAATGTTAAAAAAGAATAGTCAGAAACAGTCAGTTTACTTAGTTACTATGGGTAGTTCAGTAGAGTTAACGGTCTAATACTATGGGGTACTCCTACTTGTGTTACTGCTAAAGGAATTCTACTTCAGCTATCTGTCTGGATATTCTTCTTGAGTTACATGACTAAATTGGGGTATTACACCTAAATTAACTGCCTACTAGGTTTAGTTTTTAGATACAAAGAATCAATATAAATTTAAACACAATTCCACTTCACAAGAGGTATTCTACATGAGTTATCTGTCTATTAGGGATAGGCTTCTTGAGAAACCTGACTACTGAGGGCATTATTCTTGAATTATCTGTCTATAGGTGGAATTCTTCTTGAGTTACCTATTTACTGTGAGGGGGGAGGGGGGTATTATTTTTGCGTTTGGGACTATTATTCTTCAGTTACCTGACTGCTTAGGGTATTTGTACTAAATTAACCGACTACCAGATTGAGTTTTTAGGAAAGATTTGTTAATAGAACAAATTAAAATTTAGATACAACTACACTTCACTAGTATTTTCTACTTGCATTACCTGCCTACTGGGAGTATCCTGATTGAGCGGGAAGTCACTTTTCCCCCCAGAAGGCTTCCTCTTGGTCCCACCTGTAGCCCACTTCATCAGAGTGACCGAGGGCCGCTTGGACGACAGGCTGTGAGGAACGTCGTCCTCGTACTCCTGTGGAAGATTAGAAGGACTTAGAAATATATGGGTGCGGTAAGCATAGTGGTCATCCATGAGGGCGTAGTCCCCCGTCCTCCCTTTGCCACCCCTCCCCGGCTTGCCGTGACCCCTGGGCTTGCCCCATTGCTGCTTACTTCCTTCCGACTGAAAGTTCTTCCGGAAGAGGATGTTCATTTCGGAATGTGGGGTTCGCGGTCTACACTACGCGACACCAAACATCGCTGCGAGCGGCTACAGCACCGACGCACCACTACTGTAGGAGAGGCCGTTAAGCAGACACTAATTTAGAAAGTTGGCCCTCTGTCCGGGTTTATTTTCAGAGACAAACAATATCGCCTCCCCCAACATTCGCTGGGTTGAGGGGCAACACTTGTTTGCCTGATCGTATCCATGTGCTGCACGTGGTGAATTCTGTGAGTCATTGTTGTGGTTGGTCGGTCATGTCATTTTGAAAGGAATAATTCGTTATTAAAAAATCGCTTATAACTTTCTTGATCAATACGATTACAACCAATTGCAATGTAGGCCTAACACAAAGCTAATTTACTTGCAGCTTAAAAAACTACTATAAATTGATTTAGTTTGTGTATTTTTACGAAGTCTAAAATTACCTCTAAACAGTTTGCGTCATTTTGACGTTGTTGGGTCTTTTCCAAATCCTCTTCCGGTTCTGTTCGGACCGTTATTATGTGTTAAATAAATTATCATTATAAACAATTGTAGATGATAAACTGATATGTACTGCCCTGTAATGCAACGACCAATGGACCACTAGAACACGATAATAATGTATTATACTATTTTGTATGGGTTGTTAGAGCAAAAATTGGATTTTTAAGCATTTAATTTATGTTTAATTTGGTTAATCATTAGTACTGAACAGATTTTATTCAAATCAATATACCGGTAAATTCATAGAAGAATAAATAACTAGCCCAAATTAAGAGTCGGTTTTCGATAATAGTAAAAATACTGCTTTAAAAAACGATCATTACAAATCACGTTAAGTGCATCAAGTACTATTTTCTTATTATAAACTTTTCCAATCTGCATTAAATTCAGTTGCATATATTGTCTCTTACTGTCAGATTTAATTAGTGAAATTCTTGCCAACTTTGTGGTATGTTTGGCACTTGAATAAGGTTGATGAAAATAAACAGCGTGTAACCAATGTTCTGTTGTAGTTGCCAATTGTGGGATTCGGCCCTAGTCGATGCACTGCAGACAACATAAACAGTAAACAAATTACAAACCATGATTGCTAAAACGTCTCCAAACCTGCAAGGACACTAATGCCAATCTGCCAATTAGGCATTAGCCTTTAATGCCTTAGGCATTAGCTTTTATAATCCACATGGAATCTAATAACAACTTAAAACACAATTTTTAATTCAACGTGTAACAAAAGCTTAATATTTTACAAAATTTATCTTGTTACTGGTTATTGTAACAATAGCCAGTAAATCTTGGTTATCTCTATTATTAAAAAAACATTATTAATTTTTGTTTTCCGATTTCGAACCTTAGAACAATTTTTTGAATATATTTACCCTCTAGATGTGTTTTGGTGGTATGAAAAAACATCCACCTTTAGTATTTCGCCGCAAAAACTTTCAGTTGAATTGTTTTTATTCTGGTTATATTTTGTTTTGGTAGTCTTAAAAAGATAAAACATTTTATGTAGAAAACACATACAGACAGATTGACAGAAAACAAAGCAAGATAGGACTATACATTATATGTATGTCGTTAAACATTTGGTTCCATGCCTGAAAGATCCCCACGCAAGGAACAGGATAACTTCTGGTCTGGGTGTGATTATATTAACATTTCCTTGACAAATTTAAAGCTAAACAATTTTTTAACATACTTGGAATCTGTGCCCAATCTGTAATATTTGTTAATATATTTGTGTAATGCTTTAAAACATAACCACTTAAAATATTGTGCATTATCCAAATTCAGTTTAAATTGGGATGTAATATATACCGTTATAATATATGGCCCTGATAGTAATCAGCATGAAAGCTGTGTCATATCTGCTGCAGTGGCCATCAAGTATTATTGTATCATGTACAACCGCATAGGTGGCCGTGTTGTTTGTACAACTAGTGTTTGAACACCATGTATAAACCTGATGTAGGCTACTTGTGTTGTGGTGAGCTAATGAGGTATTTTATTGTTTGCATGGACAAATCAGTTAATTACCTCATCTCTAGAAATAAATATAAAATAGTAACAAGCCTGAATTAAAATTTGTTTTGCAAATATTTTGCTATGTTAAAAGATATAGTTACAAATTTATATTTAGTGTTTATTTTGAATTATATATGTCCACGTTTTTGTTATTTCTTTTTTCAGACTAAGATAATTGAAAATTATTTTAATCCATATATTAATTGTTTACAAATTTAAAACAAGTTTTTTTATTGGTTTTGTGTTAAACAAGTTTTGTAACTAAATTATTACTTGTGGCTTACAGGGGCTATAGCCCCTAACATATTGTTTTTGTGTAAGTGATCATTACACAGCTGATCATTAGTTAATTGTGCTTATTAATAAAAACACTGTAGCGATATTTCCATAGGAAAATCATTGGATCTTTGAAGTCCAGTTGGGTGTAGCCCACATAATTTTTGACATTTCTGATATTTTTCCCACCGTCCATGGCCCTCAAGCTTAAAAGTTAATCGTCATAACCTAACTTTTACATAGCCTGAGATATTTCGTGGGGATCGATTCGCTTACGGAATTCAATATATAGATTTTGTAATTTGTCTTTTATATGTTTATTTATAGAGATATTCTAATTCTTATTCATAATCATTGTACTTTCTAAAAAATTTCGTAGGATCTGTTTCGGATAATGTGGTATGACATTGTAATCAATCGAAGAAGAGTGAATAATAAACTATTATACACAGTTTTACAGTACTAAAGAAAACAAACGTTTATTGGAAACGGTTACAAAAAAATAATAGTTCACTTCAAACCGTAGTAATGTTTGAGATGTGATAGTTATTTGAAACAAAATAAATAATTGTAATCTATTTTATAAATTGTTGTTAGACTAAAAACAAAATGCTATATTATACTTTTAATTCTGTTTTTTAATGATCATAATTATTATTTTTTTATATAAAATAATAGCGTCTGCTAGTTATATACATTAAACATATTTAGCAAATTAAAAAAAATAGCCAACTTTTAATGTAAGTAAACAAAATAATTGGTTTATACTACTATGCCAATATGTACTTATGAAAGTTAAAATAAAGTATAGTTGTAAAAGTAGCTTAAATCAAAATGTTACAGTTGTACCTAATCAAATTTTGAAAAATGCTATCAAACAAATAAATTTGTAAAAAATGCTAAGGTAATTAAAATTATCTGAAAAATTAATCACAGGTGGAAGAGTGGAAGCAAGTTAATACAGGATCAAATATATTTGAATTCACCATACGGTCAGTAGGTAATTATTATTTAAAATAAAAGTGATATTAACTATTTTTCTTTATATCTGGTTTACATCTGAAGTAATCAAAGATTATAGCAAATAAAAATCAATATTTGTATTCTTTATGATTGGTTCACCACTAAGTGTGTCATTTGTTTGATGAGGCTAAACAAATTAATCTGTAGCGAGAACTACAGCATTAACTCTGGCTGGGTAAGCATTAACCGTTGCTGGGCAAGCAATTTGAAATAAAGTCCAGAACAACACACGCTAGGCCGCTAAATGCGTGACTCACTCACTGCTGCTGGCACAATTTAGTTAATTTCTTTCTCTTCTGCAGAGTGAAATAGAACCAGAAATAAAATTATGATATAGTTTCCTACACGGATAAACAAATTTATTTGACTATTCATTTTACTTTCTCCCTCTATACATAGTATATGGAGAAAGTATTGTTTTCGTCAACATTTTCGAATTTGAGTTGTTAGTGGAAATATTCGTTTTGGTGCTCCCTGAACCCAAAAAAGTGGTTTTTACGTGAAGTCTGTCTGTGTGTGTGTGTGTGTGTGTGTGTGTGTGTGTGTGTGTGTGTGTGTGTGTGTGTGTGTGTGTGTGTGTGTGTGTGTGTGTGTGTGTGTGTGTGTGTGTGTGTGTGTGTGTGTCTGTGTGGATGTGTACAGAGCTAGAGCCCTAACCAATGGGCTGATTTTGATGAAATTTGGTATGTAGGTTACTAATCCACGATATCTCCAGGCGTTTGTTTCATTTTTTTTGAATGTTTGATTTTTAAGGGTAATTATCCCCCAAAAACCGCCAAAAAAACATGAAAAATCAAAATTTCTCAAAAACGGCTCTAACGATTTTGATTAAACTTTAGTCGTTTGTAGAAATTTAGTTTTCCAACAAAATGACACCACCCGCATTCCTGTAAAAATTCGGGTTCAGAAATTACAGGACTTAAAACATCCAAAATTCAGTTTTTGGATTTTTCATAAAAAGAAATAAAATAGAAAAAAATATTACTATTCACCATTAAAAAGAGCTCAAAAAACTAAATAATTTAGTATTTTGAATTACTATTCGACGATTGCTGGTTTCGGAGAAAATTGAAATTTTAATTTAGCGGTAGCATTGAACAAGAGAGTTAATTCGAAATATGTTGCCCCTTAATAACCGTGGGGGGGATAGGGGGCATTTCCCCTCTTAAAACCAAGGGTGTAGCAATGGATTCTGTAGTGCCTCCAAAGCAGGGATTTGGGTGGATGTTTTTTAAAACAACTTGTTTACAAGATTTTCTGTACATTCAACCGTGCTTTGTGTTCTATATTTAGTAAATAAAAAGTAATTTATTCATTAAAGTTGGGCTAAAAGGGAGAAAGTATGTGTCAGTTTCCTGATACCGTTTATTTACAATGCAGCACACATGTCTTATTTTATAATCACGCAGCAGTTACACTGCCCTAGTTCACCCGGGGATCAAGACGGTTGTGAGAACTGCATACTGTGGTGTATTTCGATATTATTTTCTGGTTATGCGTTAAAAAAATGGCGTACGGTGAGGAAGTCAGATACTTTATCTACCGAAGAGAGCGAAAAAGAGATGCTGTTGCATCTACCCTGTGATACTTAGTATCGTTTGGCGGGTGATCAAGTTTCGCTTTGACAGTTGCAGAGTTCTGAACGATGGCTACATCGAAATCTACTGAACACCATAATAATCTTGAAGAGTTTATCCACTTGTACATATATAAATAACGTTATCAGTCAAAATATGTCAGTTCCTTTTAGATGACGCGGTATTATGTTTACAATTATTTGGGTTGCAATCAAAGTAAACTATTTAGTAAACCCATGAGTATAATATGTTCTTTTTACAGCTATACAAGTGGAATTCCTTCACTCACTTTCTCTTCTTTGGAAGGAGACTAAGAAGTTGGTGCATCTATTTCCACGACATGCATATTACATTTTTAATTAATGAAATAACCTAACAAATCTTAACTGAAAATACGAAACTTCTGATTCGTGTGTATAACCTATTCTAAAACAATACATTTTACCACCAGGTTCTTGCTGGATAAAAAAAATTATATATCTATTCTAAATGTGGCCGAAATGAACATTATAGAGGTTGGAGTACGATAAAGTCAAAGCTAAAGCAATCTATTTGCCAGAACGATGAGCACAAGAACATTAGCTAGGTGTGGAGGCGAATATTCATGTTTATTTTCCGGCCTAATATGGACAAATGTGACCTAGTATTTTATGTGTCCCTTCATTTGGAATTGTTATAAGCTCTTAATGGTATCTAAGTTGTGAATCCTATTAAAGGCGGGACTCAAAATTCGAGCAATTAGAAATCATACTAAAACCCACCCGCTTCTAGAACTCGATAACTCGATATAAACCTTTACAACTGAAACTATTTGTTTCTTAATGTGAGTTTTTATGTCTTTGAACGTCTGTGACACTTTTGACGTTTTGCTTATAACAGTCTAAACCTCTATATTTTTACTACATATAAGGCAAATATTTTCATGGAATTATTAATTTAACAGATCAATGACACACTATGACACCTGAACACCTTTATTTACCTAGGCAATTCAATAAATCAACATATATTAAACAAATTACTAAATTCAAAGGTTTTAAATACGCGTATGTGGAAAAATTATTATAATAATAACAAATGAGTTGATAATTAACAGTTTGAACATTGTTGATAATGATAGTATCGTAAGAAAGTTTAAAATATTCGCGTTTACCTACAAATATTTGGTATTTATTTAATTTCAGTGAGTTTTATGCCAAGGACCACCACGCACCACCAGTTTAAAAAGCGTAAAATACGTTATCATCTAAGAAACCTTTTGGGGCTCTCTTATCTATGATAACGTTGTCAGCTACAATTGCCATGATAGTGTGTATGAGCAAAGTGTTGAGTGGGAAACGGAAATGCTTCTCAGGATAATCTTCAATTAAAATATTTAGATTAATAAATAAAAATTTTAATTGAATTTTTTACCAAAAAGATTTGTACGTATTTGTATATGAGGAACGAAATGTACTAACTATCTTTGGACCCTTAAAATCCTCTTTGAAAACCGTTAATACCATCATATTTTTGTAATATTTCAGTGGAATTTTGTATAACCAACTAAGGTAGGTAAGGCTGTGTCCTAACTAAATATTGCAAATAAAATATAATAACCTTGTAGCAGCAAACCTGCGTGGTCAGCGATTTTCCAATGCATATATATGTATCTTAATACCACCACATAAAGCCACATACCAAGTTTCATCAATAAATAAACGATTTATGACATTTGAATTATTCTCTATAAGAATAACATTGCGGCTGAGTATGCAGGTTTGCTGAAGCAAGGAATACAAAAATGGGGTTTTATATAAATATCAATATAACTCAAGCAAGTAAAGCCAGATACAAAATTTTTATTAATTTATGTTCATAATTAAGGGAGATAACACGTTAATTATTCTCCATAAGATTAACATGGGGGCTGAGTACGCAGGTTTGCTGCTACGGGAATTATCAGCTAAAAAATGTTTTTTAGTGCAAATATTAATAGAACACAACTATATGAAGCAATACACCAAGTTACATCAGGATAAGTTGATAAATAAGCGAGATATACAATTTTCCTTATTCTCCATAAGAATAACATTGGACAACGTACTGTGAATAGCACTTTCAATATCTCTGTAACCACTTACGTAGAGCAATGATCAAAACACCAAATTTTGCATCTTTTAAGCTGATTCCAATGGAAAAAACTTTGATTTTTTTTTCAAAAATTATATGTAAAAAACTCAAAAAACCCATTTTTGGGGTACGAAACCCCCCCCAAAATACCCATTCGGATACGTCGATCTGTCTGGTTTTCGAACTTAAAGTCATAAATGCCGCTTTACACGTTTATACCAAATTTCGTCAAAACCAGATTATGTTTACCAGAGTTATCGTGCTCACGGACACACACACACACACACACACACACACACACACACACACACACACACACACACACACACACACACACACATATATATATATATATACATACATACATACATAGACAGTTTTGAACGAATGGTGTTTTTGGCATCTGGGGACCTCAAAACGAAAAGTTATCATCAATCAGAATGGAGATTTACATCAGTTGTCTTGAACGAGAATATTAATTATTCCAATAATTCTTCGCTTTACATTAACAAATGTTGGGTTGTATACATAGTTAAAATAAACTGACCACTGAAATTAAAACCTGCACTCTATTAAAGACTCACTCGAAGTCAGAAAATATTTGAGCGATGTTATGTAAATCAAGATAATTACTATCAACATCGCAAAGCACTTGAAGCTTCATGACTAAAGGTGGAATACTCATATTGAAAAACAATCGAGAGCCCCACAAAGGGAGTAGTTTCGTCAAAGTGTAGCGGTTTATTTTTAGTGTTGGCGGTTTTATCCGGAAACTGGCTGATTATAACTCCCAGTAACTCCCCGTCCACGGGATTTAAACTGCAGTGGAAAACATTGCCGGGTATTCAGATGCGAATAACTGGTATACCTCTGGCCAAAGACCTCTGCCTTCAGCCTCTGGCTATTAGCTACTAGCCAAGATAATGATATGATGATATCGTTCTATTTGATTCTCTATACATTTTTTATATGTCCGTTTAAAAACAAAACTCATATGTTTTTTTAAATAAAAAATTTCACTAGTTTCAGAGCACTCTGGTGGGATCCACAAGAAAAAGCGAGAGACAGGGATCTTTGGCTATATACCACTGTTTAATGAAGATCAACATTGTTCAATGCTTATCTTTGAAGGGCATGTCAAAGAAAAAAATTAAATAATAATAATAAGTTATAAATTGGGAAATCATCCACTCAGGCAAAAGTGTTGTTTTCCCCATGTATTTTTACGCTAACTTCAACCCAATTCTAACCAAAACATATTCTAAACAAAGACGTTAAATATTTAAGGCGATTCAAGCCCAAATACTTTTAAATAGGGATATAGAATAACTGTGAAAAATGTCGGCTGGGCCAAAAATGTATATTACTTTACATAAGTTAAGCAGTTTGAAATTTTTTTTCAAACGACTTAAAAAAGTAAATAAAAGGAAGATAGGTAATAGGTAAAACAGTTGCTGCAGTGAAATATTTTTGAAAAAAACCACTACATGAAGGATTGTTAATTTCCCGGCCGATTGTAGTGTAAAGAGCTTAATATTACGGGGAACAATTTGCAAATCCGGTGAATAAGAAAAGCTAACAGTCCACTAAGGTTTATTGATTGAAGAAGGATGTCTAAACCCTGGATTGTGAGCCATCAAATTAGATTACAAGAAGGGCCTATAGTACGTTTCATCTCTGGCGAAACCGGTACAAAGGTTTCAATTTTACATCCCATTATTGAGAGTTTGTGAAATTGTATTTTCATATTGTAATCTCTTTTTACAAACAAAACAACTTTCATACAGTTGTTAAATACAAAATCGTAAACAATCTGAAAGGAATTTTGGTATTACCTACAAGGTAATATACAAGAAAGGGACCTTCATTTATCTTCCGTATATCATGTTGCTCCT
Organism: Allygus modestus; assembly: GCA_963675035.1. Taxonomy (NCBI): domain Eukaryota; kingdom Metazoa; phylum Arthropoda; class Insecta; order Hemiptera; family Cicadellidae; genus Allygus; species Allygus modestus. Next base: position 48,118,314 of record OY776116.1, read on the forward strand.
AATCACATTTTGAGGTTTGGTTAAAAAGGTTGTTTATCGTAATTATCGCAAACATTGCGATAATTGTCTCGTAAAAAAGGTCCGATTTTGATCAAATTTGGTACAAACGTGTAAAGCAGCATTTATGACTTTAAGTTCGAAAACCAGACGGATCGACCTATCCGAAGGGGTATTTTGGGGGGGTTTTGTACCCCAAAAATGGGTTTTTTGAGTTTTTTACAAATAATTTTTGAAAAAGTAAAATTTTATTTTTTCCCATCGGAATCAGCTTAAAAAGACGCACAATTTGATGTTTTAATCATTGCTCTACGTCAATTGGTTACTGAGATATTGAAAGTGCTAAACACAGTACGTTGTCCAATGTTATTCTTACGGAGGATAAGAAAAATTGTATATCTTGCTTGTTTATCAACTTATCCTGACGAAACTTGGTATACTGCTTCATTTCATTGTGGTCTATTGATATTTGCACAAAAACCCATTTTTTCCCCGATAGTTCCCGTAGCAGCAAACCTGCATACTCAGCCCCATGTTATTCTTATGGAGAATAATTAACGTGTTATCTCCTTTAATTATGAACATAAATTAATAGAACTTGGTATGTGGCTTTACCTAGTTGAGTTATATTGATATTTGTATAAAAGCCCATTTTTAGTGGTCCTTATTTCAGCAAACCTGCATACTCAGCCGCCATGTTATTCTTATGGAGAATAATTAAAATGTCATAAATCGTTTATTTATGAAAGAATATTGATGAAACTTGGTGTGTGGCTTTATGTGGTATCAAGATAAATTAATATGCATTGGAAATTCGCTGAGTATGCAGGTTTGCTGCTAGGGGGTATTTTATATATACGAGCTCGTACAATCATATTTATTTTTAAAGTAACCATTTTTAGCGAATTTCCCTTATAGGGAAGAAGCTATTATCGTAGGTCTCATGGTAAGACTTAAGCCCGAGACCATGATAATTTTTTGTTTTGAGGTCCCCAGATGACAAAAACACTATTCGTTCAAATTTATATATATATATATATATATGTATGCATGTGTGTCCGTGAATGCGATAACTTGAGTAAAAAACGTCCGATTTCGATGAAATTTGGCTAAAATGTGTAAAATGACATTCATGACTTTAATTTAAAAACCAGAAAAATCGGACCATGGAAAGGGGGGTTTATGGGGGTTTTAAATCTTCTAAAAATCAGTTTGTTGCGTTTTTCACCCTACAATTTAAAAAAAAACTTACTTTTGGTTTTGACCATTATATAGAGCTTAAAAAACAAATAATATAGTATTTTGAATTGTTAACCTAGGTTAAGTGGTTACGGAGAAAATCCAAAAAAACCTACTCATAAAATCTCCCATGTTAATCTTATGGGAAAAAGTTTTTGGCTTTTCCTCAGTTTATTTTAATGTAAACTTCACATTTGCTTTTACCAATCTGTTCAGTTTGACAAAACAATCATTTTGGTGTTTAAATTGTGATTATACGCCCAACCGTTAGAGAGATATTCAAAGTGTAAACACAGTAGGCCCTACATTGTACAGTGTTATCCTTATGGAGAATAAATAAAATTTGATATCTCGATTATTTATGAATGTATGTTGATGAAACTTGGTATGTGGCTTCATGTAGTATTGATATTGATATTGTAGTACTAGTATATTGATATTTACACAACAAATTTATTTATTGTTGATTATTCCCGCAGCAGCAAACCTGCGTACTCAGCCCCCATGTTATTCTTATGGAGAATAAGTAAAATGTAATGACTCCCTTAATTATGAACATAAATTAATAAAAATTGGTATGTATCTTCACTTGGTTGAGTTATATTAATAATTGCATAAAACCCATTTTTTTTGTTCCTTGTTGCAGCAAACCTGCTTACCCAGCCCCCATGTTATTCTTATGGAGAATAACTAAAATGTTATATGGCGCTTATTTATTATTGAATATTGATGAAACTTGGTATGTGGCTTTGCCTAGTTAAATTATATTTATATTTGCATAAAACCCAATTGTTTGTGTTCCTTGTTTCAGCAAACCTACGTACTCATTACCAATGTTATTCTTATGGAGAATAATTAAAATCGCTTATATGTGACTATATTTTTATGAAACTTGGTATGCGGCTTTATGTGGTATTAAGACAAATAGTACCTGGGGGCCTAGCTTTGCTCGGGGGAAGGGCAGTCAGTTTGTTTAGATGACTTGGAGTAATATTTCACCACTTCCCCCTACTGATAATCAGATTTGTATAACTCATTTGCCTCTTGTCTACATTTTTAAGATCACTCCAGTTGTTATTTATAGCTCAATGTCCCTTTGATTTATTTTACTACTCTATATATGTAATCTTCACTCAATCTTTTAATCTCTGCTCTCAGGAAACCACATTTTAATTAATAATCATAAACAACATGAGTACTGTATTACTTTGACAGTTCCCTGGTTGATTATGAACAGCTGTTACAATTCTTTTGTTTTGATTTGAAACTCCTTAAGCCCAATGTTAATTTTATAACTTTTAATTTTAGTTTTTTTACATTATTTGATCTTTCCTGGGGATGAGACCTGTCTATAACATATTTTTATCCCAGAAATTAGTTATTTCGAACATTTGAAGGAAATCGTTGGAGCCGTTTTTGAGATCCGTGTCGCAAGCAAGCAAGCACGCAAGCAAGCAACCAAGCAAGCAAACCTTACTCATATTAGAGTATAGGATAGGATAGGATTATGCATTGGAAATTCGCTGAGTACGCAGGTTTGCTGCGACGGGGGTATTTTATATTAGGTTTCCTTCAAAATTAATCTGACTTTACTGACACTCGAACACGCCTTATACTACTGACCAGAATATAATAAAATTACAAAAGCTAAATACATAAAAACTCTAAGACTCAACCAGAATATAATACATTTTTAACTTCATTTAGCAAGTATGTTTAAGCACACAAACAGTTGCAATTAGCACTAAGATGTTATAAAATACAAATGAACTAACAAACACTCTTGATTAGCAAGTAATGTGATGTGACAACTAAACATAGAATAATACTGATTTATATTCAATATTCAACTGTCGTGCCACTTCGTACAGAGAATACTGGTACCTTCCAGTTGGCAATGTTAGATGTTTCACCAAGTAGAAGTACGTGGCTAATTGTTTATGCAAAGTTCCTTTAACCAAACTACGTATCAAAAAGGTGAGGGGACCGAATAGTTTGGATATTAATTTTTATATTCACACGTCATGCATTACCATTTTTAAAGGTAGAAATCTAGGTTACATAAAGCATAAAACATCAACTATACAGATTTCTCAGATTGATTCAAACAAAAGATGGTTTTGAGAATAATTATTTCAATAGCTTACCACATTAAAGTTACATGGATTCCCCCACCAAATATCTCTTAATTTCCATGTTACTGGGCCTTAGAATCAAAAAACAAATAATGTAACGTATCACTATGACTGACACAACTAAACTGGATAGTTTACTACAGCTTTGTATGCTTTGAAAACCTAAGATTATTAGGCATAAAAATGTGCTGTAAAAAACTAAATAAATTGTTAGATTGGCTTTTAAACTGCTGCTTCTTAGAAGAATATTATACTATAAACAACATTTAAGAATAAAATATATAAAGTAGTTTCGTGGCAGTATAATTTGTAACAAATGACTGCTTGTGTACAGTCGAGGAAGAGGCGAGAAAGTCTGAAGTTATATTTATAACAGAATGCCAGGATGTTCATTAGGGTGTTTCAAACATCTGGAAATATTTTTGGCAAACCCACGCACTCGACTTTCGTCACCTACTCCGCAACTTCTATAAACACCCGGTAAATAAGCGCTGCGGTAGTATAATATTTCAATAAAACTCATCTTAATCAACTAAGTACGGCTTTACTTACGAATCAGCTCGGAAACAACCGTGTTTTAACGCACTCACCAGCGTCTTTATAAGCTCCGCACTAAACTGCTAGTGACCTTTCGCCTTTCGCCCACACAATACACCCGTACACATAGACACACTGTATCGCTGAATACACACCTGGAACCTAGTGTAAAGCGTCGAACTGTGCATGGGAACTGACGGCTCTCCTATTTTATTTTTAGTGACGCGGACTTCGACAGTTTTAGGCTTAAAGAGACCTGATTGTGCGCAAAATTGCCTCAGATTCCCGCGGATATGACCGGAAATAGAACCTACAGTGCTGCCAGAGCGGATGCGTTGCTGCCAATAGGAGACAATGGATGATCGGTTGGCAGCTCTGACTTGGGTGGTTTACTGCCATTCAGTTGATTTCAGACTCACAACATGTACTTGAACTTCGAGTTATTGAATTACGGTGAAAATTACGGGTCTTTGCTATTTTTATTTTAAAAAGTAAATTTAAAATTTTGCTTAGGAAGTTTGAAAATATAATGGTGGTACATATTTGTACACACTACAAGACAGATGTTATATAAGGTTAAATTGATCTTATGAATCTTCGATCAAATTACAAATAAAAGGACAAACACTTACACCAATAGCAATTACACCAGTATGGAAAAATAAACCAGGTATTTTTCTATGGTAAGACGGACCAGTTGCTTGCCCTCATATATGTTTATCTATTTAATTAGTTGTGGACAACTTAAAGAATTAGGTTTTTGGATTGAGCAGCGTGATCACGACTGTTTGACTGTTTTAAATTAAAATATAAAAGTGCAAATGAAATGAAATTTTTTTTATCTGGGTTCACATAGTCTTATTCACGCTTATATATGCATAGCATAAATCTCCAACTCAACTTACAATTAACATTACAGATGATTAAATTTACATTATCCAGCAGATTGTTATATAGATTAGTCGGTTTAAGAAGTAAAATTATGAAACATCAAGTAAACTTCAGAGAATTTAGTTATATGTTTCTAAATCCGTCACCGCGCAAAGTTTGTGACGCTCTTCAGTGACAATGGCATTTTATTTCAATAGTCGATAAAATTGCTTGTATACAATTAATGTTTATTACCAACGCTGTTTACATATGCAGTTAAGATTTCCAGTTGTTTATTTAGTTTTATAAGGGAAATAGTCTTATAATGGTTTTTAAATTTCTCACACACACGTAATACCAGATGTCCACAAAGTCTTGCCCTGATTTTATGGCTTTGCTGAACGGAAACCATTGGAACCACACAAAGCTTACATTTATTTATTTTGAAGGGAAATTAATCAAGTCGGGTTTATTTAAGTTGGTGACACCTAAACCCATCTGATTGACAACAATGCAGTTACTCTTATCAAAAACAAAACAAAAGTGGTGAGTTTACAAGAGAAGTCACAGTGATTCCATGGTTCCAGTGGTCCCATTGGTACTATGGTTCCACGAAACCAACTCCCCAATTACAGCTCAGAGACTGTTTGTGCCAAAATTTGGAAGACCCTCACCTGATGTAAATAAACGGTATCAGGAAACTGACACATACTTTCTCCCTTTTAGCCCAACTTTAACGAATAAATTACTTTTTATTTACTAAATATAGAATACAAAGCACGGTCGAATGTACAGAAAATCTTGTTAACAAGTTGTTTTAAAAAACATCCACCCAAATCCCTGCTTTGTAGGCACTACAGAATCCATTGCTACACTCGTGGTTTTAAGAGGGGAAATGCCCCCTATTACCCCCCCCCCAGGGTTATTATGGGGCAACATATTTCGAATTTCCTCTGTTGGTCAATGCTAAATTGACAAGCATATCAAGTTTGAATGAAATTGATCAGTAAATAAGAGAGTAATTTTTTATTCCCCATAAGAATAACATGGGTACAACGTACTGCGTTTACCGCAAAGTGAAAATTTCAATTTTCTCCGAAACCAGCAAACAAAGAATAGTAATTAAAAATAATAAATTTTTTACATTTTTTAGCTCTTTTTTTAATGGTGAATAGTAATATTTTTTATATTTATGTGTTTTAATGAAAAATCCCAACAACTGAATTTTTGATGTTTTAAGTCCTGTAATTTCTGAACCCGATTTTTTACAGGAATGCGGGTGGTGCCATTTTGTAGGAAAATTAAAGTTTTACAAACGACTAAAGTTTAATCAAAATCGTTAGAGCCGTTTTTGAGAAATTTTGATTTTTCATGTTTTTTGGCGGTTTTGGGGGGATAATTACCCTTAATAATCAAAAATTCAAAAAATGAAAAAACACACACACACAGAGACATCACGTAAAAACCACTTTTTTGGGTTCAGGGAGCACCAAAACGAATATTTCCACTAACAACTAAAATTCGAAAATTTTTACGAAAACAATACTTTCTCCATATACTATGTATAAGGGGAGAAAGTAAAAGTAACAAGAGACGGTTATTCACAGCTCTTGTTCATGTGTGAGAGATTTTTTGAATCATACCTTCCTAGGCCGCTGGATTGGGCGTGATGGCCCAACAAAATAGCCCCTCGTTCACCAGATTTAACCGCTCTGGATTTATTTTTGTGGAGATTTGTCAAAGACATTGTTTATTATTCCCCGGTTCTTAATTTGGAAACATTAAAGGAGAAAATAAGAAATTCTGTGACGTCCGTGACTCAGGAAATGCTAACCAAAACCTGGGACGAGCTAAATAGTTGCCTAGAAGGTCTGCAGAACATCGAAGGCGCACTCATAGTAATGGGTTGAGTTTGTATATAGTTATAACAAACTTAGGAAGTCACTTGTTATGTCTGTAGATAAAACTTTATCCTACCATAATTTTGCATGTTATTCAGTTTCTTTATCAGGGTAAGACTTTGTGGACACCCGGTATTACAAGCGAACCAATCAATGTAACGGTTTTAATAAAAAATATGCCTGTCGCTGGTCCGCCTGTCCTTGTTTCATTCTATCCTCCATGGGTGTGTGTACTGATCGAGGGATACGTTTGCCCACACATCCGGAATATCCGGAACTACCCCGGCTTATCCGGAATCCGGTATCGGGATACTGAGTCCCGAGGAGGAGCCCGGGGTTGATAAACGTCCGGAACTTCCGGTTCAGGAAGGGCAGAGACGATTCTTGGATACGAGCTGCAAAAGACTGGAAAAATGAAGTAACACCCGATACAAGTTCCAAATTAGGCGAAAGATCGTCTAACTGGTGAAGATGCAAAACTATGGGCAGATTTAACATAACAAAACACAGTAATGCCGAAAGAAATCGGTTATATATATGTAAACAACAATAGGTACCTTGTATTTTAAAATTAGTTGTCAATTAAATGTCAACTACAAGCTCAAACTGGATATTGCTTCATATGGTTAGAAGAATCAATTAAATTGTTAAGATAAGCAAGAAATGTAATTATAGATACTGATGAATTTAGTTTATATATAAATCATTCATGCCACAATAAACGAGATTTATAACTTGTTATATGATGTTAAACGTACTCTTCTTGGAAGGAGTTGGGGTTAAATTATAAATCCGAAAATATCGTGAAAGAATTACTTTCACCAATAACATAAAATGTAAATGTCCCAGAATTGGCTAAAAGTTACTAGGACCTTTATCTACTTTCAGGGCGCGATACTCTTACAAATGGAAAATAAATCTTCCCAGTTAAAACATACTTTGACTAAAAAGACTCCATAAATTGGTAAATAGTAAAAACTTTCCTTGGCAGATTTTGATAACGTTCTTCTATCTAGAGTAACATATACAGTTTCCAAAAATGATTATTCCCTAATGTCAGAACAAATATGCAAGCTTTAGAGGCTGTAAACGTTTAAAATAGATGGTTTTCTTTTACACAGTGGTATTTGTTGTATAACGAACATAACTGAAATTTCCAGGAAAAATAAATAATGTGGTTAGTTAACATTATAATTACTCTAATAATTTTGGAGTTAGGGTAATGGGAAGTGCAGGGTTGTTAAAAGCAACACCTCTGGGTAGCAAACATCAGGGTCATTGCAGTGCAGTTGATTTAGTGTAATTAACTGATTTTTTTAAAAGTGGGATATAGTCATCTTACCCTTGTGAGGAACCTATTTTCGCAAGGTAAACCAGGTGTATAGTTTGCCCTAATAATAACTTGATTTGTAAACCACTCATTGGATTCTGGCCAAAGTCTCGCAACGAACTCAGTGAATAACCTCAGTGCGTAACCTGATGGAAGCCAGGCCGTCAGTTCACGCCATTACTTAGCACAATGGTTATTTAAATTTAAGAAAACTTATAGAGACAAAGTTGAATGGATAAATGACATTTTATTTTCATAAAAAGCATAGAGAATACAATTAATTATAAACGTGTCTTTTGTGAAAAATAGTTTGCTACACATTATTAACTAGTTTATGCTTTGCAGTAAGAGAAAGAATGCTAATATTATCATTATAGTTAAGTTTTAAGCGAAACCGACAATATACATAATAATAATATCAACAATTGATCTTCATAGGATCAGTAAGACAATAGTAATAACATTGTTATTTTTATTTTTATACGGTAGGGATTGATTTTTTCCCAAACAGTAGGTGAAAAACACTAAAACTATAATATAATATAAATTTGTTTGCATAATAGTCCGCTTTAATAGTGCTGTTTAGTTTGGAGGAAGTAAAATAATGATTTATTTCTCAGAGTGGTCCGTAAAAATAGATCATTAAACTAGCAATGATCTAGAAAAATTAATCAAGGAGTAAAACGTATTTACTTTAGTTTTCTTAGACGTTAAATGTCTTACAGAAACTGTAAAACAAACATCACAACGTAGACGTGACCTAGGACGTGACGATATAAAACAAACATCACAACGTAGACGTGACCTAGGACGTGACGATATAAAATCCTCAAGTGAAAATCTTGTTGTGTAAAATGACGGACTTAACAGAACCCCAATAAAATCAACAACGAATTGTTTAAAACGTCCAGAGAAATATATTTTCTTGCTTGGTTGGCTCTGGCTCTGAACGCAATTGCCTTGGTTTTCGAGTTGATTTCCCAACAGATCGTTACCCTAAGACCAGGTGTGGATTGTCATCATGGTCTTACGCAGAGGTGATAAACAACTAAACAGGTATTTTGATCACCTCTTTAGGAAATATATAATGTAATCTTTTCTTATCTTCTTAAACATTTTGAAGCAAATTAAAAACTGAAATTAATAAAATAATTGCTCCTTTACAGGCTAAATTGGTTTAATTTGTATGTAATATGCTGCTTATGTTTTCTATATTATATCGATTTCAGAGGTTTCTAGCACACATTCTAAAGTTAACTAAGTTTGTAGTAATTATATTTCGATCAAAGTTAATGCGTCTATCATTCAAACGGAAATATTTACTTTAGTTTTGATCTCTATAAAATTATTAAGTAAGTTATTAATGGAAATAAATACCAATTCAATACGTAAGTATTGTAAAACTATTTGCAATGAATGATGTGTTAATATTCCTTGTAAAAAGTTATCATGAGTATTCAGTTTCAATTGCAATTCTGATTTTTATGGTTGCAGTAAACCCTAAGAAGGCATAAAATAATTGTAGTAGTTGTTAATTTATTTAGTAATTAACAACTGAGCATGAAGGATAGTTAAGATTTGCTTTACTGATATTTTTACATTACAACTTTTTAAATCTCATATAACTAAATCACAGGAATAAGTTTTAAACGTTCTATCAATGTCGTTCTTAAATGCAATATTTTCTAGGATACATCCGTAGGTAATAAAATACATGTCCAGTATTTAAGTTTGTAGTAGAAGTAACTGTATTTCGATCACCTAGATTTCATCGGCGATTATTTTATTTGTTACACCCAACACATAAGGCATACATCATACTTTTCAGGTTAGAATTTATGTGGCATTCAGTTTAAATTAAAATAAGATCTTTAGTAAAAGTCCCGTGGCATAGACTGATCCTAAACCTTACAATAATCGCGTTGCAGTGTGATTAGTATTATTACTACATACTACAGCTAGCCAGTTTGGATACATACAAAGATAACTGAGATTTATTCATTTGGATATTGTCTGTCTAGAAATCGTGTAGTGTTTGAAAAAAAAATATTGTTATTGCTACCTGGGTTAAGATTTAAATGTTTGGATTACAATTTATCTAGACCAGTAAAACGTGATTGCGTGGATTTTGGAGGTCTTCGAAGCAGTCCAACAAAAAGCCCTCTCGCTCCGTTATTTCGGAGGGATCAGACGATATACCTTTGCAATCTTCCTGATAACCTAATTTAAAGAGGATTTGCGGATTTGATCGAAAACGTGTGGAACTTTTGTCGTAACCCGATTTCCTGAAAATTCTTATATTTTTGACAGAGGAACCACCTAAATCCTACCACAGTAACAAAACTAAGTTTGTAGCGACTTGAAAACTATAGGTTTTGATCAAATTGACGTTGATAGCGTTTTTTAATTATCTATAGTTATGTTGGAACCACCTGGTTGGAACTAATTGTGCCCAATGTTACCCTACAAACTGAGAGAAACCAGTCCAAGATCTGTCTATAGACATCACAACCTTCGGTAACGACACTGACATAGTTTCAGAGTTATAAAATAGCTAACTGTTCTTTTAAGAGAAGTCGCTTTAACATATTATGTATAAGTAAGGAAACCGCGCGAATTTATTTCGAAGAGTAAATAAATTGGAATTTGTAACCCTTACTAAACGGTTCTTATATCATCCACCAACATAAAATGAAGCCAAAAAAACTCCAACGTAATAGCTTTGTTAGAAGTCCAATATGAGAATACGTCCCTAACATGTCTGGAATAAAAAGGTAATTAATTACTATTCAAAAAATATTAGTTTATTATTCACTAAAAATAACTGGCTATGCAACTAATAATTCATTTGGTTTTTTATAGGCTTAGTTTTTTTGAACGATTCACAATCATAACAGACAATCGATACGTAGCTTTTGTTGTGGATGTCTTTAATAATACATAGCAACACGCGAGAGTAGCATTTTCAGTTGTAGTTTTAAATTTGACCAAGGAACTCGATGGGTTTGGCCCCGATTTGAAAAATTTCTACTCTAATCTTATTTGTAGACACTGGTTAGAGTATATTACTATTGGTAATGGTTTCCTACCCTTCTCTCCAAAGGATGTTTATTTGGCCATTTAAATATCCTTCGAATCTACTCTTCATCTCATTAACAATTTGTTTCCTGAAATTCTAAAATCTATTTCGTTCTGAACATACTTACGAGGATTAAACTAATCACCTAATCAGGCAAGTAATTAGATTCTAACAAATTCAACTTTTTACCGTCTTGGATCTTGATTACGCCGCTAATGACGTTTCTCGTTTAAGGGTAATGATATCATTAATCAGTGAACGCATTTTCTCTTACTACGCCCAAAATGCAAGATTTACTAAGTGTAAAAAGACCACAAAATTCTCTACAATTTTAAAGAATTATAATTCAGTTTTTGATTGATTTGTCGACTAAATTATTGGACAACTTTTTGGATCAGATAAATTAAATGTTCTAAATTTCAAATGTGTGGATGAAAGATAATACGCTATGAAAGATTACATTATACTAGAAAACTATTCCGTAATTTTGTATACATAACATTACAATTTGATAATACTGTACTTTAAAAATCATATTACGGCGAGTATGCCTAATAGTTATTGATACAAATACTCACCGCTTGCTAAAAAATCTCTAAAAACACAAAAGCCAAAAGCATAATACAAAAACAAATACTTAAAAACATTTTTGTTCCCAAACAAAAAAGCCTTCATTAGTGACTTGTAATGGAAATAACATGTCATAAGTATTATGAGTTTCTGTAGGGTTATTTTATTTTTCTACGTAAACATTGGAAAACTTGTACTCTTCGCTTGTAAATTGACTACTTATATTTTGTTTCAAAATATATTTTTGGAATATTCCGGTATTTTACCATTAACACACTTATATAACTAGTACGTACTTGGTCTGATCATAGTTATTAGTTACTAGGTCTTTCTATCTCATACAGATTAGCAAATATTTACAAATTTAAATCCTGGTTTGGGATAATTATTTTTACATTTCTTAACTTTGTTATTCTTCCTTATTATGAGGCTAAGGTTATTATAAAAAAAAATCATTGTCTAAAAACCAATATTGGCCATCTCTGGTGTTCTGTTGTAATGTTTAATGTTCGGTGTGATGTGCACTGCGGATACGGATGTTAGAACTTTAGGGTCTCGTGACCGGATATTGCTCTCATGTCCAACCGGAAGTCAGGGCACTAAAACTATCTTACATTCCAAGTGACAATTTTCAAAGATTTGTATCAATTTATTTTGATAAATTAATAAAGATTTAAATGATAACGAAAAATGCCACCTTTATAATAATTCAGAATTTCTATTTAAGAAATCAATAAGATCGATTTAAGATGGAAGTAAATTATTATAGCGAATTTCCCCTATAGGGAAGAAGCTATTAACGTAGTCGGTATGGTAAGACCTAGGCCCGGGTCCATGATAACTTTTCGTTTTGAGGCCCCCAGATGCCAAAAACACCATTCGTTCAAATTCATATTTATGTACATGAATATATATATATATATATATATTTGTATATGTATATACATATATGTATATGTGTCCTTAGGCACGATAACATTTGTAAAAATGGTTCGATCTTGTTAAAAATTTGGAACAAACGTGTAAGGCAGGATCTCTCTATTCATGAGTTCGAGAACCAGACAGGTCGCTTTATTTTAAAGGGGGTTTTGTACCCCAAAAAATTTTGTTTGAACTTTTTACATGTAATTATTTTTAAACCGAAACTTTTGTTTAGACCATTAAATTTAACTTAAAAAACAAACAATTTGGTATTTTGATCATCGCTCTACATCAATTGGTTACCGAGATATTAAAGTGCTAAACAAAGTACGTTGTCCAATGTTAATCTTATGGAGAATAAGTACAATTTTATATCTCGCTTATTAATGAATAAATATTAATGAAACTTGGCATGTGGCTTCGTCTGGTTGTGGTCTATACTTATTTGCACAAACAAACATTTTTACCGATACTTCCCGTAGCAGCAAACCTGTGTCCTCAGCCCCCATGTTATTCTTACGACATATGTGAAATCTTATGTCTCCCTTAATTATGAACATAAATTAATAAAATTTGGTATGTAGTTTCACCTCTTGTTGAGTTAACCTGATACTTACATAAAAACCCATTTGTAGTGCTCCTTGTTGCAACAATCCTGCGTACACATCCACCATGTTATTCTTATGGATAATAATTAAAATATGGTATACATAAATAAATAAATAAATAAATAAGGTCTTTAATTAGCGATTTTCAAACAATAATGTTTGTTTTACAAAATAACTAACATGTTTATAATGATAGAATTGTCTATAGTTCTGCAACAATGAGGTTATACATCACTTATTTATGAATGTATAATGATGAAACTTGGTATGTGGCTTCACCTAGTTGAGTTATATTGATATTTGAATTAAAACCCATATTTTGCGTTCCTTTTGCAGCAAACCTGCTTACTCAGCCCCCATGATATTTTTATGGAGAATGATTGAAATGTTATATTATGAATGAATATTGATAAAACTAGGTATGTGGCTTCACCTAGTTGAATTCTATTGATATTTGCATCAAAATCAATTGTTTGTGTTCCTTGTGTCAGAAAACCTACATACTCTTCCCCAATGTTTTTCTTATGTAGAATAATTAAAATATCGCTTATTTGTGAATATATTTTTATGAAACTTGGTAATCGGCTTTATGTGGTATTAAGACAAACATGTGCATCGGAAATTCGCTGAGTACACAGTTTTCTGCGACGGGGGTATTTACTTTAATATTAAGAAAACATTACTTTATAGGATGTCCAAAAATAAGTGCTCATCATATAATTGTACCGGTACTTAACTATTTATTTATTCTAGAATACCTACTTTAATTTAAATTACAATCACAAACACATTAATGTTATCTCAACACTGCATACAAACTGTAAATGAGAGTTTTAATGCCAACATACAGCCCTTTTTCCAATATATCAACCAATTCTCCAGGACAGTAGCAAGGAAGCAAAGTACTTCTTGCAGATACATTTTCTTACAGGTCAATGAAAGAACCTCGTTCAACTCACTTCCTACTCCCTCCAAGAAGCCCTAGTCTCTTTGCGGCAAATTTTTTTGGGGGATCCTACATTATAAATAATTTAGGACGGTGCCATAAAATCTACATGGTCTGAAACAAAACGAGTTCGCACGCAGCACGCTGACGTGAGGGAAGTGAATTTCCACATAAAAACTTTTAAAACTTAAAATTAGTGTAAAAACATACTTGTATTCCAATTTTTATTAAAATCTGAAAACATTGATTTTTTGGCTGTTCTGATGCTCCTGGTTTCATTGTTTCATTTACCTGCAAAGCTGGGAATACAATTTTGCGCATTATAATGTTAGGAGAAGGTCCAGTCAGGCTTGAAAGTAGGCGTGAGGTTGCTGGGGATGATAAAAGTACTCTAACAAAGGAGTAGCAGGCTTTTCTAGTGTAAAACCCCCATAAGACAACGTACTGTGTTTAGTCGAAACACATTTTCTTTAATAACTCGGTAAACATTTATGCTAGAATGACGAAAGAGGGCTTAAAATTTTCGTCTCACTAATTCCCATCTTTTTACATGCATTAATTTTACATTTGGGGCTTTTTAGACCCTTTTTGGGCCCAAAAACTCAAAATTTGGAAAATTAACCCCCAAAAAAGGTGTTTGGAGTTTTACGATTCTTTTGCCCAACGAACTTGTCCAACTGATTTCAGAAAGGAACGTCCCTACCAAATTTGAAGTTAATCGGACAAAAAATGCGACCGCTAGAGTGCAAACACATATATATATGTCTATATATATATATATATATATATATATATATATATATACATATACATATATATATATACATATACATATATATATATATATATATATAAAATTTTGAACGACCCCCAAAAACGTGTTCAGGGGGTCACGTTAGGAACTTCTATGGTGGTCCCGGGCTTAAGTTTCACCGTGCGGGTCATGCTAATAGTTCACTTTCCAAAGGAAATTCACTAATAACACACGTGTCCTGAGGGAGTACCTAATAAATAGTATTGGAAAACATAGAACATGATATTGTACAATAAAATAGTTTTAATAAATACCCCCGTCGCAGCAAACCTGCGTACTCAGCGAATATATAATCCACTATATATGTCTTAATACCAAGTTTCATAAAAATGTATTCAAATATAAGCGATATATAAAATTTTAATTATTCTCCATAAGAATAACATTGTTGATGAGTACGTAGGTTTGCTGAAACAAGGAACACAAACAATTGGTTTTTATGCAAATATAAATAGAGTTTAACTAGGTAAAGTCACATACCAAGTTTCATCAATATTCAATCATAAATATAGCATTTTAATTATTCTCCATAAGAATAACATGGGAGCTGAGTAAGCAGGTTTGCTGCAACAAGGAAAAACATGGGTTTTTATGCAAATATCAGTATAACTCAACGAGGTGAAGCCACATACCAAGGTTTATTAATTTATGTTCATAATTAAGGGAGTCATTACATTTTACTTATTCTCCATAAGAATAACATGGGGGCTGAGTACGCAGGTTACTCAGCAGTTTGCGTTCCTTTTGAAGCAAACCTGCTTACTCAGCCCCCATATTATTTTTATGGAGAATGATTCAATTGTTATATTATGAATGAATATTGATAAAACTTGGTATGTAGCTTATCTCCTTCTACGGGGATAATCAACAAAAAATCAATTTTGTGTCCAAATATCAATATACCAGTACTACGTGACGCCACATGCCAAGTTTCATAAGTATACATTGATTAATAATGGAGATATCAAATTTTATTTATTCTCCATAAGGATAACATTGGACAACGTACAGTGTTTAGCACTTTGAATATCTCTGCGACGGTTGGACGTAGAATCACAATTTAAACACCAAAATGATTGTTTTGTGGAGCTGAGTTGATTGGTAAAAGCAAATGTGAAGTTTACATTGAAATTAACTTAGGAAAAGCCAAAAACCTTTTTCCCATAAGATTAACATGGGAGATTTTATGAGCAGGTTTTTTTTATTTTCTCCGCAACCACTTAACCTAGGTTAATAATTCAAAATACTACATTATTTGTTTTTTTAAGCTCTATAACATGGTTCAAACCAAAATTAAGTCTTTTAAAAATTGTAGGGTAAAAAATGCAAAAAACAGATTTTTGGAAAATTTAAAACCCCCATAAACCCTCCTTCCCATAGTCCTATTTTTCTGGTTTTCTAACTTAAGTCATAATTGTCACTTTACACATTTGAGCCAAATTCCATCGAAATCAGACGTTTTTTACTCAAGTTATCGCATTCACGGACACACACACACACACACACACACACACACACACACACACACACACACACACACACACACACACACACACACACACACACACACACATATATATACATATATATATATAAATTTGAACGAATAATGTTTTAGTCATCTGGGGACCTCAAAAATAGTTGTCATGGTCTCGGGCTTAAGTCTTACCATGAGACCTACGGTAATAGAATAGCTTCTTCCCTACAGGGGAAATTCGCTAAAAACAATTAATACCTAAATAGAATGAAATGATAAATACTTTTCTACCGGCAATCCTGTATCACTTAACCACTGCATAAGACGTCAACGAGACGCAACTAGGGCGTATTTTAAGGAAAATATGAATGAATGATAAGTGTAGAATAGGTGAGATGCCTCGCGTAGCCTTCTTTCTGACTAATAACAAATGATTCTTTAGCAAGGATCATTAATTGATAGCCTAATGACCAATGGCAGCTGGAACCAGAATCAAACCTCTACAAAAGATTCTCAGAATTCTTTTAAGGATTAAACTGACGAATTTCATAATATGAAGATTAAAATGTAGTTAGCAGCATTCATCATTTCAACACCGAAAGATCGATATCCCATGTTTCAATTTAGATGAGTCGTTTGGCGTAGTGGACAAGGCAATTCAACATTACAGCAACGGGCCTATCTTGATTTCGAGTCCCAGTTTTGGAAATCGAAGAATTAATATTAACTTGTCTTGACTAACTTGTACTTTAACAGATGAAAAAAGGTATTTTGATAAAAATGTCGAGTGCCTCTTTCATTTGTCGTAAAAAGAGTTTCGATTAAAGATTGAGGTTCAAGAAGTACTGATTTAAACTTTCTTATTGATTGCCTAGCATAACACATGTTTCTACAATTTGAGAGTAAACAAATATTTAAATTTGATACAACAAATTAATTTAATTTTTAACGGGTAGAATATATTTAAATGCATTTAATATACTCTTTAATAATTTATAATTAGTAAACTACTAGACCAGACCCATAATTAGGAAATCCATCTAATAAAGTGCAATAAGATGTAACAATTGGGGGAACAACGTTATTAGGGTATTTTGACCCCGCTGAGTACGAATATGACGGTTGCCAAAGGGAATTTTAGACCGGGAGTGCTGTATCCAAGAGTATACCTCATTATAATATTAAATTATATAAACAAATTCTTGTACATTTTCCATTTATAAACTAAACTAAGAATAAGGTTTGTAAAACAAAACACCTTACACCATTGAAAAAATATTGCACGAATGAGATGGTTACAACTTTGAATTGCATTCATTATGCTACTAGCTGTTCTAACATATTAAAATAACCATCAGATTCGGAGATAATGCGTATAATAGGTCCCACTGAAAGGCATAGTGGTCCTTGAAACAACAATGAGTCTTTGTCAACTGTTTTGGGAAAAAGCCAATCTTCACTGAATCGTAATTACGTCCATTTTTCAGTACTCTACACCAAAGAAAGCTAGTTTTCACATAAACCACTTGGGTAAATTTGAAATTCTCATTTATATTTTTGTAATTCAATGCGAAACATATTAACCGATGCATGATATTACTATGTATTGATCTCGTGTACAAATTCTTGAGCATGTAATGAATGATAAATAAAACACATAAATAAAGAATAATTAACAAGTTTAGTGTACATTTAAAAGTTTAAATTAATAAATTTCTAGTACCTGGATTAAAATAAATAATACATAATTTCTTAGGTAGTATGATATTAAACAGCATAATTTTTATTTTATTCATCATACATTTGATATAGATATAATAAATAAGTGACTCTAGTACGACTTATAAGGGATATAATATGATATAATATGATGTAATATGATATAATAGTGATATAATAAGTGATATAATAATGTAAGTGACTCTTGACATGTACGACATGTAATTTTTACGGCAGTAAAGGAAGATTATAGATTCTAGAAGAATCCAGATACGTGTAAAAAGATATATCAATCATTATTTAGCATGGAAGAACAGCAAAACGAAAAGATTGAATGAGGCAAAACACCTCGTGGAAAATGGCCACACTTTGGAAACAAGACAATTGCAATATTATCCATTTCTAAGCAAGGAAATTTAATTAATGCATAGAAATAACTGTTTATTTGTAAGAATAAGTGTGTATTTGTAAGAACATAGATAATTGATTAATGAACATGTCAATTTCGACTTCGGTGGTAGTTATCGCAACTTATTTCCGAAACTTAGGGCAGCCAATAGTATATAAGGTGTAAGCCATTTTGATTTTGACATTATCTGCTTGGGCTTGACTGGAGTATTTGGTTTAAATTAATCGCCTTGTCTCATAATTTAACTATATTTAACGTCTTGTACGTAAGTACAATTTAAGTGTAAATATATTTTATCGTATCGTGAGACGTAGTTTATTTTATCCTGAATAAGTAATAATGAACACTAGAAGCAACTAAATAACCACGCCAATAGAAGCATTTCACACACAAAAATATTAGTTCAAGTGAATATAATACTATAATTTCATATGCAAAGGGATAACCGCTGCAGATGTCGGGCAGGTCGCGTGTGCCAAGACATTCGTGCAGCCTGGTGTCTGTTGCTGGAACTCGTCAGCTGTAACTTTCATCACGTTCATGCCCATCTCTGTTTAATAGCTTTTGGTCAAGGTTGACTCCGTAAAAATAAAGGTTGACGAGAACGGAACATTTGTTTTGAAACGGCAAATATAGTTTGTATACTGCGTCCTGAAAATAATTACACATATTTGTTATTAGAATAGCTAAGTTTTAACTACACGGAAAATTAAACATCCATAGTAAGTTAAAGTTTGCTTTCTCTCCATGCTCCATAAAAGTTCAATATGTTCCTCGGCGCACTCGGCAGACATTAATCCTGAAGTCGAGTTCTGACCAAACACTTGTTAGCATGGTAGTATTGATACTTTGTAATGCAACTGCTATTCGTTGCCTTAGTTCTATGAGGTTTGACAGCGGTGGAGGTATAAAGACTTTGTATTTTACGTATCAGCAACAAATCAAATATAGTTAAATTAGGGGTGCGAACGCACAATGTTATTTATTTTCTGCTTCAATTTGTGGGATTTTTTTGCAGTAAACAATGATTTAAATTTCATTTTAGACATTGTAAACAGCTATTAGCTGTTGAGAATTCTACTTAACTTTATTTGTTACCAAATAAAAACCACCTTGGGCAGTAAAAATGATGCTATTAAAATGTAGTTGTTTTATGAAGTTGTGTACTTCTTTGACATGGTGCGCTTTTTTCCTAACCCAAATCTAAGTTCTATATATTTTTGATTGGGTTTGGTTTTGTTTGTTTCTTTGTTAACCACAGATAAACTGAAGAAGCCTCCAGAGCTGTAAAGCATTCTCACAACTACCTTCAAAGAGTGCAATCACGTTAAATCGTAGTCCAATACGTGCTCTTCAATGTATCTTCTGAAAGAGTATAATTGTACCAGGTGACTTTGTATTTACTTTAAGATAAATATGAATGAACATCTTAACGCGTTGAAGTCCCTGACAGCATGTCGCTATGGTTAGACCATGTAGAGACACTCCCAGACCATCTCCATAGTTGTCTATGTCACAGCAGTTTGCAAAGTTCATAAATTAACCATGTTTTACTTATGTCTATTTCAGAATGAGGTATAATACTGTTTTGCGATTAAAGAAAATACATATATTTCTCTGGATTTGGTGATCAGACCTATAAATCTATTAGTAGGAGGCTTCTTACCTATGTTGCTTTGGAAACTAAACACAATTTTAAACAGTGCTTTTATTTGGATCTACTGTATTAGAAAACCAACTCTAAATTCAAATTAAATGTTCTTTAGGCAAACTTGATAAATAATGTAAGTTCATATAGGAACGTTTACAAAAAAGTTCCACTCACTACGCATTAGATATGCCTCTGAAGGGAAACAGATTTTTGTGTGTATCTGTTACCTATTGAATACAAAATAAATGTAGTTTTATCTAACAACGTATATCTTGTTTTAACCAAGCTGATATTAATAATTTACACTTAGTATCGTAAAGTAGTATTAAGAATGTAAGTAGGCAATGTAACGATGTAACCCTCAGAGGATCTTTAGTGGTAAAAACTACAATAAAATGTAATCCAAATAAATATTAAAGAATCTATTGTGAACTTATGAAAATGCATCGACAACTCGATAAAGGCTTTTCATATAAGTACGCTAAATAACGAGGTTAAAAATAATAAATATGTTTTGCAGGTAGGTAAGAAGATTATAGAGTCCTTTAATAATTGAGAATAATCTACGGAACTAAAAATAGTCACTGAAACTTTTTGCTACAATAAAAAGTATGGCTTGCTACTCTTACAAAGAGATGGGTTATTCCGTGGTTTTTTAGAATAATGTTGGAGTCATGCCAACCATCCATATCTTAGTTTTTTGAGACTTTTATACATGCATGACAAGCCAAATAAGTTAATGTCAACCTGAAGCTTTTGACGTGGAAGATGGATCGTCAACAATACGAAACCGATGTTATTTTTTGACACCAATGGACTGCAAAAACTTTAGGCACATTAGTAGAGATCCCTACTCATATTGTAAAGTACACTAGCCTTTAAACAGCTTTAAACGCTCGCCCTAATTGTATACCTTACTTATTTTTTACTTAGGGCCTAATTTGATCTAGTAATATACAGAAAAAAATAAAAACAAAACTTTAATAATACCCAAAAATAAATTTCATTGGAAAATTTTAATATAGGCAGCCCGATTCGCGTTGTGACACTTTTTAAAGAGAAAATACCACATATAAGCAATACGTTGAACTTTGTGGTTTACTAAGAATAAATGTTATAAATTATTACATTTATATTACAAGGATAATATTGATTTTTATTTAAGGGAATTGGCTCCTTAGACTTTAAAATTATAGAAGTAATTTCATTCAGCTATTTTAACAGGTGTATATTCGTTGCAAATGTTTGTTAATCTTACATAGAATTCTACACCTGGCTTTGTTTGAATCCTTAAAGCAACAAAACTCCAATATCAATAGTGCTGTTTGTTAATTTAATAACTATTTCAGGCACTCTGCCAGACGGGAACCATCCTACGCCGGTTTTCAAATGTTATCTTTCACTTTACTTTGCTTTATAATCATATTTGGTTTCGTTCTTTTACTTTCGCCCTTTGATGTTTACAACAGTGATGGTTATTTATCTCTGAAATAACCGATCCACATAACAATTTACCAAAGTGTAATTGTAATGTTAAGATAGAATATAGACAAATTGTAATAACTATGATATCTCTGCAATCGTATATAAGTACCTCTCAACCCTACATTTGAGGGGTTGAACTGAAGTTGGTAAAACATAAACTAGATTAACTTCACATAAGAGCTTGTATACAAAATTAAAATTAAAATTTGAAATTTTGAAGGCTTATGAACAAAATAAATTGCATTTCCCAGTGTAATAATAACTTAAGAACATATAAGGGTTATGACATTACTCTCACCATTAAACATGGTCAAACAAAAACAAGATGTTAGAATGTTAACTTTTTCCGTTTAAATCCAAACATATCGGAAGCGGAATCATTAAAAACTCCCAACTAAGTAGAATAATTCAGAAAGAGCTCTTTCATAACATTGTTTGTATTGCACTGTTTACACTTCATTGGGCTGAAGGATGTATTCAGTTGTAAATGCCACTCAAACGATTTATAAATAATTGAATTTCTAGCTGTTTGCACGAGCAAAGGTTACTTTTATAATTTTGATGTATAATACATTCGGGAAAGTCTTATATTTTCCCACCTATTGCCGGTCGTTAGGCATTATATCATAATTACATCACTATAACAGATAAGGGAAAAGCTAAATATTACCTTTTATGAACAATTTAATATTTTTAATGACAACTGTGTATTACCAATAACGGTAACTGTTTTACTAAACTAGTTTTTTTAAATATAACTTCAACTAATTTTAACCAGTTAAAAAATAGGTAATTTGTAATTGTCGGTTGTAAAATTTGTATTTTAAACTAAGTGAAATGCTAGTTCTGTATATTTTCTTCATAGATAGAATTTTAAATATGTTTTAGATAACAAATATGGAACTAGTGCAATTTATTATCACGGGTTTGAACTGTACAAATACAAATAGTTGGTGTCACTAGTATCGTCGATTTTTTTACGAGCATCGTAACGATCTCTTACAATAATGATCTCTGATTATTATTTGTCTGTAACTGAAAGTGATCACCTTTGTGTGTATAGATTAGTGCTATGTGGTTATTCCAAATAGAGTGAGCATGCGCAAAATTCACGCGAAAGGTTTAAAATACACTCTTTAAAATTTGTAAAAACTACCAAGCTATTATATCTAGATACACAAGGAACCTTTTTGACAAATTAAATTTGCATTGAATATTTTTCCGTTTAGAAACTGTTTAGGCCTGTATTTCCATAGTTGGATTTGCATAGTAACTATGTGGAATTGCATTGCATTACCATAAAGTTTCCACATCCGTCATATAAAACTAAATACATATGTATGTTGCAGGATCGGGAGCTCTTGTTTCAAACTCACCATGAGTTATTTTACCATCTCTAATATTTTTCAGTGGGTACCATTTATTTTTATCTGGTAACATAATTTTGTTTCATAAAAGACAACTTGTTTTGTCGCGATAACAACCTTTTGATACGACCTAACAATTTAGGGAAAACAAAACATGGAATATTAAATTTTATATGTTATTGACAGTACATAAGTCGATATATTTATTTTATAAACAGCAAAGATAATGTTTTAACAAACTTTAGCAGGTTTGAAAAGCTTTTTTATATTCATCAAAGTGTAATCTATAATATTATAAAGAAGAGGTGGTTTCTGTCTGTCTGTCTGTGTGATGTCCCGGGTGAACGCAAAAACTACTGAACCGACTGGGCTGAAACTTTACACATAGGTAGATCTTGAACCCATGCAGCACATGGGCCTAATCACTTCCTTAATATCCTCTCGGGATACGCCCTGTGAGCGTCCTAGGTTTTAATGTTTACATTTCAGAATGAAGTAAACATTCAGAAACTGTAATGCGAACAGCTGTCAATACTTTCATTTGCCAGCTTAAAGAGCAGAAGCAAGAACAACTGTTTCAAGCTAACTAAAATGCAAATTGCATTGACTAAAGAACGGGTAGAGAAAACCCCTGTGCGAAGAACGGGTACGTCAGCTAGTTGTTTATATTTAAATATACAAAAATCAGGATTCGTTAAAACACAACTAAATATAATTAGAAGGACTAAAACAATCCACTTACCCGCGCTCTAAGGGCGAGCTTGGGGGGACCTGTGAGCTCGAGCTGCATGGCTTGGCACAAGCTGCATTCCTCGAAGGCATATTCTGGCGCGTAGTCCTCCCGGGGCAGTATCCGGGCATACTGGAGTAGCGACTGGCACGACTCCATGGTGGCTCTAGTGACCTCTGTCACCTGTAACGTGAATAGAATGTAGATACTTGGCAATATCAAGGCATACTGGAGTAGCGACTGGCACGGTTCCATGGTGGCTCTAGTGACCTCTGTCACCTGCAATGTGAACAGAATTTTGGTAACTTGACAGTATCAAGGCATTCTGGAGTAGCGACTGGCACGACTCCATGGTGGCTCTAGTGACCTCTGTCACCTGCAATTTGAACAGAATATTGATACTTGGCAATATCAAGGCATACTGGAGTAGCGACTGGCACGGTTCCATGGTGGCTCGAGTGACCTCTGTCACCTGAAATGTGAACAGAATTTTGGTAAGTTGACAGTATCAAGGCATTCTGGAGTAGCGACTGGCACGACTCCATGGTGGCTCTAGTGACCTCTGTCACCTGCAATTTGAACAGAATGTTGATACTTGGCAATATCAAGGCATACTGGAGTAGCGACTGGCACGGTTCCATGGTGGCTCTAGTGACCTCTGTCACCTGCAATGTGAACAGAATTTTGGTAACTTGACAGTATCAAGGCATTCTGGAGTAGCGACTGGCACGAATCCGTGGTGGCTCTAGTGACCTCTGTCATCTGCAATGTGAAGAGAATTTTGGTAACTTGACAGTATCAAGGCATTCTGGAGTAGCGACTGGCACGACTCCATGGTGGCTCGAGTAACCTCTGTCACCTGCAACATGAACAGAATGTTGATAATTGGCACTATCTGGGCATACTGGAGTAGCGACTGGCACGACTCCATGGTGGCTCTAGTGACCTCTGTCACCTGCAACGTGAACAGAATGTTGATACTTGGCAATATCAAGCCATTCTGGAGTAGCGACTGGCACGACTCCATGGTGGCTCTAGTGACCTCTGTCACCTGCAATTTGAACAGAATGTTGATACTTAGCTGTATCTGGGCATACTGGAGTAGCGACTGGCACGACTCCATGGTGGCTCGAGTAACCTCTGTCACCTGCAACATGAACATAATGTTGATAATTGGCACTATCTGGGCATACTGGAGTAGCGACTGTCACGACTCCATGGTGGCTCTAGTGACCTCTGTCACCTGCAACGTGAACAGAATGTTGATACTTGGCAATATCAAGCCATTCTGGAGTAGCGACTGGCACGACTCCATGGTGGCTCTAGTGACCTCTGTCACCTGCAATTTGAACAGAATGTTGATACTTGGCAATATCAAGGCATACTGGAGTAGCGACTGGCACGGTTCCATGGTGGCTCTAGTGACCTCTGTCACCTGCAGTGTGAACAGAATTTTGGTAACTTGACAGTATCAAGGCATTCTGGAGTAGCGACTGGCACGACTCCATGGTGGCTCTAGTGACCTCTGTCACCTGCAATTTGAACAGAATATTGATACTTGGCAATATCAAGGCATACTGGAGTAGCGATTGGCACGGTTCCATGGTGGCTCGAGTGACCTCTGTCTCCTGAAATGTGAACAGAATTTTGGTAAGTTGACAGTATCAAGGCATTCTGGAGTAGCGACTGGCACGACTCCATGGTGGCTCTAGTGACCTCTGTCACCTGCAATTTGAACAGAATGTTGATACTTGGCAATATCAAGGCATACTGGAGTAGCGACTGGCACGGTTCCATGGTGGCTCTAGTGACCTCTGTCACCTGCAATGTGAACAGAATTTTGGTAACTTGACAGTATCAAGGCATTCTGGAGTAGCGACTGGCACGAATCCGTGGTGGCTCTAGTGACCTCTGTCATCTGCAATGTGAACAGAATTTTGGTAACTTGACAGTATCAAGGCATTCTGGAGTAGCGACTGGCACGACTCCATGGTGGCTCGAGTAACCTCTGTCACCTGCAACATGAACAGAATGTTGATAATTGGCACTATCTGGGCATACTGGAGTAGCGACTGGCACGACTCCATGGTGGCTCTAGTGACCTCTGTCACCTGCAACGTGAACAGAATGTTGATACTTGGCAATATCAAGCCATTCTGGAGTAGCGACTGGCACGACTCCACGGTGGCTCTAGTGACCTCTGTCACCTGCAATTTGAACAGAATGTTGATACTTGGCAATATCAAGGCATACTGGAGTAGCGACTGGCACGGTTCCATGGTGGCTCTAGTGACCTCTGTCACCTGCAATGTGAACAGAATGTTGGTAACTTGACAGTATCAAGGCATTCTGGAGTAGCGACTGGCACGACTCCATGGTGGCTCTAGTGACCTCTGTCACCTGCAATTTGAACAGAATATTGATACTTGGCAATATCAAGGCATACTGGAGTAGCGACTGGCACGGTTCCATGGTGGCTCGAGTGACCTCTGTCACCTGAAATGTGAACAGAATTTTGGTAAGTTGACAGTATCAAGGCATTCTGGAGTAGCGACTGGCACGACTCCATGGTGGCTCTAGTGACCTCTGTCACCTGCAATTTGAACAGAATGTTGATACTTGGCAATATCAAGGCATACTGGAGTAGCGACTGGCACGGTTCCATGGTGGCTCTAGTGACCTCTGTCACCTGCAATGTGAACAGAATTTTGGTAACTTGACAGTATCAAGGCATTCTGGAGTAGCGACTGGCACGAATCCGTGGTGGCTCTAGTGACCTCTGTCATCTGCAATGTGAAGAGAATTTTGGTAACTTGACAGTATCAAGGCATTCTGGAGTAGCGACTGGCACGACTCCATGGTGGCTCGAGTAACCTCTGTCACCTGCAACATGAACAGAATGTTGATAATTGGCACTATCTGGGCATACTGGAGTAGCGACTGGCACGACTCCATGGTGGCTCTAGTGACCTCTGTCACCTGCAACGTGAACAGAATGTTGATACTTGGCAATATCAAGCCATTCTGGAGTAGCGACTGGCACGACTCCATGGTGGCTCTAGTGACCTCTGTCACCTGCAATTTGAACAGAATGTTGATACTTAGCTGTATCTGGGCATACTGGAGTAGCGACTGGCACGACTCCATGGTGGCTCGAGTAACCTCTGTCACCTGCAACATGAACATAATGTTGATAATTGGCACTATCTGGGCATACTGGAGTAGCGACTGTCACGACTCCATGGTGGCTCTAGTGACCTCTGTCACCTGCAACGTGAACAGAATGTTGATACTTGGCAATATCAAGCCATTCTGGAGTAGCGACTGGCACGACTCCATGGTGGCTCTAGTGACCTCTGTCACCTGCAATTTGAACAGAATGTTGATACTTGGCAATATCAAGGCATACTGGAGTAGCGACTGGCACGGTTCCATGGTGGCTCTAGTGACCTCTGTCACCTGCAGTGTGAACAGAATTTTGGTAACTTGACAGTATCAAGGCATTCTGGAGTAGCGACTGGCACGACTCCATGGTGGCTCTAGTGACCTCTGTCACCTGCAATTTGAACAGAATATTGATACTTGGCAATATCAAGGCATACTGGAGTAGCGATTGGCACGGTTCCATGGTGGCTCGAGTGACCTCTGTCTCCTGAAATGTGAACAGAATTTTGGTAAGTTGACAGTATCAAGGCATTCTGGAGTAGCGACTGGCACGACTCCATGGTGGCTCTAGTGACCTCTGTCACCTGCAATTTGAACAGAATGTTGATACTTGGCAATATCAAGGCATACTGGAGTAGCGACTGGCACGGTTCCATGGTGGCTCTAGTGACCTCTGTCACCTGCAATGTGAACAGAATTTTGGTAACTTGACAGTATCAAGGCATTCTGGAGTAGCGACTGGCACGAATCCGTGGTGGCTCTAGTGACCTCTGTCATCTGCAATGTGAACAGAATTTTGGTAACTTGACAGTATCAAGGCATTCTGGAGTAGCGACTGGCACGACTCCATGGTGGCTCGAGTAACCTCTGTCACCTGCAACATGAACAGAATGTTGATAATTGGCACTATCTGGGCATACTGGAGTAGCGACTGGCACGACTCCATGGTGGCTCTAGTGACCTCTGTCACCTGCAACGTGAACAGAATGTTGATACTTGGCAATATCAAGCCATTCTGGAGTAGCGACTGGCACGACTCCATGGTGGCTCTAGTGACCTCTGTCACCTGCAATTTGAACAGAATGTTGATACTTAGCTGTATCTGGGCATACTGGAGTAGCGACTGGCACGACTCCATGGTGGCTCGAGTAACCTCTGTCACCTGCAACATGAACATAATGTTGATAATTGGCACTATCTGGGCATACTGGAGTAGCGACTGTCACGACTCCATGGTGGCTCTAGTGACCTCTGTCACCTGCAACGTGAACAGAATGTTGATACTTGGCAATATCAAGCCATTCTGGAGTAGCGACTGGCACGACTCCATGGTGGCTCTAGTGACCTCTGTCACCTGCAATTTGAACAGAATGTTGATACTTGGCAATATCAAGGCATACTGGAGTAGCGACTGGCACGGTTCCATGGTGGCTCTAGTGACCTCTGTCACCTGCAGTGTGAACAGAATTTTGGTAACTTGACAGTATCAAGGCATTCTGGAGTAGCGACTGGCACGACTCCATGGTGGCTCTAGTGACCTCTGTCACCTGCAATTTGAAGAGAATATTGATACTTGGCAATATCAAGGCATACTGGAGTAGCGATTGGCACGGTTCCATGGTGGCTCGAGTGACCTCTGTCTCCTGAAATGTGAACAGAATTTTGGTAAGTTGACAGTATCAAGGCATTCTGGAGTAGCGACTGGCACGACTCCATGGTGGCTCTAGTGACCTCTGTCACCTGCAATTTGAACAGAATGTTGATACTTGGCAATATCAAGCCATTCTGGAGTAGCGACTGGCACGACTCCATGGTGGCTCTAGTGACCTCTGTCACCTGCAATTTGAACAGAATGTTGATACTTGGCAATATCAAGGCATACTGGAGTAGCGACTGGCACGGTTCCATGGTGGCTCTAGTGACCTCTGTCACCTGCAGTGTGAACAGAATTTTGGTAACTTGACAGTATCAAGGCATTCTGGAGTAGCGACTGGCACGACTCCATGGTGGCTCTAGTGACCTCTGTCACCTGCAATTTGAACAGAATATTGATACTTGGCAATATCAAGGCATACTGGAGTAGCGATTGGCACGGTTCCATGGTGGCTCGAGTGACCTCTGTCTCCTGAAATGTGAACAGAATTTTGGTAAGTTGACAGTATCAAGGCATTCTGGAGTAGCGACTGGCACGACTCCATGGTGGCTCTAGTGACCTCTGTCACCTGCAATTTGAACAGAATGTTGATACTTGGCAATATCAAGGCATACTGGAGTAGCGACTGGCACGGTTCCATGGTGGCTCTAGTGACCTCTGTCACCTGCAATGTGAACAGAATTTTGGTAACTTGACAGTATCAAGGCATTCTGGAGTAGCGACTGGCACGAATCCGTGGTGGCTCTAGTGACCTCTGTCATCTGCAATGTGAACAGAATTTTGGTAACTTGACAGTATCAAGGCATTCTGGAGTAGCGACTGGCACGACTCCATGGTGGCTCGAGTAACCTCTGTCACCTGCAACATGAACAGAATGTTGATAATTGGCACTATCTGGGCATACTGGAGTAGCGACTGGCACGACTCCATGGTGGCTCTAGTGACCTCTGTCACCTGCAACGTGAACAGAATGTTGATACTTGGCAATATCAAGCCATTCTGGAGTAGCGACTGGCACGACTCCATGGTGGCTCTAGTGACCTCTGTCACCTGCAATTTGAACAGAATGTTGATACTTAGCTGTATCTGGGCATACTGGAGTAGCGACTGGCACGACTCCATGGTGGCTCGAGTAACCTCTGTCACCTGCAACATGAACATAATGTTGATAATTGGCACTATCTGGGCATACTGGAGTAGCGACTGTCACGACTCCATGGTGGCTCTAGTGACCTCTGTCACCTGCAACGTGAACAGAATGTTGATACTTGGCAATATCAAGCCATTCTGGAGTAGCGACTGGCACGACTCCATGGTGGCTCTAGTGACCTCTGTCACCTGCAATTTGAACAGAATGTTGATACTTGGCAATATCAAGGCATACTGGAGTAGCGACTGGCACGGTTCCATGGTGGCTCTAGTGACCTCTGTCACCTGCAGTGTGAACAGAATTTTGGTAACTTGACAGTATCAAGGCATTCTGGAGTAGCGACTGGCACGACTCCATGGTGGCTCTAGTGACCTCTGTCACCTGCAATTTGAACAGAATATTGATACTTGGCAATATCAAGGCATACTGGAGTAGCGATTGGCACGGTTCCATGGTGGCTCGAGTGACCTCTGTCTCCTGAAATGTGAACAGAATTTTGGTAAGTTGACAGTATCAAGGCATTCTGGAGTAGCGACTGGCACGACTCCATGGTGGCTCTAGTGACCTCTGTCACCTGCAATTTGAACAGAATGTTGATACTTGGCAATATCAAGGCATACTGGAGTAGCGACTGGCACGGTTCCATGGTGGCTCTAGTGACCTCTGTCACCTGCAATGTGAACAGAATTTTGGTAACTTGACAGTATCAAGGCATTCTGGAGTAGCGACTGGCACGAATCCGTGGTGGCTCTAGTGACCTCTGTCATCTGCAATGTGAACAGAATTTTGGTAACTTGACAGTATCAAGGCATTCTGGAGTAGCGACTGGCACGACTCCATGGTGGCTCGAGTAACCTCTGTCACCTGCAACATGAACAGAATGTTGATAATTGGCACTATCTGGGCATACTGGAGTAGCGACTGGCACGACTCCATGGTGGCTCTAGTGACCTCTGTCACCTGCAACGTGAACAGAATGTTGATACTTGGCAATATCAAGCCATTCTGGAGTAGCGACTGGCACGACTCCACGGTGGCTCTAGTGACCTCTGTCACCTGCAATTTGAACAGAATGTTGATACTTGGCAATATCAAGGCATACTGGAGTAGCGACTGGCACGGTTCCATGGTGGCTCTAGTGACCTCTGTCACCTGCAATGTGAACAGAATTTTGGTAACTTGACAGTATCAAGGCATTCTGGAGTAGCGACTGGCACGACTCCATGGTGGCTCTAGTGACCTCTGTCACCTGCAATTTGAACAGAATATTGATACTTGGCAATATCAAGGCATACTGGAGTAGCGACTGGCACGGTTCCATGGTGGCTCGAGTGACCTCTGTCACCTGAAATGTGAACAGAATTTTGGTAAGTTGACAGTATCAAGGCATTCTGGAGTAGCGACTGGCACGACTCCATGGTGGCTCTAGTGACCTCTGTCACCTGCAATTTGAACAGAATGTTGATACTTGGCAATATCAAGGCATACTGGAGTAGCGACTGGCACGGTTCCATGGTGGCTCTAGTGACCTCTGTCACCTGCAATGTGAACAGAATTTTGGTAACTTGACAGTATCAAGGCATTCTGGAGTAGCGACTGGCACGAATCCGTGGTGGCTCTAGTGACCTCTGTCATCTGCAATGTGAACAGAATTTTGGTAACTTGACAGTATCAAGGCATTCTGGAGTAGCGACTGGCACGACTCCATGGTGGCTCTAGTGACCTCTGTCACCTGCAATGTGAACAGAATTTTGGTAACTTGACAGTATCAAGGCATACTGGAGTAGCGACTGGCACGGTTCCATGGTGGCTCTAGTGACCTCTGTCACCTGCAATGTGAACATAATTTTGGTAACTTGACAGTATCAAGGCATACTGGAGTAGCGACTGGCACGACTCCATGGTGGCTCTAGTGACCTCTGTCACCTGCAATGTGAACAGAATTTTGGTAACTTGACAGTATCAAGGCATTCTGGAGTAGCGACTGGCACGACTCCATGGTGGCTCTAGTGACCTCTGTCACCTGCAATTTGAACAGAATGTTGATACTTGGCAATATCAAGGCATACTGGAGTAGCGACTGGCACGGTTCCATGGTGGTTCTAGTGACCTCTGTCACCTGCAATGTGAACAGAATTTTGGTAACTTGACAGTATCAAGGCATTCTGGAGTAGCGACTGGCACGAATCCGTGGTGGCTCTAGTGACCTCTGTCATCTGCAATGTGAACAGAATTTTGGTAACTTGACAGTATCAAGGCATTCTGGAGTAGTGACTGGCACGACTCAATGGTGGCTCTAATGATCTCTGTCACCTGTAATGTGAACAGAATATTGGTAACTTGGCAGTATAAAGGTATACTGGAGTAGCGACTGGCACGACTCCATGGTGGCTCTAGTGATCTCTGTCATCTTGAACAAAGTGTTGATCATCATTCTCAAAATTGTTTTCAGGAGGACATAATAAAAGAAATTTTTAAAGTATAAAGTTTTGCTCCTGTGGGAAAGATCCGACATTTTCTGTACTTTTATTAGTTTTGTACATTTTTCGTTTGAAAAGATAACAATATTAAGATTAATAGGGATATGACACTGAATGTTACCATTAGACGTTGGGTCAAAACAGTTCGAGTTTTGGTCAAGTGTTAGCAATTTGTCTTCCTAGCATTTGTATAATGTCGCACCGGAGACAGTAACTAAATCCCAGGATACAGAGTACGATCCGTTAAGTTTCAAGTTCGTGGAATGGGAAAACATTTATGCTTTTGTTTTGTATACAAAACGGACACATTAAAAAAATTAACACCTTTCGGTGGAACTTAAGATAGTGAAACGGCCATATCCACTATCCTTAACAAATGTACACTTTCTTTTTTAGGTATAATAACAAATATTTAATAGATATACAAGTTAAAATCTAGATGTCAAAAGTAATACAAGGAGTTTATTTCAAGATATATTTGAAGAGATTAATTTAAGAGAATTTAGTTAAATATATATCTATATTCAAGATAATTTAATTCAACTAACTGGGTCCAAGAGCTTCACTCGTTCACCTGATTTCAGTGTTTAAATGGAATAAAATATCATAGCCGATCAAGAAAAACTATTTTAAATGTGTCCCATTAATTTGACCATTTTAGTGAATATCCCCTATAGGGAAGCTATTACCGTAGGTGGCATGCGGTAAGCTATTACCGTAATACTTAAGCCCGGGACCATGATAACTTTTCGTTTTGAGGCCACCAGATGCCAAAAACACCATTCGTTCAAATTTATATATATATATATTATATATATATATATATATGTGTGTGTGTGTGTGTGTGTGTGTGTGTGTGTCCGTTACCTCGATAAATTTTTTAAAGAAACGCCCGATTTCGATAAAATTCGGCACCATGTGGAGAATGACATTTATGACTTTAAGTTCGAAAACCAGAATGATCGGACCATGGGAAGGGGGTTTAAAATTTTTCAAAAAATCATTTTTTTACAATTTTTACCCTAAAATTTAAAAACACACTCAATTTTGGTTATAGCCATTTGGTAGAGCTTAAAAAAAATATTTTAGTAGTTTGAATCATCAACTTAGGTTAATAGTTTGCGGAGAAAATCCAAAAAACGTATTCATAAAATTCCCCATGTTAATTTTATGGGAAAAACATAGGCTACATTTGTGCAAAATTTCAGCAGAATTGGTCCAGTGGTTTTGGCATGATGGAACAATAAACAGACAGACACACACCACCTCATTTTTATAATACTGTAGTAGTGATAAGTAAAGTTCCGTATCTCCCTTATTCATGAACCTAAATGAATAAAGGCATCAACGGAGCAGCTTCAACTGGTTGAGTTAAATTGATAATCCCATAAAAACATATTTCTTATCTTCCTTGTTGCAGCAAACCTACGTACTCATCCCTAATCTTATTCTTATGATGAATAAATAAAAAGCTATATATCACTTATTTATTGATGTATTTGTATTAAACTTGGTAAGTGGCTTTATGTGGTGGTGAAAAACACATACATGTATTGGAAATTCGCTGAGTATGCAGATTTGTTGCAACGGGGGTATTATTCAATTTACTCACTTATCAGAGGTTTAACCCCTTCGGTTTTTTCGCCCACACGTTTCTTAACATGATTGCAGTTCAAAGGTTTGAGACTACGTTTTTCTTTAAAGTCCCTCGTATGATTTAACGTTATATCAAGATGAGATACTATATTTCTCATACTGTATTCCAAATTGAGCAAACCTTAAAATTTACCTAATAGGGTTGATACATCATGACAAATATCAAAGACAATTTTATACCAAATAGCGACCAGTAAATTTATAGTCCTTAGCGCATATTCCAGGAACTGTAGCAATACAAAGCATGTTATTCCTCAAGAATACGATGTTGTATGAAAGGTTTACACGAGCTTGGACAGAAATACATCACTTAAGTATCACTAGTCGCGTTGAGAGGGTCTGTAAAGAAACCGGCCCATGACAATGAGGTTCATTTCTCAAGCTGACAACCAACCAGGAACCTGCCACCAGCGGAGACGTTCGTCAGCTTGTTTTCTTTTGTTATTAATACTTGAACATCTTGTTAAGTTTCTTTGTCTCCTATTCAATTCCAGGTCCCTCATTCCAGTTAAAAGTTGGTGAGATATTCTACGATGAAAATTAGTGACACATATTAAAACTGGCTTTATTATTTTGTTAGACAATTATTCGGTGTGCATAAATACAATTAGTGGAGCAGTTTTATCACCGATCTTTATACCAAATACATATACTTACCGTTTTCTTATAATGCTATAATTTATAATTTTCTCTATGGAGCTATATGAGCATTTAGAGGCTACCAGTTTTTTTTTTGTCAGTAACATACAAGATTGTACCCCTTTCATTTCAAAAACAAAACTCTTCACTCATTCATAACATAAGTTTTTTACTCCATGTTGTTAAAGATTTGTCGATGGTATGTTTTTATCTGCATAAAAAACTACCGTTTCAAATCTCTTACATTGCATGCTAAATTATTTCTTTAAATTAACGCGAAAATAATTAAAGTTAAAAACCCATAATTAAGAGAAGTGTGCATTTATTAAAACAGTTATAATTTTTATATCGTCTAATTTTAAAAGAAAGTTTTCAATGTCATATTGTTCAACGGTCCGGCATTATCAGGCTTCATGTTTGGGCAGGTGCAACGGTTTGTGTTACATCAGTTGACCCATATGTTTCGAATGTACACATGCATGATAAACTATACGAGTTGTTAAATAAATACAAACAACATTACATGAATGCATGTTTTTTAAAGAAACCATAAAATGATGACAAATTTTAAATTATTGCCAACAAACGTTATATGGACTATTGAGTATGAAATTCACACGAAACTAACGTTGATTATTTTTCTATTTAAATTCCAACTCTATGTACAAACAGTTAACTTATAACTCGATCCTTCAATTAAATAATTAAGCTGTACTTGTTCAAACCAAGTTTCATACGAATCGGTGAGTTAATTATCAGTAAATGTTTATAACAATAATGAATTTACCATTACTTAAATTTACTGCGAAAACCAGTACTGATGTTGGCAGTAAATTTGGCAGGAATGTTTGGTAATGTTGGCAGTATTATTTGAGATACTAATTGTTATGTAGTATACAAAAATGAAAAATGAAATTAAATGAAAAAAGAAAAAAAGAAAATCTCTACAAAAATCACTATTATGGTATTTAATTTTGGTTTCAAATACTTACAACTCGTCAAAATAATATCACAAAAATGTTTCAATTTTCTGCGTTATGAGCTAGTTAAAAAAAATAATATACCCTAATCATAAAATACTTAACAGTTGAATGAGTTTGTCATTCATGTTGTCCTTACAAAATATTTCAAAACGATGATTGGCTGAACTTTAAAATGTATAGCATCCTGATTAGTCATAAAAATATGTGGCAGTTATTTTCTTATTTTTATATTTAGTCATTAAATAGAAAATATAAATGTAAACACTAATCTAAGGTCGGAGTTCACGATTCGGATTATTATGTAACATTTAATTATTATTATGGTGTCCAAATGTGATTTCTAGGTTGGGTTACGGTTATTAAAAGGTGGTTAAGTTGTTGGAAAAATTAACAGAAAACCTAAATATACACACATAAATATTAGTCTAAGGGTGTAATGGGATATTTTTGTAGTCGTCCTGGAATATAAAGAGTAAATCTATTGTAATTTTAAATACACTGAGGCAGATTGTACGAGGTTAGGAATTGCAATTTAAGTCACAAATATCTGGTCATTCGTAAAACCAAACTGTATAGTAATAAACGGCAGTTTTCACCAGTTAGATTTTATACCGCAGCAATAAATATAAATGAGAAAACATAGGTTGATAAAACTTGACGGGAGCCAACGCTTTGGACACAAGATAAATACCCGAAACTATGGGGTTGCTGGCATCGGTATGAATAATAATACCCCCGTATCAGCAAACCTGCGTACTCAGCAAATTTCCAATGCATATATATGTAACTTAATACCACATAAAGCCATATACCAAGTTTCATCAATATACATTCATAAAAATAAACGATTCATAGCATTTTAATTATTCTCCATAAGAATAACATGGCGGCTGAGTATGCAGGGTTGCTGAAGCAAGGAACACAAAAATAGGGTTTTATACAAATATCAATATAACTCAAGAAGGTAAAGCCACATACAAAATTGTATTAATTTATGTTGGCAATTAAGGGAGATAACACGTTACTTATTCTCCATAAGATTAACATGGGGGCTGAGTACGCAGGTTTGCTGCTACGGGAACTATCGGCTAAAAAATGTTTTTAGTGCAAATATTAATAGACCACAACGATATGAAGCAATATACCAAGTTACATCAGGATAAGTTGATAAATAAGCGAGATACATATACATCAATTCGATCTATAATAATATTGTGTCAGTAATTGTTTTGTAGTAATTAGTTATATAGTAATTAACTTGGTTAAATGGATAGCAAGACATTTAGCTTTTGCTTTCTCCCCTCATTGGTGGCATTGCTGTAAGAAGTTAACTACGCTGTCGGTACGAACTATAAGACCCAGAGCTGGGTGGTTCTTGTGGCGGTGGCAGTATGATGCAGCTAAGAGGTTGTTATCTGCAATCGTATCTGATCTGCTATTGCAACGATTACTTGACTTGTTTTGCAGTCTTTGTGTTCACCCCTCAATTTCATTTAATGAATTTCACTGTTAAAATAAACAACTAAATAATATTTTTTAACCAATAACTCCTAAAACATAAAACAATTGATTTAATTTATTTAAATATTACATTTTCATAAAACCGGAGAGTCTGTAGGAGATGAGTGTCCAACAGTCATTAAATTACAATAAAAACCCTTTCCTTTACTCTCTTGTTTTCGATCACTTAACGTAACTTTTAAAATTTTACTAAGCATCCAATGTTATTTTTCATAGTTAAAATTATAGATGAGATATAAATAATGCACACTCTTTTTTACCCATAGGCTGCAAGATTATTACTTTAAATAACATATATATATACTACCTTGTAATGTGCTTGGACTAAAACTTTATTACTTATTCGAACCAAAATAATGTTACTATCTGTAATGATTATTCCAGTATTAACATACATAATAAAATGTTGGAAAAAGGACGCTGTTTTTAGCATAAAGATTATTTATACTGAAAATAATAATTTAAAAAATCATTTAGCACCTCAGAATGAGTTTTGTCAAATGTTTGATAGAAAGTATACGTTCCGTAATTGAATTAGCCAATGAGTTATTTGTTATTATTGATCTACAAAAGAATTTTACAACAAATAAAAACCATGCAGAAACCCGGAATAATACAGTTTTATATATAAATTAGTAATTGAAAGGTTAAATAACATGCATTAATTTATCACCAGTTAATTGTACAATTTTGATCCATAGGTTGTCCAAAAAGTTTTAAATTATAAATTCACGACAAGAAAATATTAATTAGATAAGGGGCGAAAATATTAATTTATCAGTTAGTTTCTAAAGGTTATCCTTGATGTTAAACGGTAGGTCCCTATGCCATGACAATATTTGTACAATATCATTATTTGATAACTAAGCCATTAAGAAATAATACCCCCGTAGCAGCAAACCTGTGTACTCAGTGAATTTCCGATGCATATATATGTTTATTAATACCACATAAAGCCACATACCAAGTTTCATCAACATACGTTCATAAATAAAGGATTTATGACATTTTAATTATTGTCCATAAGAACAACATGGCGGCTGAGTATGCAGGGTTGCTGAAGCAAGGAACACAAAAATGGGGATTTATACAAATATCAATATAACTCAAGAAGGTAAAGCCACATACCAAATTTTATTAATTTATGTTCATAATTAAGGGAGATAACACGTGGCTTATTCTCCGAAAGAATAACATGGGAGCTGAGTACGCAGGTTTGATGCTACGGGAGCTATCAGCCAAAAATCTTTTAGTGCAAATATCAATAGACCACAACGATATGAAACAATATACCAAGTTTCATCAGGATAAGTTGATAAATAAGCGAGATATACAATTTTTCTTATTCTCCATAAGAATAACATTGGACAACGTACTGTGTTTAGCACTTTCAATATCTCTGTAACCATTTGACGTAGAGAAATGATCGAAACACCAAATAGTGCGTATTTTTAAGCTAATTCCAATAAAAAAAACTAACATTTGACTTTCTCAAAAATTATATGTAAAAACTCAAAAAACCCATTTTTGGGGTACAAACCCCCCCAAAATACCCCTTCGGGTAGGTCGGTCTGTCTGGTTTTCGAACTTAAAGTCATAAATGCTGCTTTACACGTTTGTACCAAATTTAATCAAAATCGGATAATTTTTACGAGACTTATCGTGCTCACGGACACACACACACACACACACACACACACACACACACACACACACACATATGTATATATATATATATATAAATATATATATACAGTTTCGAACGAATGGTGTTTTTGGGGTCTGGGGACCTCAAAACGAAAAGTTATCATGGTCCCTGGCCTAGGTCTTACCATGCCGACTACGGTAATAGCTTCTTCCCTATAGGAGAAATTCGCTAAAAGACGTTTAGTGTATATATAGTCGGAACGAGATTAGCAAAATAACTAGCAACCGCCAAGTATTATAAAGTAAATTATGCTACTTATATTTTAATCCACCGTTTTTTAATATTTAAGGTGTAACATTTGTCCAGCTAACATTGTATGAAGGTAGGCATCTAAAAATACCAAGTGTATTATATACCAAATCGAATATTAGAACACGTTTATGTATGTAAATACATATTTGAAAGTTACATCCAAAGCAGTCCCAACTTTGAGTAAGTTAAAAGAAAGACAAACGTTGAAACTGTGGTATGTTGCAATTCCCATGCATAGGTAATGCGGGACAGAGTGGGCAGCTGCATTTTAAACATTTATACCCGCCCCTTCCACTGATACAGAGGGTTGGGTTGTAAGGGTTGTTTATTGTCCCACATTTCAGTCGATACTCCCAACCTGAGCTTAGTTTGGCCTAGGCCTCGAATAAGCGTTACACTTCCTGTGTGATATTGTTCCCTAATGGAAATTAAGCTACTGCCGCCAAAATCTTGAAAAATATTGAAATATTAGACCGAAACAAAAGTGGTTATTCATCTAGATTATTTAAAATACAGTGTTACACAGTGTTAATGTGTTTTTTAAGTTCTTATTAATTTAATACTTTTAATACCGAAAACAGAAAAATATTAATCTTTACGTAAATGACATTGGTTAATGTATTTTTATTTAAAAATCTTGAATTAGTAGAAAGTTAAGCTTTTAACATATCTCTTACAATTTTACAAAACGTTGTACACTGATATTTTTCATAATTAAAATTGTATATGAAATATTAATAATAAAAACTCTTTCTTACGCATAAACTGTAAGATTATTTGTATCTAACATAAATATACTACCTTGTAATGTGCTTGGACTTTTTAATTACTTATTCGAACCAAAATCATGTTACTATCTATAGTGATAATTCCAGTATTAACATACATAATTAAATGTTAGAAAGGGTGTTATTTTTAGCTTAGAGATTATATAGCCTATACTGAACGTAATAATAAATACCCCCGTAGCAGCAAACCTGCATACTCAGCGAATTTCCAATACATATTAATTGATCTTAATACCACACAAAGCCACATACCAAGTTTCATCAATATATATTCATAAATAAACGATTTATGACATTTTAATTATTCCCCATAAGAATAACATGGCGGATGAGTATGCAGGTTTGCTGAAATAAGGAAAACTAAAAGTGGGTTTTTATACAATATCAATATAACTCAACTAGGTAAAGCCACATACCAAGTTCTATTAATTTATCTTCATAATTAAAGGAGATAACACGTTACTAATTCTCCATAAGAATAACATGGGGCTGAGTATGCAGGTTTGCTGCTACGGGAACTATCGGCCAAAAAATGGGTTTTGGTGCAAATATCAATAGACCACAGTGAAATGAAGCAATATACCAAGTTTGGTCAGGATAAGTTGATAAATAAGCGAGATATAGAATTTGTCTTATCCTCCATAAGAATAACATTGGACAACGTACTGTGTTTAGCACTTTCAATATCTCAGTAACCAATTGACGTAGAGCAATGATTAAAACACCAAATTGTGCGTCTTTTTAAGCTAATCCCAATGGAAAAAAATAAAATTGTACTTTTTCAGAAATTATATGTAAAAAACTCAAAAAACCCATTTTTGGGGTACAAAACCCCCCCAAAATACCCCTTCGGATAGGTCGATCTGTCTGGTTTTCGAACTTAAAGTCCTAAATGCTGCGTTACACGTTTGTACCAAATTTAATCAAAATCGGACCTTTTTTACGAGAGTTATCGCACCCACGGACACACACACACACACATATATATATATATATATATATATATATATATATACAGTTTCGAACGAATGGTGTTTTTGGGGTCTGGGGACCTCAAAACGAAAAGTTATCATGGTCCCAGGCCTAAGTCTTACCATGCCGACTACGGTAATAGCTTCTTCCCTATAGGGGAAATTCGCTAAAAAAAATCATTTAACACCTTAGAATGATTTGTACCAAATGTTTAATAGATTAATAGAAGGAATATATTCTGTAATTGAATTAGGCAACGAATTATTTGTTAATATTGTTCTATAAAATAATTTTACAAAAATAAAAAACCATGCAGGAACCCGGACTAATACAGTTTGTATATAAATTAGTAATTAAAAGGCTAAAAAAACACTAGTTCATTTTACAATATTGATCTGTAGGCTTACCTGAAAGTTTAAAATTATAATTTCACGTCAAAAAAATATGAATTTGATAATGTACTATTTATTTAACCTCACATCAGTTAGTATTAAAAAGTTGTCCTTAATTTTAAACGGTATGCCATGACAATATCATTTGTACAGTATCATTATTTTCTACCTAAGCCATCAGGAATAAGACTTTAATTCCCATATATATATATAGTGAAATTAAATCAGCAAAATAATTAGCAACCACCAAGTATTGTACACAAATTATAAATCCTGCAACTTGTATTTTAATATCTAAGTAAGGTGACACATTTGTACAGCTAACATGGCATTAAAGTGGACAACTAAAAATACCAAGGGAACTAAATACAAAATCGAATCTTAGAACACTGATTATCTTTGTGGGTTACATCCAAGTAGTCCCAAATCTGCCAGACAAAATAAGTTAAAAGAACGAAAACGGAGGAAACTGCGGTAAGTTGCAATTCCCATACATAGGTAATGCGGGACAGAGTGGGCAGCTGCATTTTAAACATTAATACCCGCCCCTTCCGCTCCTATAGAGGGTTTGGTTGTAAGGGTTGTTTATTGTCCCACATTTCAGTCGATACACTCTACCTGAGCTCAGTTGGCCTAGGCTCCGAATAAGTATCGTACACTTCTTGTGTTAGTGATCGATGGTTGTTCACTGTACCCTATTGGAAATAAAGCTGCCGATGCAAAACACTTGACAAATAGTAAAATATTATTACGGAAACCAAAGTAGTTGTTCATCGGGAAATTTTAAAACACACTCTTTAAGTTCATATTAATGTACTCTTTTAATACCAAAATATAAAAATATTAATCTTTACGTAAACAACGTTGGTCAGTATTTTTTAATTTAACAACCTTTAATAAGTAGAAAGTTAGGTTGGGGAAATGATATAACAATGCCTTGGTAATAAACATAGTTTCACATCTGGATAATTTACTTAATAACAGACTAACTGAATCTTAGTATAAACAATTGTTAACTAAGTCTCGTATGTAATGGGTAGGATTATGACGTCATAGAAATCTCGTCGACCCTGAAAATATAGTCTTCAAACGCATACAATTTTAAATAATTGGAAACTTAACTAAATTCCCGGAAACTCGTTTGATGTAAAAGATAAGTTTTATTCTTATTAAAAAACACAATCATACTTTAAAGGAAAACTTTTTGACATAAAAGAAAATTAATTTTGCACAACAATATTTCTGTTGCTAAGAATACTTCCTTTAGAACTGATTTGGTTTGACAACCTAAAGTGAAACGCTCCCATAACGGACTCTGGACTAGTTTTAATTAGTACATCGACAAGTAGTCTAAAAGAAATTTCTATAAAACAGCACGAAATAATGTTGTTTGTTATAACTTGATACAATCTAACATAACAGGTAGAGTAAAACTTTTAAATATTTACCATGAAAATGAGGGCACTTCCAAAATATAGTTTACATTCCGAACTATGACGACATTCTTATGAATATTACAGAATGATCGATATAGTGGTGATTTGACTTGGTTGCTAGTGCACATAGTAATGAAGGAATATTGCTTTATTCTGGACACATTTTGTAATTTACTCAACAAATCCGACTGAGAACGTGGAACGTAATATAAAGTTCCGTTCCAGAACGGCAAGAAATTCCACTTTTATACACGTTGTAACACCTCACAGTACTATTTTAACAAATTTTGTCTAATTTCAAGATCCGTAAACGTCTCCTGGTTACAAATATATTAGCAGCACACGGAGTACCATTAGCTAAGAAAATGATGAAATTGAAGTAATTTCATTGGTATATTTAGGTTGATATACGAGATAAGATGATTAGATGAGCCAAATAAAAAAAATAAAAAATAGAAGTTACAACTTTGGACACGTAACACTGTATAAGCCTCAGCACTCAATCCAATAACAGTTGAAGACAACATTTCTTACAGACATGAACCTCAGGAGTCGTGATAATAGTTCTTGAAGCTATAAAGAGCAGCCGACGGGTGTAAAGCACGAGTTCACCGTTATCATTTATACGTAATACGTTACATTTGTTACATGTAGTTACCATCAGGGCGATCATTACGCACGGTTGGACAAAATATGAAACAATTTTTTTTGTAGAACGGGAAGTATACTAGTTCATTTCCTGAAAATACACTTTCTATGTATCACTATATAGTAATGTGGAAAATGTACTATATGTTACTAAACACGTAGGCAGTATTTCTAATGGAGCATGTAAAATTACACGTAAAGTATACGTACTTACTCTAACATAATAATTAAATACTCTTCAAATAGTTATCATAAAAAACGGACGCAAATATTGGTCCTTATTAGTCTGTGAACACATTTTGGTTTTCTGTCAAAATTTATTAAGCATTTCCTATCTGAAGAGAACTAGAACAAGTGTTCTACCTAGGAGGCCAA
This sequence comes from Allygus modestus, assembly GCA_963675035.1. Lineage (NCBI taxonomy): Eukaryota > Metazoa > Arthropoda > Insecta > Hemiptera > Cicadellidae > Allygus > Allygus modestus. Next base: position 48,161,918 of record OY776116.1, read on the forward strand.
TAGGTTGTTGCCTACTCCTACATATTCTACATAATTTGCTGAAAAAGGTTTTCGTACTAGTGCCACAGCATTAACTCACTTAATTTTATCATGCAGTCCAGTTTCTAGCAACGTCCAATTTGTTTGGACACGTTTTGTTAATGTGGAGTACTAAATTACATAGTGCTCTGCGGCGGTACTAGGGCCACAGCATTAACTCACTTAATTTTATCATGCAGTCCAGTTTCTAGCAACGTCCAATTTGTTTGGACACGTTTTGTTAATGTGGAGTACTAAATTACATAGTGCTCTGCGGCGGTACTAGGGCCACAGCATTAACTCACTTAATTTTATCATGCAGTCCAGTTTCTAGCAACGTCCAATTTGTTTGGACACGTTTTGTTAATGTGGAGAACTAAATTACATAGTGCTCTGCGGCGGTACTAGGGCCACAGCATTAACTCACTTAATTTTATCATGCAGTCCAGTTTCTAGCAACGTCCAATTTGTTTGGACACGTTTTGTTAATGTGGAGTACTAAATTACATAGTGCTCTGCGGCGGTACTAGGGCCACAGCATTAACTCACTTAATTTTATCATGCAGTCCAGTTTCTAGCAACGTCCAATTTGTTTGGACACGTTTTGTTGATGTGGAGTACTAAATTACATAGTGCTCTGCGGCGGTACTAGGGCCACAGCATTAACTCACTTAATTTTATCATGCAGTCCAGTTTCTAGCAACGTCCAATTTCTTTGGACACGTTTTGTTAATGTGGAGTACTAAATTACATAGTGCTCTGCGGCGGTACTAGGGCCACAGCATTAACTCACTTAATTTTATCATGCAGTCCAGTTTCTAGCAACGTCCAATTTGTTTGGACACGTTTTGTTAATGTGGAGTACTAAATTACATAGTGCTCTGCGGCGGTACTAGGGCCACAGCATTAACTCACTTAATTTTATCATGCAGTCCAGTTTCTAGCAACGTCCAATTTCTTTGGACACGTTTTGTTAATGTGGAGTACTAAATTACATAGTGCTCTGCGGCGGTACTAGGGCCACAGCATTAACTCACTTAATTTTATCATGCAGTCCAGTTTCTAGCAACGTCCAATTTGTTTGGACACGTTTTGTTAATGTGGAGTACTAAATTACATAGTGCTCTGCGGCGGTACTAGGGCCACAGCATTAACTCACTTAATTTTATCATGCAGTCCAGTTTCTAGCAACGTCCAATTTGTTTGGACACGTTTTGTTGATGTGGAGTACTAAATTACATAGTGCTCTGCGGCGGTACTAGGGCCACAGCATTAACTCACTTAATTTTATCATGCAGTCCAGTTTCTAGCAACGTCCAATTTCTTTGGACACGTTTTGTTAATGTGGAGTACTAAATTACATAGTGCTCTGCGGCGGTACTAGGGCCACAGCATTAACTCACTTAATTTTATCATGCAGTCCAGTTTCTAGCAACGTCCAATTTGTTTGGACACGTTTTGTTGATGTGGAGTACTAAATTACATAGCGCTCTGCGGCGGTACTAGGGCCACAGCATTAACTCACTTAATTTTATCATGCAGTCCAGTTTCTAGCAACGTCCAATTTCTTTGGACACGTTTTGTTAATGTGGAGTACTAAATTACATAGCGCTCTGCGGCGGTACTAGGGCCACAGCATTAACTCACTTAATTTTATCATGCAGTCCAGTTTCTAGCAACGTCCAATTTGTTTGGACACGTTTTGTTAATGTGGAGTACTAAATTACATAGCGCTCTGCGGTGGTACTAGGGCCACAGCATTAACTCACTTAATTTTATCATGCAGTCCAGTTTCTAGCAACGTCCAATTTGTTTGGACACGTTTTGTTAATGTGGAGTACTAAATTACATAGTGCTCTGCGGTGGTACTAGGGCCACAGCATTAACTCACTTAATTTTATCATGCAGTCCAGTTTCTAGCAACGTCCAATTTGTTTGGACACGTTTTGTTAATGTGGAGTACTAAATTACATAGCGCTCTGCGGCGGTACTAGGGCCACAGCATTAACTCACTTAATTTTATCATGCAGTCCAGTTTCTAGCAACGTCCAATTTGTTTGGACACGTTTTGTTAATGTGGAGTACTAAATTACATAGCGCTCTGCGGTGGTACTAGGGCCACAGCATTAACTCACTTAATTTTATCATGCAGTCCAGTTTCTAGCAACGTCCAATTTGTTTGGACACGTTTTGTTAATGTGGAGTACTAAATTACATAGTGCTCTGCGGTGGTACTAGGGCCACAGCATTAACTCACTTAATTTTATCATGCAGTCCAGTTTCTAGAAACGTCCAATTTGTTTGGACACGTTTTGTTAATGTGGAGTAGTACTAAATTGCATAGCGCAGCGGCGCGGTGGTTAGGCCAGGTTACGCTATAAACTAACTTAACCACCGCAACGCGCCGTTTCGTGTAGCAGGTCACTGTAGTTAATCTGATTTTTAAAAATGTTGAACATAATGCTGGCTGGAATGGTTGGAAAATTTGGTTTTCTGTAAAATATGTCTGAAAGCTCACTAAATCTCTCTAAAAGGATTATGTACCTGAAAATATTGTAACAGAATATGATTATAGTCTATAAATACAAGTAATGTTTTCGGCAGTAAAGATTTCAGATTTCTGAGTGCAGGAGTCGGCTGCAGTGAATTAACTATTACCTTATCACATCTGCCCGTGCCGTGAATAGGTAACCAATCTTTATAACGCCAATTCCTGGTTGAGCTTCTGCTGGGTTCAGTTTGATAATATCGATGGTCCTCTTCTTAGTTGTAACAAAAAGTGTTGAACAAAAAATTGACGGATAATCAAAAAGAACCCAAATGTGATGTAATATGAAATAGTCAACCGTATTTTAATAATTTAAAGTATACAATTGTTTTAAAGTGGTGGTTCTTATTTGGACAGGTCTGACATAATTTAAAACCTGCAGCATGTGAAGGCTAGATTTTTAATGATATGCTTTTCCCTTTTGTTTGTAACATTTCAACAAAACAACTACAACAGAAATTCACTTAAGCTACGAAATTATCATGGTGGAACTTATTACCACACCTACAGTCATTTGTTACTGCGTCCAATTCACAGGAATCGTATTACCATCTTGAGAGGTAATGGGAAAAATCCACATGACAACTATTGCATGATACTCGATATATCGAGTGTTTTAGGGGAACAAAACCTAAATGGGAACATAAATTAATTTTTGAATGTGATACAGATACATGAGGATACTATGATAAGACACCGTTTGCTGAGCATCGTTTAACCGTTAACCCCTATCTCTTAGTACCAACACACACATTCAGTTTACGGTGTGCTCACTTTGTCATACATCAGACATTACTCCCAATAAGACCACACAAACTTGCAAAGGTAACATCTAAAGTTTATGCAGCTCTAATTTGAACACATTGAACAGAAGGAATATTAAAATAAAATATATAATTTAGTAGTACTTATTTGTATTTTCCTACAACTGCAGCTAAAGTGTTTCTTTATGATCTAAAAATACATTGTAAAATAACTGTTTTCTGTTTAGTGAGAGAAAAAGTCTTTTTCGCTTTCTGTGCCTTAATTTTCCGCTCGCTGCCAGCTGATAAACAGCTGATTGACCGATTAAAATTCTCATGAATTCAGACAAAATGGATGAAAGTACGTTTTTCGATGTTTGTGGTATCCAAAATTGCAGTTGAAGGAAAAATGGTGTATGCAATTTGAGTGTAAAGGTTCTTTGTCGTTTCCGGAAAATTTCCGCGCTGCGCATCGCGCGTTAACAATTTTCTCCCAAACGACAAAGACATACTTTACGCTCTTAATACTTAAATAGCTATTTTAACTGTTGAACTGTAAATACCTATATCATCCAAGATGGTAAATATTTGAAACACTCAGTAATAGAAGATTTGTTATTTATTTTGATTAAAGATTCATATCGTTTGGGTTTTGAGATGATAAAAAGGTCAATATCTAACCTTCAAGTTTCCTCTTGCTAAAAAATTAAAATAAACTCTTCGCAAATAATTTAGTTAAAAGAGTGTAAAAAATGTAATCTGCATTCCTTTACGTAAATCCCTTTATTTGAACTGAAATATTATTTCGTTATCAAAGTAACAAATAAAATATTACTTATCAGAAATATTTGTTTCATAAATAAACGAAGATATGCCCATTCCATGTCCTTGAAATAACGCAATTATGACATTGTGAGATTTTAAAATAGAATTTCCTCCAGGGTTGTCTTTTATTGAACCAAAAAAGTTAATAAAACCCTGCGAGACCAGCTGTGACTACTGACCGCAGGGCTATTGTACGACGACAGTGGTTTCAATAGTATTTTCTTTCATGAATGTATTCATCCCTTAGTATGAATCTCTTATTTTATACAATTTTGTAAAAAATATATCACATATTATTGATTAGGGGTCAAAGGATAGCCTGCTAAATGATTAGCTAGCAATTACATATCATCTGTACGTAATAAGTGTCGAGTCCGCTTTTAGTAAGATCAATAATTCAAGACTTCGAGTAAATGTATTTCTATTGAGGTCGTGGAAACAATATAGAGGGAAAATATATATTGATACTTGTATTTATTGTGTTGATTTTTATAAAAAGATCAATCAGATCAAAAACAAGGAGAAAATGTAACCGTAGCAATCGCTGGTTTATTAGGACTCAGGAATCTATGGTGAATATGATGATTAGAATCTTTTGACTTCAGTGGTTAATTTTGAGAAAACAATTAAAATTATATAATTTTCATGACATTTCAGATTATACATAACACATTGTATAACTTCATTTGTTACACGAATGAAGTACAACTGGAACATAACGTGCTCCTGTGTGTATAATTTATATTTCAATATCTGCCGGATCTAGTATACTTTGTCCGTATTTAGGACAAAGGAGGGAGAACCTGACAGGGATAATTTATATTCGTAATGTTATTGCAACAGAAAATATAATTAATATCTTTATTAAACTGGGTTAGTTGTTAATCCTTACTCGTGATTGTTCTTTAACATCTTAAATTAATTTTTTTTAAATAAAAACCCATAAAAAGGACTAAAAAACCCATAAAAAATATAATAAATTGTTGATGATCTGTAAAGAATTCACCATTCTTTTAAAATTTCAAAGACTTCTGATAGTGAATAGTGAACATATTAATGTCTATATTTGTATTTATAATGGCAAACGATGTATTTGGTGAATATACCGTTATCGGAAAAGCATATAGTAAGCTTAGGCCTATAACCGCCTACAACTTACCTTTACGCTAAGGTAATATAGACCCAACTACTTACCACCTCTGCTCAAAACATGTAATAACCACCCATGTTTAGCTTCTTAAAATATACGTCAGCCTAAAAAATAAGTGGCCTCCAAACATAAAATTCATCCTATTTACAATGGTTTTTTACTTGTAATAAATTTATAAATCAAATATATTTGGAAATAATGGAATATTTATTTATTCTGGTCGCATTTATAATTTTATTAAACGAAAAACCGTTGGAGAATACAGGTCAAATTGCGAAATAGTTTTAAAATAAAATTTAAATTCAAATTGTTTATCAATTTTGTATGAATTTCAAATAATTAGTTTGTCATTTTATGAATAATAATATAACAGCAATTGTTTATCCAACTGGTTATTTATAATAAGTTCAGAACTTATATTTTAAATGTAAGTGATTGAGCATGGTCAATTTGTATTACATTTTTATAAACATCAAGATTAGGTAGAGTAACTGAATTAATTACATAAAGAGAAAAATCAACTAAAACTGTTACACAACAACAAATTAACAACCATGTTTCCAGTACGGTATCCCTCTCAATGTTTGCAATGTTAAAAATGGCGATAGAAACTAATGTGGCCAAATAAAATGACGTGATGATGTTTAGGAAATAAAACAAAAATTCCGATATCTCAATTATTTATAAAATGGCATAAACCATTTACAATAAAAAACTTTATTTAATTAATTGTTTTTATTATCAGTTGCATTACTGTAATAATAACAACTAGCAAACCCGTTGCTTGAAATCGAGCAACATTTCGCTTTGATGAGCATGAATTTGATCAATATTATCGTCTGTAACGCTAATTCAGTCATTCTTGAGTCAGAATATAATAGATGGGCGAGTGGACTCAGGATTTTGGAATTCCGATTGGGTACAAATGTGCTGAATATTTATCAAATATACCATAACTTATCCTTTTTCCAAAACCCATTTCAAACAAATGTTTTCGAGATCGATGGCTTCCTCATCCCCTTATTCTTTAGCCTTATTTAGTCCAAAATAATGTGTATTCCCCCGTTCCGCAAATGTTCTAGGGCTCTGCCTTTCTGACCTTCAAAATACTTATTGCAACCATCTTGCACCTACTACTTGACTGGCGAAGCTAAAATTCAGTAGAAATACAGCTGATATGTCAAGGCAGATATAGGTCTTGATCTGGTAATATTGTACTTTAGGACTTCGCCCCACTGGCCTTTAATGTATCCCAAGTTAATCATCATACACCAAGACTGAAAACAATGGAGCTAAGATTTGGTAGGGAAATAAATAATACAACAGAGTAGATGTCTCCTCAATCAAAAGATCCTTTGGGACCCCCACTGTCATTTAAAGTTATGATTACCATCTTGCACCTACTACTGGACTGATAGGGCTGAAGTTCGGCAGGAAGATGGCTAATTAACTCAAATCAGAATAGGCCTAAGGCTGATCAAAATATTCTTAGGACTCTGCACCGTAGACTTTTATTATTCCCATGTTAAATATCGCACACTCAACTACTAAACCGATAAAACTAATGTTTGGAAAATCGAACATTCTTTAAATTTAAATGTTGTGCTTCTCCTGCTCCAAAACTCATGGGGCTCCGTTCCACTGGCCTTTTAAAATCAAGCTTATCATCTCGCACCTACTACTGGATCTGAAGTTCCGTTGGAAGGTAGCTAATATACTCAAAGCAGACATAAGCCTTCTCCAGATAAAAATATTATTTAGGGCTCCACCCGCTGGCCTTTATTATTCCCATGTTAACTATCACACCCAACTACAGGACTGATGATCCTGAAATTCCACTCAAACCATGTCCTTCTCCCGTTCAGAAAGTTCTAAGGGGCTCCACCCCACTGGAATTTATTCATAGTTATGTTTAGTAACGAATTTACAATCCTTGATTGACGGTACTGAAATTTAGTAGGAAGATAGGTACATGAGAATGTACCCACAGACCAATACTGCAAATCTTTTGGAGCTCCGCCCTACTGTCATTCAACATGTGCGTGTTTAAAAGGTTAAATTTGTGGGGTAATGATTTAATTGTAGTTTCTAAGGTAAAAATATTTTTTCCAGCGGGAAAATTTCCGGAAATCAACGGTAATAAAGAAGTATCACGTGAACAAAGTCGCACCGGGTACCAGCTAATTCCTATAATTTAACAACAAAATAATAATAATACTTCCTTGAAAATCGACAACACGGTGCCATTAAGTTTGATTAAAATTTAAAGAGTACAATGTTTAAATATGTTAAGTATTATAAAAAAGTAAAATATGTTTTATTGGAAAATTTCACAAAGAATATATTTATTAATATTTAACATAAAATGTAATGTGCTGCACTATGGGATAAACGTAATAAACTCTCTCTCTGATTAATGCTTACATTCACAATCGAAATTATGTACATATTGCATTACCTTTCCAGTAGTGAACATTTGTTCTTGCTGATAAAATGTGTTTACTGTACTCAGCTGTTTGATCATACAATTCAAAACAATTATTTCACAATGTTTATCTTATAAACGAACTACGAACTTTAAGAGCGGCTAGGGCCCTTTCCTTAGGTTGGTTTTTTATAGAATTTAGGCAAAAATAACTTCAAATTAAGATCTATCCAATGACACCAAAAATGTCAAATTCGGTTGAAAACTGTAGGAGGAGGTCCAGATACAAAACAATCCCTAGCGTATTAAATAAGTATAGATTAGGGTACAGTTTGTTAACATGTTATCGCGTTTATTTTTAAATGATAACAACACCATTTCCCACCTGATGCGAATCAGTATGTTTAACACTTGGCCAATGACTGCACTACAATAAATCAATCCAGTTTAATAGGTTAAGTATTTTATTTTTTTTAATAAATCATCGACAATCTTTTAACATTTTCCCATGTGTTTTCTCACGTTAGTTTTGGACTTGGGTTCAATGGTGTACGGGTCAAACTTCTGAAATGTCCATTCAACTATAGAATTGTCCAGCTTTCCTAAAACATGTTAACTTCTTTCCAAAAATAAACCTCTTAGGATCTACAATATTATTCAGTAAAATTTTTAAAGCGAGACAATTAAAACCATGAGCTGATCAGAAGCAACTGTTTTGCTGGAACTTTAGGCTAAAGTATGAACTATAAATTATAAACTCACCAAGGTTTTGTGTTAAGGGCGTTTACCACCTTAGACTGTACGAGGCATTCGACCCAGTTCTCTCGTCCGATGTTGCGGTTGCTTTCACAGATTGGAACTTTAGGCATTACTCGTGTCACAGTTCCTTGCTTGCATAAATTGCTGGGAAACACTTTACGGAAAGTTACAACTAACATGTCTAGGTTAAGTATCATTTTTGCGTCGTATTGTTTTACTAATAGAAGTGGTTCTACAAATATTTCATAATATTTTAATTTAAGTAAATATTAACTGGCATTGATAACTGGTTTTCTTAAACCTGCATTAACTTTATATGCTGACATAAAGTAGGATACAAACTAATATTTGTATTTTGCTTACTAATTATTAATACACCCGTAGCAGCAAACCTGCGTACTCAGCGAATTTACAATGCATATATATGTATCTTAATATCACATAAAACCCAATACCAAGTTTCATCAGTATACATTCATAAATAAACGAATTACGAAATTTTTAGTATTCTCTATAAGAATAACATGGTGGCTGAGTATGCAGGTTTGCTGAAGGAAGGAACACAAAAAATGGGGTTTTATACTCAAATATCAATATTACTCAAGTAAATAAAGCCACATAACAAATTGTATTAATTTATGTTCATAATGAAGGGAGATAACACGTTACTTATTCTCCATAAGAATAGCATGGGGGCTGAGTACGCAGGTTTGCAGCTTCGGGAAATATAGACAAAAAAATGTTTTTTAGTGCAAATATCAATAGACCACAACAATATGAAGCAATCTACCAAGTTTCATCAGGATAAGTTGATAAATAAGCGAGATATACAATTTTTCTTACTGTCCATAAGAATAACATTGGACAATGTACTATGTTTAGCACTTTCAATATCTCGGTCACCAATTGATATAGAGAAATGATCAAAACACCAAATTTTTTTTAAGCTGAATTTAATGGTGAAAACTAAAATTGGATTTACTAAAATATGATATGTAAAAAACTTAAAAACCCTATTTTTGGGGTACAAAACCCCCCAACATAAATAACTCTTTGGATAAAGCGATCTGGCTGGTTTTCGAACTTAAAGTCATAAATGATGCTTTACATGTTTGTGCCAAATTTAAACAAAGTCGGATCATTTTCACGAGCGTTATCGCACCCACGGGCACACATATATATACAGTTTTTAACGAATGGTGTTTTTGTCATCTGGGGACCTCAAAACTAAAAGTTATCGTGCTCCCGGGCCTAGGTCTTACCATGCCGACTACGGTAATAGCTTCTTCCCTATAGGGGAAATTCGCTAAAACAAAGTCAGTGAGTTTTAAAAATAAAACCAATAACCTTTAGCCAATTGACTTTGTCTCAATCCGGTTCATTTGAAAAGTTTTACAAAAAAAGTAGACTAGCTTTCAGATCGCATGATTATTGGTCTACAGACCCATAATGCTTATAACCCATTAATCTTTTTTATTTTTCAAGGTTTGAAGGATACAAAACCATCAATATAGTAACATATTTTGGTATATTTTGTGTTTCTCAATTTAAGCTTCGAAGTAATAGCTTTTCAACTTCTTAATATTTAATAATTGGATAATTGAACGAAGTGAAGTTATCCTTATACACAACTTTACTGCTTGGACTGGTAAGAGAATCAACTCAACTGGCGTGTCTGTGACCACAATAACTCGATAACGCCTCCACAGTTAAACTTAAAATTTTCCAGAAAAACTTAACAGGTCAAAATCTCGGTCAAGTTCGTTATTCAGATAATTTCGTTCTGTATTATTCAAATTATCTTAAAACCAAATTTATTTGTTCTCCATAAGAATAACATTGGAAGCCATTTTAGTGGACTTGAATCGTTAAAATTTAGCCGACGTCTATGTTTCAACAACAGAGTAACAATAGTTAGTTTACTAGAGTATACTTTGTTATACTGGATAACAAAAGTTTTTTTACCAACAAAAAACACACAAGCGAGATAAATCTAAGTATATTTTTAAGTTGTAAGCATATTTATTATTTTATAAATTATTAAGTGTACGTTTAAAAAAAATCCATACAGTTAATATTCCCTTAGTACGCCTACACTGTATAAATATTGTCAGTCGTCGGAGGCGACGATTGTAACAGTGGCAGACGACAGACGACGCGTGTGGCAGATCGAAAAACTCAAAATAACTTTTTTATGACTGTAGATCCTAAGATATTAACTTAACTTATAAAATAGTTTGTTTTATTACATTTTCTTAGACAATTGGTAATATCGTGATTGGCATGTGTAAAAAGTATACAAAGCCTTAATTTGTCTAGAAAGCGTTGATGAAGTTAGTCACAGTAAGCGAACAACCTTAAAATTTATTTCGTAGGACAATTATTTGCTAGGTTATATTTTCACTAAATTCATCATAAAAATTGTCTACATTACCTAACATACATTACCAGTAATGTAGTAGGTAACCACAACAAAAACTATGGATTATTCTAACCAAACAGCCTTTTTCGGAAGGTTATCTTGAATGATTTTACATAGCATAGGGTTGGATTACAGTAAGAGTAAGCCGACATTAAACTGGCAATAGAATGTTGTAAAATACTTTAAACACATTACCAGGAATGTTGTAGCGAACCAAAATAAAAGCTTCAAACTATTCTAACCAAACTAAGCCATTTATACAGGTTATCTGAAATGATTTGACAAATCCTAGGTTTGGATTATAGTGAGCTGTTTTCATCATAAACTTGGACCTATGGCTATAAAATGTAGGCCTATACACTTAGGCTACTTGCAATTTTAGAAGATTCATGTATGGTCTTGAACCAACCCATGTTTATAGAATTTAATTTCATGATAGCCTAGGCTATTGAAACAATATATTGAAATATCATTTTGTAAAATAAAATTGTTGTAAAATACTTTAAACATTACCAGGAATGTTGTAGGGAACCAAAACAAAAGCTTTAAACTATTCTAACCAAACTAAGCCTTTTGTACTGGTTATCTGAAATGATTTGATATCTCCTAGGTTTGGATTATAGTGAGCTGTTTTTATCATAAACTTGGACCTATGACTATAAAATGTAGGCCTATACACTTAGGCTACTTGTCATTTTAGAAGTTTCATGTACGGACTTGGGCCAAACCATGTTTATAGCAATTAATTTCATCATAGCCTAGGTTATTGAAACAATATATTGAAATCTCATTTTTTCATCTAAATAACTGGACCTGACGACTTATTGTTAATCCTTAAGGATATTTTGACTTGGCCTATAGAAATTGTTAACATTAGTTCATATAGGAAACTCGCTGTTCTCTTAAAAGTTAAATTAACCACACTGCTAAAGTCACTGCTTAGGCCAAAATACTCTGTTTGTTCTAAGATAACGCACCCATACCAATCCTAATAACAAACCATGCCTGAAATCTTCAATTTATTTTTAAAATAAATAAATTTACGTATTTGTACAACATTTACTTTGATTAAAACTAGTGATAAATGTATGTATGTTTTTCTACGGATGAAATGTTAGGTCGGCGGCGCTATCCGAACCTGCGACCTTACGCTCCAAAAGCCAGTGCGATACCCTCTCAGCTACCACGATAATTGATTCTTAGGGGAGAAGTAAGTAAAACTATAGCTATATAGACATAAAACCCGGATTCTGGCGGCAGTTAAATGATAACGGAATGTATTCTGATGATGTTACTCAAATCAGATATTGAATTTTTCATGAGACTCGATTTAAGTTGGTCATGTGTTTCAATTATCCTTAACGCGAGGAATGAGCGTACACCTAGTATTTTTTGTAGTATATTATATAGAATGATATAGAGCTTTCTTTCATGCAGTTTTACTTCTGGGCTTTAATACTGCACTACATACCAAATTTCATTTATTGGGAAAAAGAAAAAAAAGATGCAATAGAAGGCTACGTGTGGAAGAACAAAGTCCAATTTCATATGTGAACCAACTATAAAAAGAGCCATAAAAACGTTAAAAGGACAATATCATAATTAAAATTTCAAAAAAATTAACTCTCCATCAATATGTTGGATTGGCTTACTAAAAATCCAAAAATTAAAATAACATAAATGCTTAAAAACGTCGGTAGTCTACAAAATAACATTCAGTGATTGTTGTAACGTTGACTACACATTATGTAGTCATTGGTAGTAGCACAGACAAAGGATTCTGTAGATTCGTTTCTCTGTGGTAGTATACATTATATCAGCCAAAGAGGAAAAACTTAAAAATCAAAATTTAACCAACATATTTTAGAAATACGGTCACTTAACTAATTAAAAACCTACCTTTGTAGAATAGGATAGACCTACCTACCTTTGTGGAATGGACTAGAAATATATAACCATCAATTACAAGTTTCAGATTTTAGAATATGGACATTAATTTTTAAAAGTGGATAACAAATAATCACTACTAATTAATTTTAAGAGTAAATTAAACTAAAAAATACTTGGTAAAAACAAAATAAAAATCCTTTAAAATCATATATATCAAGAATAACGTTGACTTTACTAAACAAATAATATAGTTTTGACAACTGATTTTATTTTCAGACGACAGGATTCGTATGGTCGATGTTTGTTGAATTTTAGTATTTACACCATAAAGTGATTCTAGAGCGGAACACGTGTAGTGATTATTACAATATTTTTTAAGATACTCTGTACTCAAGTTGTATTATTTTTGTTTAGCCTGAAAAATGGGATCTAATAGTATGTTGTTTTAAAACGTGTTTAGTATATTGATAGTGAAAATCCCTTAGTGTAAACAGGAATTAAGATTATCTGGATACATCCTTTTATGTGGAATTCCAAGCGAATAAACCTTATAAATCTTCGATCACTCCCGCAAAACTCTCATGTAGATCGGGTGGTATGACGATGATTGCAGGCTCTGAGACACTGGGAGAGAGCGTAGCGCGATGAGTCTACGTAGTACCATTGACTATAGTCAATGCGAGTACATAGAACTCTATAAATAGATCCATTTATTAATATGTGTAATAATGTGTATTAATGCAGTTGAATGGTCTAGTACGATAACTGGGCGCTCCGAGCTGCATCTGCGTCATCATGCGAGCGCATGATGACACTGCGCTACAGCACTGTCATCACTGCGCTGAGTGCACTAAGTTCAGCTAGTGCGTCGTCACGTCCCTTTAGTATCTAATTATGTATTCCAACTTCCAACGTAACATCGATTACAATAATTCATACAGTAACATACAACATCGTTAATTAAATTAACATAACAGCAATGCAACAACAAGCAGAACATACACATTTATTACTAATACTAACTAATACGTAATTCAAGCAAATCCAAGCAATACAAAAGATTATTCAGTCCCAGTGACATATAGAAAATAATTAAACAATTCAACGTAACCAATAAGTACGAGTACAATTTAGTAGTAACAAAAATACATAGCAGAGGTAAATTCCTCAATTAAAAAATCTTACATAATACAAAAAGCCATATGACTGATCAGTTAAAGCAATGCATAATCAACGTTGAATTAATCTCTAACAGTAGCAAAATTACAATACAAATGCATAACAAATAAATAATTAAAATAAGAAACTTGTGCTTATACTTAATCTACGAAGGCATGGTTGGGATCTTCTTCTCACGGTGGCTAAGTTACTGTTGATGAAATCAATCTCTAGGCAGACAGCATTCCCATGCTGCAGAATGTGCAGAATGTGTGCTAATTGTCCGTGATAAGAGTAATCTCTAGCCTCTAGCACTCAAGAAAGGTGGGAAGTCGGAGTGTAAAATTCTAGACCACTTTAAGAATTGGCAATACAGTAGGCAATTTTTATCCATGATCAAACTTTAGCCAGGATTAATAGAGAACATTAAAGTTTAAAGTTATTTTTCTATTTGACATTAATGGATTGCATTACATTTAATATATTTAATACATTTTATAATTTAATGGATTAAATTTAAGGGGTTACTTTCTGTAATACAAAAAGTTATAAGGAATTCCATTCCTTAAGGAAATGTATTCCCATATTTAATAATTAAAATATTTATTTAAAATGTTTTATTAAATATTGTTTAGAATGTTATTAGAGTGTGTCCATATTACAGGTTTATTTGAAATTTATTTCCGTCCGGGTGATGCAATAAAAGATCCAAATCACAATGTTGAATACAAACGAAATACACAGCAAATGACACATAATATTAAAAAGCTATAATTTTAAAACTTTTGGTTATAAGTTTATAGTTATTTCTCAGGTAACCGTTTATAACCGTTGATATAATCAGGTGATATAACCGTTTTATATAATAGAATATGTTAAGAGTTTCAAATTTCACTGGAACACGAACAGTTTACTTCGAACTTGAGATTACAGTTAATTTATAGTCTAGTGAGAATGTGCTTGCTCTTCCCTTTGTTTATCATAATGTAAATATGTTTTAATGGTACAGGAAATTGCAGGAACAGATTTGAATTACAGAAAACCATTTGTTTACATTTAGCATGTCGTTGTAAACCAAAAAGTAGATTAAACATTACTATAATGTGTACGGATGTACATATAATTGACGTGTGTTAACAATTTTAACATGAAATAAAAAAAACCGTAAAATAGATTTAAAACCCATATTTTAGTTTATCGAGCCGCAAAAGTTAATAAAACCCGACTCAGTTATGAGAGTGGCAGCAACTATTGACCTATTTACACTGACAGCGACTGCAATAATCATCTCTTTCCTAAATAATTCAACTTTACAAATTTGTTAAATTTGTTTAATTACATAAAGTAAAATGCAACATGCATGAAAGGTTACAAGAGTGACCTCTTAATCGATAGTGTCAGTATGTCACACCCTGTAGATGTTAAGTGATCAGCAGATGATATAATATACTAATGACATACAATATAATATGGCAATTGTATTGTAAATGTGTAAACAATACAGGGCGAGAAAATACATTCGGAGGGGTTTAATAACAGTTTGAACAGAAATAAAAAATAAACATTGTTGTTGAGTTCGTATCAGGCAATAATTCATTTAATTAATTTATCCATGAGCAAACACCAGCAGGTAATGTATCTTTTTATTACGTTTTAGCGAATTTCCCCTATAGGGAAGAAGCTATTACCGTAGGTGGCATGGTAAGACTTAAGCCCGACACCATGATAACTTTTGTTTTGAGGTCCCCAGATGCCAAAACCACTATTCGTTCAAATTTATATATATGTATATATATTTATCTATATATATATATATATAAATATATATATATATATATATATATATATATGTGTGTGTGTGTGTGTGTGTGTGTGTGTGTGTGTGTCCGTTACCACGATAACTTTTGAAAGAAACGCTCGATTTTGATGAAATTTGGCACAAATGTGTAGAGTAACATTTATGACTTTAAGTTCGAAAACCAGATTGATCGGACTATGGGAAGGGTTTTAAGGGGGTTTTAAATTTTCCCAAATTCAGTTTTTTTAATTTTTCCCCCTAAAATTTTTAAAACACTCAATTTTGGTTATAGCCATTTTATAGAACTTAAAAAACAAATAATTTAGTATTTTGAATCATTAACCTAGGTGTAGTGGTTGTAGAGAAAAGTAAAAAAAAACGCGTCCATAAAATTGTCCATGTTAATCTTATGGGAAAAAGGTTTTTGGATTTTCCTCAGATAATTTTACTGAAAACTTGACATTTGTTGATACCAATCAGTTCAGCTCTACAAAACAATCATTTTGGTGTTTTAAGTGTTGTTCTACGTCTCACCGTTGCAGAGATATTCAAAGTGCTAAACACAGTACGTTGTCCAATGTTATCCTTATGGGGAATAAATAAAACGTTATATCTCGATTATTTATGAATGTATATTGATGAAACTTGGTATGTGGCTTCGCGTAGTACTGGTATATTGATATTTGCACACTAAATGGATTTTTGTTTATTATCCCCGTTGCAGCAAACCTGCATACTTGGCCCCCATATTATTCATATGGAGAATAAGTCAAGTTTTATATCTCCCTTAGTTATGAACCTAAATTAATAAAACTTGGTATGTAGCTTCAGAGTTATATTGCTAATTGCAAAAATACACATTTTTTATATTCCTCGTTGTAGAAAACCTGCGTACTCTGCTCTAATGTTATTCTTATGGAGCATAAATAAAATGCTATATATCACTTATTTATAAACGGATTTTTGTGAAAGTTGGTAAGTATCTCTATGTAGTAGTGAGACACATATATACAGGATGTCACAAAAATGCGTAGCGCGCTATGCAGAACCATTTTATAAATACAAAAACAAGTTGAAAATGTAGAGTAAAATTTGTTCGATTTTGGCTTAGTTTAGGCGTAATCCGCCATTTTGTATTTTTTTGAAAATAATTAATAATTCAAAAACCCTTCAGGATATTTTTTTGAAACTTGGTATAAACATTAAGTTTCTGGTTTTTAACATTTCCCAAAAATAATAATTTTTATTAAACTTATCAAATTTCAAAATGGCGGCCATTTAAATATTTCAAAGTCAAATTCCATGAAAAGTAGCTACTGAAACAAAGTTTTGCAAGACATACAATTTAAACACTTTGTAATCCAAATCCAATGACATTTTTACTGTAAAAATCGGTTAATAAACAAAAACGTTATGGCAGTTTTTTATAATAAATTTCAAAATGGCGGCCATATAAAATTTTCAAAGTCAAATTCCTTAGTGCATTTGACCAAGTCCTTTAAATTATATGTCTTGTAAAATTTTGTTTTAGTTGCTAGTTTTCCAGGAATTTGACTTTGAAATTTGTATATGGCCGCCATTTTGAAATTTATTATACAAAAATTACCATAACTTTTTTATTTATTAACCGATTTTTACAGTAAAAATTTCATTAGATTTGGATTACAAAGTGCTTTAAATTTTATGTCTTGTACAATTTTGTTTTAGTTGCTATTTTTCATGGAATTTGACTTTGAAATATTTAAATGGCCGCCATTTTGAAATTTGATAAGTTAAATAAAAATTGTTTTTGGAAAATGTTAAAAACCAGAAACTTAAAGCTTATACCAAGTTTCAAAACAATATCTCGAAGGGTTTTTGAATTATTAATTATTTTCAAAAAAATACAAAATGGCGGATTACGACTAAACTAATCCGAAATCGCAAAAATGTTACTGTACATTTTCGACTTGTTTTTGTATGTAGAATCCTGTTCTGCATAGCGCGCTACGCATTTTTGTGACACCCTGTATGCATTGGAAATTCGCTGAGTACGCAGGTTTGCTGCGACGGGGGTATTTTTTATTATGGTGATGGTTGAGGAACTTCAAACTAAGCTTCTTGAATGATCTTATAAAACGCCCTTTATAAATGGTTGTGGTCCTATCTTTCTTGGTTTTAGTGACTACAAATGTAACATTTATGAGAATACAAACATAAAAGAACATAAAAGTGTCTCTGTAGTAGAAATGTATTACACTTAGCCGAACAAAATATTACTTGGAACAATAAACATTGAATACAGTAAGACTATTATTAAACTGCTTTCTCCCCTGCTTGGAACAAAGTAGTTGCCGTAAAAACTGAAGATAACTAAACTGTCAGTACGAGCTGTAAAAACCACAGTCAGGTTGTTCTTGTGGCAGTGAGGTGTGGTTAACTGGTTGTTATCAACAATCCTGGTGTAACTATTACTTGTTAATGCAATTGCTATAGTTTTATTTCTACATAGTTCATATTTATAAAATTACGAATAAAACATCAATAACAATTCTGTGATACCGTTCAAACACTAGTAGCTTATTTTGTCCGTTTAATGTAAATGATAATTTACAAACAATCTATAATTATACTGCATTTACTAAAACATTATGGTTTGGAAATTAAATTACGTTGTTCGTATTATTAGTATAGAAAACAATTATATATGAAAAGAAACTCATCTAGAGTCTTACAATAATCAGGCTAAACTAACAATGTTCGATAAGATATACCACTAAAATCCCTGGTTAAATTAGCCCTTATTTAGTTTTGTTGTATTTAAAAGATATAAAAGGACAGTCGGTAAAAGTCCAGAGTAAAAAATCCAAAATAAAATAAAAATAAAAATAATAAATTTATCAATCTCATCAGTACCCTGTAGAACAAATTGATCTAGAACTTAACTCTTGCAGGGTCCTATAAGAATGCGAGGTAAAGAAATATGTTTTTGATTAGGACTCTTGAGACTCATCAGGAAGGATAGGGAGAGGTATCTCATATTATAGGGAAGGTGGAAGAGCTCATCTTATAGGTGGAGCATCTCCAACAAAATACTTTAACAAAATAAAATTAGGCCCAATGTTTCTATTGAGTCAGTTTTAACAATATAGAATATTTGACGGATTTAAGTCAAATTTAAATTACCATAAATTCTCACATAATCTTTCCTTTCAAATATTATTCCTCAGGAAATATGTACAAATGACTAAATTGTAATATAGGGTTAGGGTTAGGGTTCATACATATTTTAGAAATGAACGGTGTATGCACACGTATTTATTGAAGGTACACAATTTTAGTTTGTCTAGTTTAAATAGAAATACAAATGTATCTAGTAAGGATATGTCTAAAAAGTTAAACGAAACATAGTAATTTAGTGATAAATGTTTTAATTTACATACAACATAATGCCAAACTCAGCCAGACAATGTAATAAAAAACGAAAAACAAGAAAACTGTGGGCAAGTTGCAATTCCCATACATAGGTAATGCGGGACAGAGTGGGCAGCTGCATTTTAAACATTAATACCCGCCCCTTCCGCTCCTACAGAGGGTTGGGTTGTAAGGGTTGTTTATTGTCCCACATTTCAGTCGATACTCCCTACCTGAGCTTAGTTGGTCTAGGCCCCTAGTAAACATCGTACACTTAATGGTGTCGTTCCTTAATAAATTGGCGTTACATCTTACCTCTTAAACATTGATTACATTGGAAGGAAACTTATAAATAAAAAATATTGGTCAGCCTATGAATGGTAGTTTTATTTGCTAAGTGGCTCCCCGCGTCGCCTTAGTATAACAAAATTTTTGATACATCATGTAGCTGTCATACTCTGGCCATAAGCTAAAAATAAGCTATTTCCAAAATGGCGGAAGCAAAAATGAGGTATATCATAGGTTTTTATGTTGAAAACAGCGCTATGTAGTGAGTTACCCAATAACAAGAAAAATGTTTTACGTAACAAGAAGCAATTCTGGTACAAACATCTCTAAATTTAAAAGTTTCGAAGTTATTGAGCAAATTGTGATAAATAAATGTAAACATTTGTTCAGCGTTACAAAACATCTTAAATTAAGTAAATAGTAAAACTGGTC
This sequence comes from Allygus modestus, assembly GCA_963675035.1. Classification (NCBI taxonomy): domain Eukaryota; kingdom Metazoa; phylum Arthropoda; class Insecta; order Hemiptera; family Cicadellidae; genus Allygus; species Allygus modestus. Next base: position 48,181,767 of record OY776116.1, read on the forward strand.
GTTACTTTTCAAATAAACTCGTGTGATAAGCTTGATCCCATATGAGCACCCGTTGCTAAGAATAGTTAGGTTTTGCCAAAGCGAACGAATTACAATTGTAGGTCGACACTAGGCTAATTACTGCCGTAGCCAGCTGTACGCAATCCCGTACGTGTATCTATTATGTTGAGATACAAATCATATGATTTGTTTCTGGATGAACGGAGATAAAAATGTAACTGGTCAAGTGATCAGCTTAATTGAACCATGGCTGCCATCTTGCATCGAATATGGCCAATATTCAATAACATGTAAGTTGTAAGTAAGTAAGTTGTATTGAATAAACAGTATTCAATTGTTCACCGATTGTGACAGTTTTAGAGAATTTCCCCTATAGGGAAGAATCTATTACCGTAGTCGGTATCGTAAGACCTAGGCCCGGGACCATGATAACTTTTCGTTTTCAGGCCCCCAGATGCCAAAAATACCATTCGTTCAAAACTGTGTGTAAATATATATATACATATACATATATATATATATATATATATATATATATATATATGTGTGTGTGTGTTTGTGTGTGTGTGTGTGTGTGTGTGTGTGTGTCCGTGAGCACGATAACTCTCGTAAAATTGGTCCGATTTTGATGAAATTTGATACAAGCGTGTAAAGTAACATTTATGACTTTAATTTAGAAAACAGACAGATTGACCCATCCGAAGGGGTATTTGGGGGGGGGTTTGTCCCCCAAAAAAGGTTTTTTTGAGTTTTTTACATATAATCTTAGAAAAAGTCAAAGTTTAATTTTCATCATTGGATTCAGCGTAATAAACGCACAATTGACTGAATCACACTGACTGAATCCTAAGCCTATAGGCCATATAGGTTTAAGGCCTATAACGTCATAAATAATTCATTAATAATTGGTAGCTCCAAACAGAGTAACATTTAAACAAAATATATTAAAGTGGTATTTTTGTTTGTCTCTGGATTTAATTACGAATTGAAATTGATAAAGGAAAGAAATGAAATTAATAAAAGTTACACTTCCGTCACAGAAAATAAGTTGAGTAAATGAATAATGTTAATAATACAATACTGTATAGTGAAACTTGTAGACCTGCTCGAAACCGAGGAAAGTTGTTCCTTCTTGTGATTTATAAAAAAGGTTACCAAACAAAATCACTATACACGTTTTGCTTTCGTTTTAGAAGTTTGAGTATTTATACCGCACTCTTAATACATGTCATGTATATATCTATAGATTACCTTACAAACCAATTAGTAGTGTAGTATTAAAGACACAACTTATCTGCAGAAACAGCAAGAAAGTGTCATTTTCCAGCTGTAAAGAGCAGCCGTCGTGCAGAGAAATGTGTGCAATCTCATCGTTCCAGTGCTATAATACTTTACATCTATTTTTGTGTTACTATCTGAATGAACGATATAATTATAATATAATTTATATATTTATATTTATATATTTATAATTTATAACATAATTATAATATAATAATTTTATCGTTATCGTAAAAATTAGGAACATTTAAAATAAATTAGATGAATGTAGGCATTATAAAGGGTCAGGTAAAGTGTAAAAATAAATTAAATCATAAACTACTTATATATACATACAACGTTAATTTTATAAGTGTGATTAGTAACTTAACGTACTACCTCACTATTTTAGTATGATCAACTAAAATCATATAAGATATTTGAACAAGGTGAACACCATCCAACACTGTAAAAACCAACAAAATCCATTTATAAACCACACGTCTACTGTAAGTTGAAATAACATGATTCGTATAGTTGCAAAAACATTGGGTACATCTTTAACTTGTTTTGAAAACATTTTTTTAGCGAATTTCCCCTATGGGGAAGAAGCTATTACCGTAGTCGGCATGGTAAGACCTAGGCCCGGGACCATGATAGCTTTTCGTTTTGAGGTCCCCAGACCACAAAAACACAGTTCGTTCGAAACTGTATATATATATATATATATATATACATATACATACATACATACATATATGTGTATATATATAGTGTGTGTGTGTGTGTCCGTGAGCACGATTACGCTCGTAAATATGATCCGATTTTAATGAAACTTGGTATAAACGTGTAAAGCAACATTTATGAATTTAAGTTCAAAAACCAGCCAGATTTCTCTACTCGAAGGGGTATTTTGGGGAGGTTTTGTACCCCAAAATTATTTTTTTTTTAATTTGTTACTTATAATTTTTGAAATAGTCAAATTTTAGTTTTCACCATTGGATCCAGCCAAAAAAACACACACAATTTGGTATTTTGATCATTTCTCTACGCCAGTTGGTTACCGAGATATTGAAAGTGCTAAACACAGTACGTTGTCTAATGTTATTCTTATGGAGGAAAAGAAAAATGTTTATATCTCGCTTATTTATAAACGTATACTGTCGTAACTTGGTATACAGCTTCATCTCGTTGTGTTTTATTGATATTTGCTAAAAAAAATTTTTTTAAAGGCTCCCGTAGCAGCAAACCTGCGTAATCAGCCCCCCATGTTATTCTTATGGAGAATAATTAAATGCTGTCTCCCTTAATTATGAACATTAATGAATAAAAACTGGTATACGACTTCACCTAGTTGAGTTATATTGATATTAGCATAAAAATCAATTTTTTGTGTTCCTTGTTGCAGCAAACCTGCATACTCAGCCCCAATGTTATTCTTATGGAGAATAATTAAAATTATATATATCGCTTATTTGTGAATATATTTTTATGAAACTTGGTAAGTGGGTTTATGTAGTATTATGACATTTATATCTCCATTGGAAATTCGCTGAGTATGCAGGTTTGCTGCGAAGGCGGTATTTTTACAATGTTATCTTAATTTTATGAAGCAAGTAACTGGATAACTAAACTATGCAAAATATTTAAAGTAGAAACTTCAATAAATAGAGACAGCTTTGCGCTCCTACAATATCACCTCGAAGCCTGTATAGAAAAACACCTTTCTAGAGAGGAGCAGTCTGTTTGGGTACAATTTCATAAGAGGCCACCAACTAATCGGATGCGATATATCGATCTTAAACATTCGATATACCGAATCAAAACCCTATATATTTAGAATCATATTTTAACAGTCAAGCCTATATTAAAAATTATTCACTCGATATTTATATTTATCTTACAAAACCCTATATATTTTGAATCATATTTTATCAGTTAAGCCTATATTAAAAATTATTCACTCGATATTTATATTTATCTTATATCTAAAATCAACAATTTGTATATAGGCTGGTCAATAATAATATGCAATGTCAGTTACAAATACATTTTAATGAAACATATAACAAACAAACAAACAAAAATTAAAAAATACAACATCAAATAATAAATAACTGTATTTAACTATGGTAAACCTTGGTTATCTTTGCCAGAGAAAACTCTACGGTCTGAGTTCTGAGTTCATGAGTTGAGTTTCAACGAACGCTATGATGACTCGAATGTTTAAGTGTTTGTGTTATTTAGATTAAATTTCAATTTAAAATGCGATTCGTTAATCAAATGTTTAAGATCGATACATCGCATCCGATTAGTTGGTGGCCACTTATGAAACTGTGCCAGTCTGTTTTAATGTTCTACCAGACCTCCTGAAGAGACTTCTCGAAAGGACCTGAAGCCAACAGTGCAGCCAAGTGACTTCTGGAGCGCTCCACCTATACCGTGCAGCCAAGTGACTTCTGGAGCGCTCCACCTATACCGTGCAGCCAAGTGACTTCTGGAGCGCTCCACCTATACAGTGCAGCCAAGTGACTTCTGGAGCGCTCCACCTATACCGTGCAGCCAAGTGACTTCTGGAGCGCTCCACCTATACCGTGCAGCCAAGTGACTTCTGGAGCGCTCCACCTATACCGTGCAGCCAAGTGACTTCTGGAGCGCTCCACCTATACCGTGCAGCCAAGTGACTTCTTGAGCGCTCCACCTATACCGTGCAGCCAAGTGACTTCTTGAGCGCTCCACCTATACCGTGCAGCCAAGTGACTTCTTGAGCGCTCCACCTATACCGTGCAGCCAAGTGACTTCTGGAGCGCTCCACCTATACCGTGCAGCCAAGTGACTTCTTGAGCGCTCCACCTATACCGTGCAGCCAAGTGACTTCTGGAGCGCTCCACCTATACCGTGCAGCCAAGTGACTTCTTGAGCGCTCCACCTATACCGTGCAGCCAAGTGACTTCTTGAGCGCTCCACCGTGCAGCCAAGTGACTTCTTGAGCGCTCCACCTATACCGTGCAGCCAAGTGACTTCTGGAGCGCTCCACCTATACCGTGCAGCCAAGTGACTTCTTGAGCACTCCACCGTGCAGCCAAGTGACTTCTTGAGCGCTCCACCTATACCCTAGAAGAATTCATGGAGCTCAGCAACAGAGAATTTATAGCAATAGTTGTTAGTTTTAATAATTTATACAATTCTCTACTAGAAGTATATGAATAAGGAATGATTCATTGATTGAATAAAATATGAAAAGATTTAAATCAAATTATCTTGAAATGAAATACAAATGAGTATTTGATGATGCTACTCTAATGTGTTTTGTAAGGATTGACTTGAGCATCTGCATCTTAAAATGTTAACCCCAGCGAGTGGAGGAGGGTTATTAGACTATGATCTCCTAATGAGAAACAGCTTACCACTTAACGAGTTCAGCTTTGCTTAGGCAACAAATGAATATTGCATCGGTTCACGGCTAGGCGTCTTGTATAAGTGCTAAACACCGCGTATAAAGGTTAGAAACGGTGAAGTTGGTTGGTATCTGATCATGTTTTAATTTTAAATAAAAATAACCTTAAAACATTAGATTAAATTCACTCCGATTAAAATTGTTGCCGGATAAAATACAAATACTATATTTAGGTTTGTAATTTGAGAGTAAGTCACGATTTCCCGAACCATTTGTGTTAGAAAAAGTTGCAATTTCGTAGTGAGTGTACTTTTGATTACCATACAGACATCTAATGTATATTTCCAGACACCTTTTCGTATGGTTCATCGAGGTTGTCTTGTTAGATAGTGGTAAGTTAGTCTTGAATTTTCCTGCCTCTCTTAAATTGTATCACTTTAGGAGTCATCTTAAAATGCACTAAGATGTGCCTGATAACAGGGAACACACATTTTGAAATTAAATGCATTTTGATTAAAACAAACTAATCACACACACCAGCAGACTATTAGCTATTTTAATGGTTCAAAGGAGAATTTCAGGCGTTAAATTTTCTTAAACCATGAGGCCTTGGCACCACCTATGGACACGGCACCTAGGATGTTGTAAGCACCAATCTGGCTAGAATCAATATTTTCACATAAACTTAAAATATCAGTTTTATGAAAATATTGATATTAGTGCTTTAGTAATTTTTTCATACATTATATTTAAATCAGGAACATTCATTTGAAAGGGACTTTACTTAGCACGAATAGAAAGTACTTGATAGCAGAACTTGAGGTTTTTATTTTTATACTTGTCCTTAGCAGTAACTTATTCGTCAGTTAACTTTTGCAGTCTTAAAACTACTTGCCTAATATACTTTGTTTTTTTTTGTTCTTTCATTTTTATAATGAAAGAAGAAAATTTTAAAACACCAATAAGGAAATACTAAAGCGTAAAGTTATAAGATAATTTTTTTCGTTTTATAATAAAACTTACCGGAAGGAAAATCATTAAGAATTGAGAAAATCATTAATGTTTATAATTTTCCTTGATAAATGTATATAAGCTGTAACAGAAACCTGAGACAACTTGTCCAAAGAAAGGAGCCATAACTATAACCAAGCATTGTTCTTGCAGGAGGGAGCACCTGACAAGGATAATTTATATTCGTGACGTCATTGCAACTGCTACAATTTATTAATTCCCATTCTGCGCATCTTTCATAAGGAAACATTGACGAGAATCGTAATGGAAAACTATTTTTAAAATAATATAAATACCTATAAATAATATTGGATGAATTCATTCCTTATCGAGGTCATCTTACAAACGACACTTCTTTGGCCTGATATTATAAAATACCCCCGTTGCAGCAAACCTGCGTACTCAGTGAATTTCTAATGCATAATATATGTCTTAATACCACATAAAGCCGCATACCAAGTTTCATAAAAATATATTCACATATAAGCGATATATACAATTTTAATTATTATCCATAAACATAACATTGGTGATGAGTACGTAGGTTTGCTGAAACAAGGAACACAAACAATTTTGTTATAAAATATAAATAGAATTTAACTAGGTGAAGCCACATACCAAGTTTCATCAATATTCAATCATAAATAAGCGCTATATAACATTTTAATTATTTTCCATAAGAAAAACATGGGGGCTGAGTAAGCAGGTTTGTTGCAACAAGGGAAAAAATTGGGTTTTTATGCAATTATCAATATAACTTAACCAAGTGAAGCCACATACCAAGTTTTATTAATTTATGTTCATAATTAAGGGAGTCATTACATTTTACTTATTCTCCTTAAGAATAACATGGTGGCTGAATACGCAGGTTTGCTGCTACGGGGATAATCAAATAACATTTTTTTGTGCAAATATCAATATACCAGAACTACGTAAAGCCATATACCAAGTTTCATCAATATACATTCATAAATAATCGAGATGTCAAATTTTATTTATTCACCATAAGGATAACATTAGACAACGTACTGTTTATAGCACTTTGAATATCTCTGCAACGGTTGGACGTAGAATCACAATTTAAACACCAAAATGATTGTTTTATGTAGCTGTACTGATTGGTAAAAGCAAATGTGAAGTTTACATTGTAATGAACTGAGGAAAACCAAAAACCTTTTTCCCATAAGATTAACATGGGAGATTTTATAAGTAGGTTTTTGGATTTTCTCCGCAACCACTCAACCTAGGTTAATAATTCAAAAAAATATATTATTTGTTTTTAAGGTCTATAAAATGGTCAAAACCAAAATTAAGTTTTTTAAAAATTGTAGGGTGAAAAATGCAAAAAGATTTTTGGAAAATTTAAAACTCCCATAAACCCCCTTCTAATGGTCCGATTTTTCTGGTTTTCGAATTTAAAGTCATGAATGTCACTTTACACATTTGAGCCAAATTTAATCGAAATCGGACGTTTTTTACTCTAGTTATTGCATTCACGGACACACACACACACACATATATATATATAATAGATATATACATACATATATATAAATTAGAACGAATAGTGTTTTTGACATCTTGGGACCTCAAACAAAAGTTGTCATGGTCTCGGGCTTAAGTCTTACCATGAGACCTACAATAATAGCTTCTTCCCTATAGGGGAAATTCGCTAAAAAAATACAAATTAACAATGTAATTTTTACCTTAGTTTTAAATTTATATATTTTTGTATATAGTGGAATTTTATTATATATTTAGTATGATCTTTAATGTCACGTGTGCTCCAGGCTTTGAGGCTTATTAAGCCATTGGCCAAATTCGCATTGGCAAATTAAGCTCCAAATTCGGCCTTCCGCCTAGATTACAAAGCACGTTAATTCTCCTGTAATACTGTGAAAATACAATGTGCAAGACTTGTACAACCACAGTGACAAATGTACATATTCGGTTGAGAAGTGTGATTTAAATGAGACTACATTTTACTGTAGTACAGTACATATCAAGATATTAAACTAAATAAATAATAAACCTCCAGATACATTACCCAGTATACATTACTTTAGCAATATAATAATTTTAGGAACAGCAAATCTTTATTGTTGCTATTAAATACAAAATGTGATATTGTGAAAACAATATTAAGAAAAGAAGAAATTTAGAGATGTTTACAACGAGATAAGATGTTATAAATATCTAAAACCCCGCTCATGCTTGGTATTTCCGGACTCTGGTCGACTCAGCCGCTGCATTTCAGCTGAATAGTTCAGATTTTGATGCCGAAATAATAAAGGTACTCGGGTTTATTACCATAAGTCTCACACTTTGTTATATTCTTGTCCAAGGGTCTTATGAGCAAAGCACACTTATCGTAATTTAAAATTTGTTTAAACAAAAATACGTTCACAGTGTTCAAATGATTCCACCACAGGAAATCATAAAACAGAGGTAGTGTAATATACTTTGTTTTTATGACATATATCTTAAAATTATTGACATAAGTTACAAAACGGGGGAAAAAACTGTATTTTATGTTATACTGAAATTCAAACAATACATATGATTCATAAATATAACTTAACCGAAATTTAACAAATTGCATTACAGTATTTTAGTTTCACTGTCTATCTCTTCTTTAGAAAGTACTGTGATGCTAAAATGGCAGGAACCACTGCAGGCTTAAAAATACTAATAACAACTAATTAAATGTCTAATTAGCAAACCAAATGAGTTTTGTAGCGTATCTATTTAATATTTATTAATTTATTGATTGAACACGATTCATAATTGCCTGTATAGAATTATATTAATTGTAGTACTGAATAGATTGATTTTATACATAGGTTATGTGATAAAAACAATAATTGAAACATTCATATGGTCAATTATGATTATATTTAGAGCCTGAATTTGTTATTTGTTTGTCGTGGTAACCATTTACCAGTGCCAATCATTTTTTTGTAATTTTCTTTTGCAATAGGTAATTTACAAATTTTTTTCTCGCTATTTTGACATTCTCACTTGGACGTTTCTATAGCGATTGGCGACTTAAAGAGGACACGGGTTTAACTTGTAAAATGTTTAAACAATTTTGGACTTGTTTGGTTTTCCTAAAACTATGTTTAATTATTTTAATGAAACGCTTATAGAATATATGGCATTCTTAATTTTACTCACAAACAATTTTAAGAGTGATTCACTTAAATTAAATAACTCTGTCCCAATAAATCTGGAAACTTATAAATTTATAATTAAAATAAAATAAACCTTACCATAATATAAAGCTTATTACGTATTTAGTTTTATCAAAGTATATTCATAAATAGGGGAGATATATGATATTCGATTTACTCTATCTACATAAGAAAAGCATTTGTCAGATTACGCAGGTTTGCGGCAATGGAAACCTCTAGAATTGGATTGTTATCAACATATTTAAAGGCCCAACTCCCATATGAAGCAACGTAAAAAGTTTCATAAATATATTTTAATAAACAATCAAGATATACAATCCTACTTATTATATTTTAAGGAAAACACTATATATACAATGTACTAAACCTCCTAACCAAAACTTTCGTCCTGACTAATGGTAAGACAAGAGAGCAATAAGAATTCGCCCTCATTAGAAAGATGGGACAAATACAAACATGTTAAGTTCTCCTGCGAATAAATATTTTGTGAACAAGTACTCATCTATATGCATTGCATACTAGGGGTATGAATGGGAGATGGTATGTTTCAGTTTTCTGGTCCTATTTTTACACTGTATTTTTAGGTGAAGCGATTTATACTCAACCATAAACACCCGTAAGTCCCCTATTTCAAGTTTCTTCTCTAAAATATTCCTGGTTGGGTTTATTTTTAATTTAATATATCTGGCAACAGCAATACAATTAAAATAGTGCAACAAACAAATAATAAATTAAACAGAAAAATTTCTCCGGAACAGGAAAAGTTTACTTCGATAACATGAAATTATATGTTTATTGTCTTAGCGAGCAATTTTTTATCTACCTCATTCGTAGTAATTGGAAGAGTATTTAATTCAAACTTTAATATACATTAAATCATATCAATTTTAATCAATGATTCTTTTTAGTATACTTCAGTTATTCAGTGTTATACGATTTGTACATTTTTCAAGAGTTTGGATACATTTTTGAAATCCTAACGAAGTAGAATATCTCTCTTCGTTATCAAACCTGGAAGTAAAATCAAACTATAAGGAACTTAACGGATGCAATTATTCGACCAGTAAGGAATTTTACTTGCATAAAAACATTGTAAAATGATATTTCCTTCCAAATTGTTATGTATCGAACCTCAAAAGTTAATAAAACCTGGCACAGTGGCGGATCCAGCCAGGGGGCGCGGGGGCCGCCCCCCTTGGACTAAGAACATGTTTAATTAATGGGTAATAGTGTGAAACTGTCTGTCGCTGTACTCGTTTTTGTTTTCAATATTTGCACATTTCAAATTCCAAAAACAACTACCGTATAACGCCGTTGGAGTGTATTTTCGTTTTCCGCAGCGGGTGTGCAATTCTGCAGTCTTCTTCGATCTTCTTCTTTTCTGAAACCTTTGCGTTATACCTTCAGTGTTGCCAGACTGGGTTTGCTATTTTACCCGCAAACTACCTATAAAATCCCCGCTTTTACCCGGTTATTCTGTAGTAATCCCAGCCTACCTCGCTGAGTAATCCCCAAATAATCCCCGTGCGAGCTTCAAATACCCGAAAACCGGATAATTTATTCCCGGAAATTAATCTGTATACCCGAAATAATGACAGTTTTAGTAATCTTAGCACAGTCAGGGCCGGATTTAGGAGCCGTGGGCCCCTAGGCTCAACCGTGGTACGGCCTTGTTGGTGACCTTTTTTTCTTGCTTGTATCAGGGTTTTAAATGGGGATCTGTGAGGTCTCTAGGCGTGCCCCTAAAGTACCCTATGCTTAATTCCGGCCCTGCGCTTAGTTTTGACATAGACAGTCTATCGTTTTAACCAAGGCCAATTTGGTGTTACTGGAGACGACACTCTTCAACAATAATGCCTTATAATTCCTAAGTTCAAAAGTTGGTACACTGGTAAGGGGATGACAAACCGAACGTTGAGTCAACAATAATAATCATATGATTAAACTGGTTTGTTGCAGTTAACTGTCATATAATTATTCGTTAATAATTATAGATTGAATATTTTGAACAGTTCCGCTCGCGATCTCTCTGACTCAGAAATGAGCTGAACACTGAATTATCAGGCTAGACCAAAAGTGTAGGACACGGCAGAAGAGAGAATAATTGAGAGCGGTGAGCGGGCTGTCGTTTGTTGTGCCTTTGACTTTCGAATGTTGTGCTATCACACTAAACAATGCCTTTTCAGAAAAGATCACAGTGGCTGCAGTGTATCGGTCCCCTAAGTCCAATATCGACTGTTTTATTGATGTATTTGAATCGCTCTTGGATGGTCGCACTCGAGCTATGAGATGAGTAATTATCTCATAGTATGTGGTGATTTTAATATTAATATTTTGGAGAAATCACGGGAAAATACTTTGTTTCTTGATGTAATTAATTCAAGTAATGGACTAATCAATATCACTTCTCCTACTAGAATAACTAGTCATGGTTCTAAAAATTGTATTGATAATATAATTACCACCATGAATGAACATCAGAAGCAATCCTACGTGATTGAAACCGATCTCTCTGATCACTTTGCTCAGCTGACAGTGGTGTTTCCTCTTTCACCACAACAATCATCAACGGTGGAAAAAAAGTTCAGAGTGATAAACGATGAAAACGTTCGTGCTCTTAATTCTTTCCTTCAACGTGAGAATTCGATCGATGTCTTTGAATCTCCCGATTGTGATAAGGCATTTAGGCTCTTTTTAAGTTCTTTCCTTCAGTTGTTCAATGATGCTTGTCCTGAAGTTCAAAAAAGCAAAAAATCCAGAAAAGGGATAACAACAGGCATTAGAACTTCGTGTGCACGAAAACGGGAACTGTATATTTTAACTAAGACCAATTCTTCTCTAGATTTTATCTCATATTTTAAAAGGTTATTCGCAAAGTAATTTTTAAGGCAAAAAAGAATTACAACATCAAATTTATAAATCAAAGCAGAAATATGGGTAGGGCAAATTGGAAAATTGTAAAAAGTGAACTTGGAAATTCTTTATCTTCAAACCAACCAATAATTCTTTCCGATGGTGGCGTAACTATTGAAACACCAAGAGAAGTAGAAAGAAGGTTCAACGAATACTTTGTTTCAGTGGGAAATCAATTGTCACAACATGTTTCTTTGGGGAAAGCACTCGAGTATGTTGATAATATTCCAGCTCTGCATCAACAACAACCTTCACTCCAACGATTTGAACCAGCCACAAAGGCTGTGGTTCTAAGCTCTATATCAAAGCCGAGAAACTCTAAGTCTAGTGGTTGGGATGGAGTAACATCTGAAGTTTTGAAACGTTGTGCAGATTTTATAGTACTTCCTTTACTACACATTATAAATCGGTCCTTTATGGATGGCATTTTTTCCAGAAAATCTAAAACTATCTGTTGTCCGCCCAATTTATAAAAAAGGCCAGAAAACTGAAATTTCCAACTACAGGCCAATCTCCGTGCTCTCCTCTCTTGCAAAGGTGTTTGAAATCATCATTCTAGAAAGACTCCAGCGTTATTTCTATTCTAACACTCTTCTGACGACATCTCAGTTTGGTTTAAAAAAAGGATGTTCAACTTCTAGCGCTATCAATAATGTCGTGGAGGCAGTTTTTGGTGCCTTGGATGGGTCACAGTGTGTTGGTGCAATTTACTGTGATTTGTCCAAGGCGTTCGATTGCGTGAATCACTCTGTCCTTTTGGATAAACTGGAGGGATACGGTGTGAGTGGTGCAGCGCTGTCACTTCTGTCCTCATACTTCTCTGAAAGGAAGCAGGCTGTTTCATTGACAAATAGAGGTCAATTTCAGGAGAATTGGATGATGGTCAATTCAGGAGTACCTCAAGGTTCTATTCTGGGTCCTTTTCTATTTTCCGTATATCTAAATGACCTTCCTGCTAATATAAATTCTGACATTGTTTGTTATGCTGATGACACAACTGCTCTGTCTTCTTGTAACAACATGCATAACCTAGAGATCGTAATGAATCAGACATACACTAGCCTAAATAGATGGTTTGAATCAAATGGTCTTTACTTGAATGATGAGAAGACTAAAATTATGGTATTATCAATAGTTAAACGTGATCTAGCAAATTTCAGTGTAAACGGAATAAGTCCATCAGAGTCCGCCTGTCTTCTTGGTGTTACCATTGATGATAGGCTGAACTGGTCCAAACATATTGACTCCCTATGTAAAAAACTGTTTTCACTTACTTTCGATTTTCGAATATTAATGCCTGTAGTTGGTAAAGAAACTACCCTTCAGATTTACTATGCTTATGCATATAGTAGAATTAAATATGTAATTGGTTTCTGGGGATCGTCTAGTGAGTTCTTGAGGGTATTTAGACTCCAAAAAAGGATCGTTTGTATTATGTGTGGAGCTGACTACCGAGCGCATTGTAAGCCTTTTTTCAACAACTGCATCTTCTCACTCTCCCAAGTATTTATATTCTGGAGGTTTTATCCTTTTTTAAATGCAACTTCCATCTCTTTGAAGAGAATATTGCTAGACATCCCTATAATACACGCCATTAGTGTAACTTGGTCTACCCTATCCATAGACTGGCACTACTTGAAAAGGGCATCCACTACTCTGCTCTACGGCTATACAATGCTCTGCCCCGGTACCTGAAAAACATAGCCAGTGCAAGCATTTTTCTTAAAAAGGTGAAAGATATTCTGATTGAAAGGTGTCCGTACTCGGTGGATGAATTCCTGTCAGACTGCACAAATATGTGAAGGAAATATGCACTTTTTGCTAGAGAAAAAACTTTAAAATTGTCAATTTAGTATTAAGTATTAGTTTTAAATCTGACTTGTTTCACATAGAAATTTGTTATTCACGAAATAAATGATTTATGATTCTGATTCTGATTCTGTTTACACGCACCTGGACCTCTTAAGAATAATAAAACTACAATTAAACTTATATATTCATTTTCTGCATAAGTTGCCACATATAACGGTATAGATATATAATATACGTTTAAAATTATGTTTAATTTTTTATAATGAAACATATTAAACAGTTTTAAGAGCGTGACATGAAAAAGTCAGTAAGCACAAACTTTTTTTATTTTTGAGGTAGAAACAAACTTCTAGCGAGAAAATTGTAGCTAATTAGTTGGTATTGAAAAGTTATTGGAAAACATTTTCTATAGAACTTATAGTTTGCTCAATAATCCGGTGTAAATCACCGGATTAGGTTAGGTGGTTATATCAGTTTGTAAGACATATAAATTCATGAATCAGTGTTTTCTATTTATTTTTTGAAATAACCATAATATCCTACGGTAAGTACAGTTATTGGTTTTATTTTAAACCCTTCTCATGTTCACTAAACACCTTCATTTTAATTTAATTTGTAGCAAAAATGTTGTCCATAAATAATTAAAATTCTCAGGTGCACCTCCCCCTCAACAAATTCCTAGATCCGCCCCTGACCTGGCACAGCTGTGAAACTGGCTGCAATAACTGACCGCAGGACTATTGTACGACGACAGAGGGTGTAATAGCCTCCTTCCCTGAATTTATTCCCTAAATAATGTCCTTTCATATTTTTACACCAACTGAGGTGCATACTGTTCAAATTTACCTTTTAATAAAACCATGAGGACAATTCCAAACGGTTTAGTATAATAAACGGCCAACCAAACAATTGAGCTGCAATCTATCACATAATAAATGTTCTATCAGCTTTTCACATGTCACTTGTTCAATAATTCATGTCATATTAGCCGTTGCTTTTGTGACCGAATGAGAGATAATAGAAACGTGTATTTGCATAATTCGTCGGATGAAACACAACATAAATTATAATTTATTATGTTACGGTTATAAAAATCAGGTAAACCTACAATGTAAAACATTCATTAGTGAAAAGAGATTTTTCCAAGACTATTTTTAATTTTATTTTACATTGTACGTACGTATTATAGACGTACCAGAGGGTTGTAATAGTGTTGTTGGAAAATATGATTCAGAAAAAAACAACATAGACTAACTGGGTTAAGTGGGTAGTCGACTAATCAAAGTTTTATATCCCCTAGCTGGGGATTGGAACACTCTATTGGAAATAACCCAAGCATATTGAACTTGTTGTGTCAACTTTTCTATTAGTACTAGGTGACTTTGATTATACTTAGTGGTTTCGAAAAAATTCTACAGATCCTAAAATAAGGATTTTTGTGATGAATAAAATATTTTCTTAAAGTACCCAACAGCAAAAGTGAGATAAAGAATAACGGATATATTTATTCAACCAACGAATCCATTAGTTAGCATTAACATATTCATTAGAAAAAGTAACCATAACTTTAGCAGAATCTCAGTTATTTATATGTATCACAGTAGAGAATACGTTAAAAAATAATGAATACAATAAAATTACTTTGATAATTATGTTTAGATAAAAAGGTTACGTACTTTAAATACTCGTTAAAATGGGCTCCTTACTTAGCCATTTTAATTTGATGATTTCAATAAATAATACCTTGTACCACAATATTCACTGACAGTAATATTTCTGTAACATACTCGAATTATGAGGTTAAAGTACACAAAAACGGGTATTATTTGAATACCTGGGGTGAAATGTAAATACTAGAACAAACGAACAGCATTAGCATGTGAATGTATGAGTAAACCTTTCAGTTGTATTGCCATTCAAACAAGTTGTTACAGTTGAGTTTATCTAGTTTGTAGCTTATAACCATAGCCGAGTTTTATAAGGATGTGCTTGACTAAGAAAATATAAACCAGTGATTATGGTTCGTGATGGTAACTATGTAATAATGTCTTATAAATTAGTAAATCAAAATAGGTTTAATAAGTGCATCTATTATTCTGAATCAGTGGTTCAGAATCCGTTCTATTCGGTCGACAACGTTTTTTGGAAATTACCAATCTTAAGACACGCGTTTTACAATTGATAAAAAGGGGAGTGATTTTGAATAGGATCCATAACAACATTATTGAGAATAAATATACCTTACAACAAATTCAGATTTTCAAAAATATATTTATTTTATGAATAGTTGATATATTATTAACTCTGCATTATTTATAAGTACCTGGGGGCCGAGCTTTGCTCGGGAGAAGGCCAGTCAGTTTTTTTAGATGACTTGGAGTAATATTTCACCACTTACCCCTACTGATAATCAGATTTTGTATAACTCATTTGCCTATTTTATACATTTTTAAGGTCACTCCAGTTGTTATTTATAGCTCAATGTCCCTTTGATTCATTTTACTACTCTATATATATATAATCTTCACTAAAATCTTTTAATATCTGCTCTCAGGAAACCACATGTTAATAATCATATACAACATGAGTATTACATTGACAGTTCCCAGGTTGATTATGAACAGCTGTAACAGTTCTTTTGTTTTGATTTGAATCTCCATAAGCCCAATGTTAATTTTTTTAACTTTTCATTTGAGTTTTTTTTACATTATTCGATTTTTCCTGGGGATGAGGCCTGTTTAGAACTTATTTTTATCCCAGAAATTAGTTATTTCGAACATTTGAAGGATATCGTTAGAGCCGTTTTTGAGATCAGTGTCGCAAGCAAGCAAACATACAAGCAAACCTTACTCATATTAGAGTATAGGATAGTTGAATAGCTGATATTCTTTTACTTCTCGTCAATTACTACTGCAATGTGTGTATTTAAAGTATGCATGCGAGTTATGCACTTGTTTTGGTCTTCAATTAATCTTTCTGCGAACACCGAAGATTGCCAAAAATGATTCCCATATTGAGTTAAGAACACAACCCTTTACCTCTCTAACTGGCGTTATTGGTGACCGTCCTCTGCATGGTAATATGACCTAATCTAAATTGTGTTAACTTAATTAGCGATAACGACTTCCGAATGGATGATAGTCTGCGGTAGATAAAGCATTTATACAATAACGCAACTTTTGACAAATAAATATATGTCTAATTGCAACAAATATGAATATTCTAGAAAATCAATTACAGTATATGGACCTGTGGGTAGTACGAAGAGTAACATTGTTCCAATAATTGAAAAATTATTATTCATTATTATTATTATTATTATTAAAAATAATAATTTTATAATTATTATAAAACATAAAAACTCTTTATCCATCGATTTTTTAACACGCTGTAAACATAAAATATAACAAAAATGCAAACATCGAAGAAACAATTACAATTCATTTTGAGGGACTGGTCAAGGTCTCTGAACCAAGGCTCTTTCGGGCGTTTTGAATCGCACCTCTGGCAAGTAAATTTGTCCAGCACTATGCAGCTCGTACTGTAACGGCTCACTCCTTGCTTTGATGGATCCG
This sequence comes from Allygus modestus, assembly GCA_963675035.1. Lineage (NCBI taxonomy): Eukaryota > Metazoa > Arthropoda > Insecta > Hemiptera > Cicadellidae > Allygus > Allygus modestus. The sequence goes on from OY776116.1 coordinate 48,198,929, forward strand.
TTCCATGCACTGATCTCTAGCGGATGGTCAAAGTAAGGCAAGAAGAGCCTGCCAACCTATATTTTTCCAAGATATATTATATCAGTTGGTGTTTTTTTCTTTTCTTCTTTAATAAATCATGGAAAATAAATAAAGTAGATAAAGGATCTTCCATCTCAGAGAATCCAGGGCGCGAAGCCATTGGAGTCCAGCCTCACTCGATCCATGCATGCTGGCCAACCCTTCAGGGAAATGTTCAGTGGCCAGTGATTAACTATATGTGGTCCATAGTTCGACGCTCCGCCCCACAGTCACACGACTGATTGTGATGTAATGACCGTGTGTCATACTACACCCCATTTAAATTTCCAATAATTGCACCTTCCCACCCCAGTGCGAAAGCGATTGAGTGAAGCTTACTGCTTCCGAGGAAGGTTCAATCCACGGCCGAAGTAGGGTCGAGTATCAGGAAGCTATTCCGACCACTGAAAGATTCCCAGGAGGGAATCCAGTCAGCTTGCTGATAAACTATTGTTTTCCTCAACTGGGAGGCTAGGCTGGTTTTTGGGACTTCAATCGACTTACTTCTTGAGGGAGGTAGTCATGAATGGGTAGCTGTGTCCGGATAAGATCTTATTTTATTCCCTAGGACCTACAGACCTAGGTGACCTATGCGATTGTAGGACCTAGGTGATTGAACTACATAGATGCTTGGAAATATCGGTATTTAACATATAAATATCTAATTAAATTGTAGAACAATGTCACAAAACATCTTTGAATTTCACTACTTTAACGTTTATTTAAATTTATTAAAATCGGCTTTATGTGGTATTAAGACATATATTATGCTTTGAAATTCGCTTAGTATGCAGGTTTGCTGCGACGGGGGTATTTTATAATGAAGATGGTTAATTTGATGAAAATAATAGTTATATGTAAGTCATTTAGGAGTTTTCAACAATAATACAATTTATTTACATTTTCTAAAGAAATTGCTTAAAACTACACTAAATTGTTTAAACATTTGTTTTCTAACTTCTAATTTGTATATGACGAAAATATTCCATACCGGTAAATTATTACCGAAATACCAAGATTAATAGACAAGCAATACTGGTTGAGGTTATTTGTCAACTTCAACTTATCAAGAGTCAATTCATTTCCTGAGTTATGTTAGCCGCACTGCGTCACACTGTTGCCCTTTCAAAGCAAGACTAATGATTTTGAATCGGCACAACAATAAGCTATGAACTTTTAAACATTTCAAATATTTATAGTTAGGGACACAGTCATTCTAGCAACTGCCAAAAAATTAAATGTTCATAATTAATATATTTTTTATAAGTTTATGCAGTAATAAATTTTAACTTTAGTAGCAAACGAATTTTCTTATTTTTTACTGAGTTAAAAATTTATTTTAAACGTAAAAATTAAATACGTTATAACAACATGTCTCTATAAACAGAAAATAATTTAAATTTTGGGATTTTATTCAAATAGATTGAAATGATCTTGTTCTGTATTTATTTCGGTAAGAGAACACTTTTTGATAGGAAAGAGGTCTAAATCAAAAAATGTTTAAGGACACGTCAGCAATCGAACTCGGGCCCCACGAATCGATGTCCAACTCAGCAACCGTTCAGTTACGTATATACCGCTATTTTGTCAAGAAACAGGAATATTAAATGGAAAATTATTTCGGATGAGAGTCAAGCAAATGAAATATAGTTAAGAATCAAGCTAATTGGCTTTTAAAGTAACAAAAAAATGCTCGTTTAATTGTTGTGAGATATATTTGAGTTAAAATATGCATCAAACGTCAATATACAAACTTTACTCACCTCTGATAGCTAGGAAATAAATTGTATATATTATTTCCGAAATAATTGCAATCTAAAAAATATATGTGTTGTTATTACTTTGAAACAAAACTATAAATAGATGGTTCACCTAAATTAATTAAGTAGCTTTTTAACTGTTATCCTACGGCATAAGAGGCGAGAAAACAACCTTTGCAAATATCTGAGTGGTTAAAATCTCGGAATAGCTCGTAATACAACGACGAGGAATCCGGTATTAAATGTTTAGGCAGAGGCTCCCCTTAAACATGTAATATTGCACGGAATAGTGAGTCGCATGCCATGTCACCACTAGCTGATGTCCTCGGCCATCAAATGGATGGGCTCTATTGATTAAGGACGTGAGCAAATGAAATTTGACAGGCTTCTGGTGGTATAACAAATTATGTCTTTAATACATAAAAAACTGCAGACTGACACCAATGCAACGATCAAGATTATATTATAATTGCTAAGTATATCTAAAACCTCAAAGTTTAAAATATACTGCTTTAAGTGTTTGTCTACCTTAAAGTTTGGATTAACTTATAGCTTTGTTCGTAACATATGTGCGAAAATAGTTTTAACCATTGATATTTTATTATTCCCTAATACTCGTAAATAATACTAAATAATTAGGGTTTAATGTGTTGTGATTGTATTGTTATTGAATTACATAGATATAGATAGAAATATGTAATTTAATCGCACCTGAGGTGTATATTGTAAAAATTATCTCAATGAATTTATACAGTGTTCCAGTTTTCCTTTTATGACAGAGTTTAAAAGATTTAAACATTTTTTACTGGATGATCTAGTAGGATCTATTTATATATTTTTATTCTATACCGTGTTTCTAATATTATAATTGATAACACAGAAACAGGACATAAATTGATAAATGCATGCAGTATCGGTGTGAATCAGACGTTGCACTATTTGTTATAAAGGAATGAAATTTAAAATTATATTATTTTCTTCCTAAATATTTGTAAATAAAAACATTATTTTTTATACTAAGAGAAAGGGAAACAAAAAATCGTCATCAGGACTTTAACATACTATAGGAAAGTAAATATATTATGTTCCACAATAGATACAAAAATAATTGTAATAACCAATTAAATTATTAACAAATTCAAATTGATACTTTTATGTACTATACAACACAATTATATAAGTGGTGAAACTACTATAAAGAGTAGATCTTAAATTATAAGCTTTATAAGTTTTTGGTCTTAATAAAAAAAAATTTTCAATTAAGAGAGATAAAAAGATTTATCAGTAAATTGATGATTTATGAGGTATTTCTCAAGCAGTATTGATTAATCAGGTAAACAACAAATTTTAAAAGTTTAGTTCAGTTATTGAAATCCATATAATATCATTTTATATTTATCAATTGGAATATCAAAATGTTGAAAAATGTTGGCAGGTGTATCAGCATAGGAAGGCAAAGCGCTGTTATAACAATGGATACATGAAAGCAGTACAGTAGCGTTTTATGAGTTATTGTATCAATTTAAACCAGACTTTCTCTATGTTAGCCTGCGATCACTGTCAAATGTTGCTGCCTTGTTGGTCTCTGGCTCTTCATCATGATGACTATATTATAAACAAGTTTTGTGTTAGTGTGTACAGTTTAAGAGTGTGATAAATGGGTTGGACGCATTATAATTTTATATAAATATCGTCAATGGTTTCTTAACGGTATACCTAGGTAGTGTTAAACTGCTAATATATCAAGTATAATTTAAAATATGCATAGCAACAAAGGCATATTATTTTAAACAATAAGATAAAGTTTAAATTTGGTAAAAACATTTTAGTTTTACTAATAGAAAAAATATAAATACCCAAGTTGTCTGGACTATATTATGAATCTTGATTGTAAATCTAATTTAACTGATTGGAATTAAACTGAGTTTTCCCGCTGATTGATCTTAACAAAGTAAAAGTTTGTTGAAGTTTCCTTTACTCTACTGGCCTCCCTTAAATGTCTACTGCTACTCAAAAAATAAATAAATCCCCATATATTAGTATAATTGTAATAAAATGGAGATGTTTTAATCCCTATCTTCATTATTTAAACAATATTTTCCTTAAAATGGAAAATAATAACAATGTTTAATTACATATATAATTATAGTACAATACGTACCATTTAACCGACAGATTTGTGTTTTAAATGCTACAGCACAAATCAAAACGAATTATCCATCCTCTAATTCTAAATAAATCTTTTTAAATAAAGTAAGTATTAATATAAAACATAAATTGATTTTAATTATACCTTAAACAGGTGATTACTTGTTATGTAATATCATTTGTCGATAAAAACAAGAACATGGTACATAAAACTAATCACATGTTTAAAATAGTCTATTCAATAATTAGATTATTCTGATATTTTACATTTTAGGAATTTCCAGGTTAAATTAGGGAACTGAAGTTCGCACAAAAAAAAACTTTACATCGATTTTGCACTTTATGAAAATGTACATATAATTAGAGTAATAAATACTTTATGATTGACCGATTCAAAAATAGTTTGTACAACAGTGCTAAACAATTTAATTCATATTAATCATACTTAATTTTAAAAAATAATTAAAAAACTCACATAGCAGAGTAGTCATGCGATTGCGGTGGCATGTAGCTGGTAGCGCATCACGAGGCACATGTCGACTGGCGAGAGAGAGAGAGATGCGACTGAGGGAGGTTTTGGTGCAGTTGTGCTGCAGCCCCCGCCCCCCAAAATCATCCCTTACAACCCCCCTTTCACCCCCCCTCAACATACACGGCTCATTCATGCCGCAACCCCACGTGACCTTAGCCCCACTTACGAACGTGACCTGCATGTGACTCGATTATTCGTGCCGCATGTGAGCTAAAGGAGTTTATTGATCGGTTTGTACGATTGTCATTTATTAATATTTACTATGTAGTTTTGGAAAATAGACTCTTTAATTTGGCCGAAATAATTAAGACCAAATTATGGAACTAATCTTGCATATGGTTGAATCATCGGGTTCTGTTATCGTTAAAAAGGCAATAGGTAAATTGTTATTTTGAATTTCTTCCCTGTAGAGTATTGATATTGAACACAACTAATACATTTCAACTGGTAATGGAAAACCGATAAGTTTCTATGTTGAACGTGATCTATTTGCAGAAAATGTAAATTAAAAAAAATAAATCCACTTTTGTAAATTTACTGTAAAATGTAACTTTATTAGGACAAAAAAAGGAATATTTATTTTTCTGGAAAAAATACAAAGTTAGACTCCTGCCTAAACCCAAATTGCCCAATAAGAGTGTAAACTTAACCAGACTGTACCTTTAAACTCTGTGAACTTTGAATCGAATGAACAAGCATTGATACAATTATATACCCTATGTACAATCAAATTAAATAGGCTTACAAAAACCAAAGTAATCTTTTGTTTAATTTTCATATCATCCGAAGTTAATTGGAACCAGCTATGAAAACACTGACTGTTGCCGTTGACAACTTAAGAAAGTGTTGAAAATGTAGTTCGCTCTTCCAAAAAGGTCTAATCTAACTTTTAACTTTGTTTTCAACTCATCGCTCGCTAGTCAATGTTGCATTGTTGGATTGTACATATTTCGAGTCATGTACAATATCTCTAATTTTTTTATTTCTGAAAATATTTAACTGAAGTTTGATTGCTTAATGAGGGACAGAATAACTTTAAGATTGCAAGGAAAACATTTCTTAGACTGTTTCTGGACGACCGATTGTTGCTTAGAAAACAGTTATGCGCAAGATAAAGCATATATGGATGATTAAAGCTCACAAAGAAACCCTTAGTAAATAAAAAACTAATTTTGAATGAATCAAACAACCCTTTAGTTTACGCTGTAATTCCTCGACATGAAAGTCGTACCATTAGGTTTAAACTGTGAGAAACGCTTTATTTAAAGTAGTAACATGATGTTAACTTAAAAGTAGTGACAAAGAATTCTATGTCGATTGCTGGACAAACAAAAAACATAAGCGATATTTCAAATTTTTTTTGTATTGGTATACCCTTTATTCTACGGTCTTCAGGCAAGACGTCTGCGCGCCTGAGGAGGGGGGGGGTAATTGTTAGCAGATTTGGCGATCGACCACTTTGTTCAGCGGCAAGGCCGTAGTTCGATACTGGCTTAAATATTTACCTCCTGTTGACAGTGACAGAGTACGCGGTACAGTCTGGTTACAAGGCTGTTGCTCCCAAGCGAATATGCAGCTGAACTTTCTGTTGCCGTTGTCGGGGTTCTTTCAATTAATTTTAATCTCATTATTTAATATTTTATTCTTTATAATGATGAACTTCATAGGATCTCACAAGTGCGTTAACAACATTTTTCAAACTGTAACATACCTATTATGGGGCCCAGTCAGATTAAGGATCTATAAGTCGGTTTATTAGTTTTAAGTATATCGGCATTAAAAAGAAAAAAAAAAAAACAATTGAGTAGAGAGTTTGGACGGGTGGTTTGTATATGCTAGATGAGAGATTTTTGTGACATCAACACTCTCGTATTCAAATTTCCCTTTTTACACGCATACCAAACTTAGCTTTTTAAAATACAGGTTTAGGCGAGTTGATGAAAGGTTGTAAGTCTGTAGTACAACCTCAAAAACCTACGTTCCTCTGTGGCAAAATCTAAATTTTAATTTTTGTCATGGATGGGTTTTGTCACTATTGATTTGTTAACTTTCAGATAAAAGTTAGCTTACACTCTCATCAGAGTCGTCAAACCCTCTAATAACCGGAACATATAAAAATACTTACCCTTAAAGTAACATTTCTCATTTTTATGTAAAACTGTGAAATATAGGATAATCACTTTCTTGCGTGGGGATTAGGCTTACAGTTTTAACCTGTTACTCTACTGCTATTTATTTTATATTTAGTTACAATTTTCGAACTTTGCCGTAATATATTGTTACCATAACTTTACTAAACCTAAGAAGACTAACATTGGAAGATAAGTTTAATGTGTTCTAATTTGTTAGTTGATTGAAATGGATCTAGTACTGAAGAAAGCCCTACTAATCCAAAAATACGTCAAAAAATTCCATTATGTTTCACGTCACATTTATTTAACTCCTGTTTGAATGGGTGAAAGTGTAAATTGTTTTCTATAGAAACGTAATCCAGGACAAACTACGTTATTTGAAAGTCATGTGGTCCCCTGCTTTAGGTCAATGGCATTAGTCCTTAGTATGGTACCAAATTTGACGAAAAAAGTAGGTGGGTGGATAGTGTAAATTAAAATTAAGTTATTTGAGAAAAAATGTAATTGAATTAACAAAAGCTTCAAACAGAACAACACTTTCTATCTTTGAGAGAAATGGTTGAAGTCAGGTAATCTAATTACTGCTAGACAGAGAAAGATTTCTCGAGCCAGATGTAGTTGTTAATTGTGGCTCGAGCTGGGATTCTTAGTAACTGTTAACAGTGTTGTAGTTTTAATAACGTAGTTTATTTTACCTTTTTCAATTTGGTTGGAAACTAGAACAATTTTACTTGTTGGCTGTACTGATGCTCCTGGCTCTATTTATCTGCATGTTAGGATAGCAATGTTGTGCATTATCACTTTAGGAGTAGGTCCAGTAAGGAGTGAATCTAGGTATGGACTGCATTTCCTTTAATATTAACTAAAATTATGCTCTAATGATGGCAGAAGACAGAAGATTAATTGTTTAACGTTCTACCGTTTTATATGCATTAATTCAAAATTCGGGGCTTTTGACGTTTTTTGGGCCCAAAATTTCAATATTTGAATATTATTGAATATTAACAATACCAAAAAAGGGGTTGGGATTTTCCAGTTGTTTTGTCCAAATAATTATAGAATGGAATGTAAAATCCAAATTTAAAATAAATAGACTCTGAATGCGACCGCTATGGTGCAAACATATAAATATGTATATATAAAGTTTTTAATGACCCTCAAAACGTTTTCTGGTCACGATAGGAACTTCTTAGGAACCAGTGTGACACCTGCATTCTCATACTTCTCTGAAAGAATGAATTATCTTGGGAGGACTTTTACGCATATATGAATGGGAGAGACTGGCGGGGTCTGGGTGTTAATGCTTGGAAAATTAGTTGGGAACTAGTTTCAGAATTTAATTTTTAATAAATAAATATTTTTAAAATAATTACATGCCATCCTTTCTTAATTTACAAGGAATTAAGTAGATATAAGGCTAAGAGATAAGCGAATAGTAAAATCCTGTGTTCTTCTTCTTAATTTTATTTGTTATATAAAATCAATGCTTGTACTGATGTACCATATGCACGGGAAATACGAAATATGTCAGTATTTTATTGTTATTTGTAATAATTTTCTTGTTGAATATTCAGGGTGCCAGCCCAGCACACAGTTCTTTGGAATATTGCTGAATGAGTGCAGTTATTTATTCATTATTTTATTGATTTATTCTACTCTGATGTTTTCCTTTTAATGTTTATGGATGGACTGTACGATTATTTTATTCTGTAAATAAAGCACTGGTTTTTCTTTATTTCTTTTTCTTTTCTTTCTTTCTACTCATACATCTTATCATGTAGAAAGAAGTCTATACATCTTTGAATCACTGATCTTTGTTTAAAAAATCTCCACCTTTTCCCGGAACAAACTCGTTCACAATACAACCTTAGAAATTCGAATTCACAAAACATCCTTCTTACAATAGTAGTGTTTATATTCCAGTATTAAACTTTATAATAACTTATTATACTTTATAATAAACCTGTTAATGTAAAATAAATCAGTAGCACTACCAAGTTAAAGAACAGTTTAAAGGACTTTTTGATGAAACACGAATACTATAGTGTGCAGGTTTATTTAGGAAAAAAAGAATTGACTTTAGTTATTATGTAAAATAAAATACTTGTTTTATCATTTTTTAGTTTATAAGTTGGACGTTTGTCAATACATACTTGTTAAATGACAATAACAATATTTGATTTTATGTGATTTGTAAACTTTTCATTTTAGGGAAATAACATAGTTGGATTTTAAGTTGCATTGGCATAAATCATATTTTAATGTAGAACAGTGGAAGTTGTGTTTTATACCTCAAACGCCTTTAACGCATCTTTCTGATTTACCAAAGACGGTAAATATACTCATAATACGGTAGGAGGCGATCGATTTCAAGCAACATAAAAAACTTGTTTTTAGCGAATTTCCCCTATAGGGAAGAAGCTATTACCGTAGACACTATTTGTTCAAATTTATATATATGTATAAATATATATATATATATATATATATATATATATATATATATATATATATGTGTGTGTGTGTGTGTGTGTGTGTGTGTGTGTGTCCGTGAATGCGATAACTTGAGTAAAAAACGTCCGATTTCGATGAAATTTGGCTCAAATGTGTAAAGTGACATTTATGACTTTAAGTACGAAAACCAGAAAAATTGGACCATGGGAAAGGGGGTTTATGGGGTTTTAAATTTTGCAAAAATCAGTTTTTTGCATTTTTTACCCTAGAATTTTTAAAACACTTAATTTTGGTTTTGGCCATGTTATAGAGCTTAAAAAAATAATATAGTATTTTGAATTATTAACCTAGGTTAAGTGGTTGTGGAAAAAATCCAAAAAACTTGCTCATAAAATCTCCCATGTTAAACTAATGGGAAAAAGGTTTTTGGCTTTTCCTCAGTTAATTTTAATTTAATCTTAACATTTGCTTTTACCAATCACTTCAGCTCCACAAAACAATCATTTTGGTGTTTAAATTGTGATTCCACTTCCAACCGTTGCAGAGATATTCAAAGTGCTAAACACAGTACTTGTCCAATGTTATCCTTATGGAGGATAAATAAAATTTGATATCTTGATTATTTATGAATGTATATTGATGAAACTTGGTATGTGGCTTCATGTTGTACTGGTATATTGATATTTCGACAAAAAATAAATTTGTTGTTTATCATCCCCGTAGCAGCTGACCTGCATACTCAGCCCTAATGTTATTCTTATGGAGAATATGTAAAGTTTTATATTTCCCTTAATTGTGAACATAAATTAATAAAACTTGGTAATGTAGCTTCACCTGGTTCAGTTATATTGATAATTGCATAAAAACTCATTTCTTATCTTCCTCGTTGCAATAAACCTGCGTACTCAGTCATAATGTTATACTTATGGAGAGTAAATAAAATGTTATAAATCACTCATTTATAAATGTATTTTTGTGAAACTTGGTAAGTGGCTTTATGTAGGAGTGAGAAACATATAAATGCATTGGAAATTCGCTGAGTACGCAGGTTTGCTGCGACGGGGTATTTAATTTCTTCTCTGATTGGGCTTGATGATAACCGGTGTAACTGGTTGAAATCGATCTCCTTGTACCATCTTTTTTGTTTATTTACCGTCCTGTATGAAAGTACAGTATAAGAGTGAATATAGTTTTTAGTGTTGTGAGACGAAGTTTATTTTTCAGTTTCATTATAAAAAAGCCTATATTAAGATAACCTACTATACTATTTATACGAGAATTTTACTATACTAGTTATGATTGCTATCATATTTTTATTATTATTTTGTTTGTTTTATTACAGCTATAATAGTTAAGCTATGGTACAAACACATTTGTGATTTAAAAGACTATGTTTATTAAAAATAAAATTCTATACTTGTCTAACTTCAGAGTGCATCCGGAAGAATGCTTGAATAAAAACTTTATGAATCTTCCTCCACTATGCCTAAGCCAATTAAATTTGTCTTGCCAATTAAAAACCCATGTTATACGAGAATTAAAAAATATTAGGTTGTAGGAAGTTTTAAAAATACTTATGGTGTTTTCTAATGTGATTCTATACTGTTAGTGAAATCATAATTAGACCAAATAACCCAATGACGTCATAGTTCCAAATACCTTCGTCACAGCAAACCTGCGTACTCAACGAATTTCCAATGCATATATATGTTTCTCACTACTAAACAAAGCCACTCACCAAGTTTCACAAAAATATATTCATAAATAAGTGATATATAACATTTTATTTATTCTCCATAAGAATAACATTAGGGTTGAGTTCGCAGGTTTGCTGCAACGAGGAAGATAAGTAATGTGTTTTTTTGCAATTATCAATATAACAACCAGGTGAAGCTTCATAACTAGTCTTATTAATTTAGGTACATAATTAAGGGAGATATAAAACTTTACTTATTTTCCATATGATTAACATGGGGGCCGATTATGCAGGTTTGCTGCTAGGGAGACTATCAACAAAAACCTTTTTGTTGCGCTAATACCAATATTCCACAACTCGTTGAAGCCACATGCCAAGTTTCATCAATATAAATTTATAAATAAACGAGATAAAACATTTTATTTATTCTCCATAAGGATAACATTGGACAACGTACTGTGTTTAGCACTTTGAATATATCTGCAACGGATAGACGTAGAACATCAATTAAAAACTAAAATGATTGTTTTGTAGAGCTAAACATATTGCTAAAAAGAAATTTGAAAGTTTTTAGTAAAATTACCTGTGGAAAATCTAAAAACCTTTTTCCCATAAGATGAACATAGGAAATTTTATGGACGCGTTTCTGACTTTTCTCCACAACCACTTAACCTAGGTTAATGATTCAAAATACTAAATTATTGTTTTTTTTTTAAGTTCTATAAAATGGTTATGACCAAAATTGAGTGTTTTTTAAGTTTTAGGGGAAAAAATGCAAAAAACGGATTTTTGGAAAACTTTAAGCCACCATAAAAACCCTTTCCCATAGTCCGATCGATCTGGTTTTAGAATCTAAAGTCATAAGTATTACTCTTCATATTTGTGCCAAATTTAATCAAAATCGGGCAATTAAATTTCATTATAAACGAAAATTCGCAAAAAACGTTGTCATCATTTATATATATCTGTTTTAATGTGTTAGTGTATATATATATATATATATATATATATATATATATATATATATCATATAAAATAATACCCCCGTAGCAGCAAACCTGCGTACTCAGCGAATTTCCAAAGCATATATATGTATCTTAATACCACATAAAGCCACATACCAAGTTTCATCAATATACATTCATAAATAAACGATTTATGACATTTTAATTATTCTCCATAAGAATAACATGGCAGCTGAGTATGCAGGTTTGCTGAAGCAAGGAACACAAAAAATGGGGTTTTATACAAATATCAATATAACTCATGTAGGTAAAGCCACAGGCCAAATTTCATTAATTTATTTTCATAATGAAGGCAGATAACACGTTACTTATTCTCCATAAGAATAACATGGGGCTGAGTACGCAGGTTTGCTGCTATGAGAGCCTTGGGTAAAAAAGTGTCTTTTTGAGCAAATATCAATGGTCCACAACCAGATAAAGCCGTATACCAAGTTTCGTCAGTATAGGTTCATAAATAAGCGAGATATAAAATTTTTATTTTTCTCCATAAGAATAACATTAGACAACGTACTGTGTTTAGCACTTTCAATATCTCGGTAACCAATTGACGTAGAGAAATGATCAAAATACCAAATTGTGTATTTTTTTAAGCTGAATCCAATGGGAAAAAATAAAATTTGACTTTTTCCAAAATTATATGTAAAAAATTCGAAAAACCCATTTTTGGGGTACAAAACCCCCCCAAAATACCCCTTCGGATAGAGCGATCTGGCTGGTTTTCGAACTTAAAGTCATAAATGTTGCTTTACACGTTTATACCAAATTTCATCAAAATCGGATAATTTTTACGAGAGTTATCGTGCTCACGGACACATATATATATATATATATATATATATATATATATATACAGTTTCGAACGAATGGTGTTTTTGGGGTCTGGGGACCTCAAAACGAAAAGTTATCATGGTCCCGGGCCTAGGTCTTACCATGCCGACTACGGTAATAGCTTCTTCCCTATAGGGGAAATTCGCTAAAATTAAAAATAAAATAAATAATAATAAATAAAAATAATAATATAAAATAAAATAAAATCATATAATATATAAAATTTATCATGGTCTAGAGCTTAAGTCTTACGGTGATAGCTTCTTCCCATATAGGGAGAATTCGCTAAAACAATTATATATATATATATATATATATATGTATATATATATATATATATATATATATATATATATATATATATATAACTAGAAACGATATTCAAGGTATCAAGTCCCGTTTCCCTTTACAGGTTTTACATTTTGTAAAAAGTACATACTAGCAGACAAAGTTAGGATAGTATGATATGAGTTTTTCACTCAATATTTGACCTAGTAAATATGATACAGTAATATTTGTTCAATACAGACGAGAATTACAACAAAAGATGTAAAATTTTTAACTACACGCATACTGTCATATGACCTATTAAAGTAATAGCTTAGCAGTGAGACGCCGTTGTTAAAGATAAACTTGGTTTAATTATAATAAGGACTTATTATTCTTGAGACAAAAGTTTCAAGAGTAGCTAAGCTTATTATGACGGTCGGAATAAGAGAAGTTCTTGTTGTCTGGGCGTTTTACAGTGAAACAAACCCTTGTTATTAGAAGGCAATTTAATTGTTTTACTAAGGCCAAGTATTTTAATTTGTTACAGATTATAATTATATAAACTGGAGTAATATAATAAACAATAAAACCTATTTCAAACAGTTCTTCAAACGTATTTTTATAATTTATGACATACTTCCTTTAAAATAATAATTTTTCAGCAAACTAATTTTTTTAATCAAAACAATACAATCAGTGGGGGACCTACACGTTTTGTGCGTTAAATATACATATTTTCAATATATAATAAGGATATATTTAATAATTTGATATCTATGTTAACGATTTAAGTTGGACAATTTAAACAACATCAGCACGTCAGTCCTAGTCTTCCACAATATTTCTGATGAGTCAGTAATCTTAACACCCCTGTAACTGTTTTTTTTTCGGATCAATTTGCTTTTATCTGACCTGGAATAGACTAATAACATAGTAAAATAATTTTTAGTCTTCACCACATAACTTAAATAAAAGTATTATTATGCGGCAATAAATTATACAACTAGATGGACAGTTGGGAGAACTTTAAAGCAGACTCCTTTTCAGTATAAACTGACAGCCAGACTCTCATATAGTTCAGGGTTAATATATTTCGGAAGCTTCTATATTCCTGAAATTGGTTCAAGGTAACAGTTCAAAGAAAACTGGAAAAGTATGTAGTAATGGAATGTTCTACTAGATCGTGGGTATTTTGGGGATATTAGATAGAATTTATTTCATTATAGATCAGTGTCAAGATCTTTCAAATAAGACGCAAGTTATTAAATAAGAAATAATAGTAATAACGGCAGCCCGTTAAAAAATATCAACCTAATTTCCTCTCGTGATAATAATAATTATTATTCGATATTCAGTGTTTCATTTTAATTTTAAAGTTTATTTTATAATGTATTAATTAAGTTCATAATCCGTGCTGCCATATGTACAGTATATACTTTTTGTTTACATATATTTTTAAATATGATAAAATTGTAGAATTAATTAAATAAATTTATAATGGAATTTTTTATACATATTTATAATATCTTACATCTCATTAACATATAAACATCAAGGCGATAATAAATGTTATTTAAAATTTTTGTATATTTCTAAATTTGTTGTTTATAAAAACGTAATATGGTAATTGTATGTTGAAATTCGTCTGTAATTTCTGTTTTATAAGTTATCACTAATTATACTGGGAGGATTACCGGTGGCGATTTACATCACGCCTGAACACCATGTTTTGTTACTAAACTTAATCAAAATAAATGTTTTTCAACAAAGAAACATAATTAATTTATAGACGAGATTAAGTTTAAAATCATTGAAACAACAAGACTATTTGAATTTCATTTATTAGTATTCCATTAATACAAGTTAAATAAAAAGAAAATAACACACCAAAGAATTAAAAAAAACATATTTTTAACTTATAATTAACGTTGCAATGTTTTCTAAAGACAAAATTTACGGAACGTATAATTTATTTTATTTATTTATTTTTGGTGTAAAGTATTAAAATATACCTTCTTCCTATTTAGGTAAAATGTCGCGTCTGACTGCATTCGGATAACCCATAATAGGTAGCATAAATAAATAAATTAAAATGCCAGTTAAAACTGAGAAATTGAAAACTCGTAGATTTTACCAAAATGTAAAGTTGTCCTAAAAATAATGATTTTGATTTATTCGATATTTATATCGTATTTACTTAATTTTTGTATTTATTTGATCACTAAGGAAAACTAAATTTGGTAAAGCATGATAAATAAAGTTTATAAACAGTATTATTGCGGTATGTGACCTAAACCAGAAACAATGAGAATATTTCTCTTTGCGGTATATGGTATCGCGGTGTAATAGAGCGACCAGCAGAAACCGTTGTTTTCATTCTTTTGTGATACTATTTTATCTTCACTGCCATAAATAACAACAAACAATGTTGTAACTGTCACATGGTATATATATTTCTTTAAATAAAGACATTCTTACTCTAATTCCGACACCGTTCTATTTATTATTTGACGTAGTCTAGAAATACCCTTCAAATAAGTACAAACTGCTGATTTAAAGCGGGAAAAAGCAACATCTTCATTAATGTAGTATTTTTTGCGAAATCTGATAGAGGGTTAAAAATAAATTTCAATAGACAAATATGAATTAGATTTATAGAGAAACATGCATAGAGAATAAAATTTAACCAACCAATATTTACAGCACACCAAATTATTCAACTTATTTAAAAAATTTCAAATCGACTCGAGTATGACTGAAAAATTAAGAGTATGTGCATTGAGATATGAATAATTAGAAACTGTTGTTTCTTTATTAGCATGATACGTGTTGTTACAACTAAACAGGATAAATAAAATACGTCTTACAACCCTATAAAGTATATTTACACTTATACTGTACTTACATACAAGACGGTAAAATATACACAAAATATGGTACAAGGCATTTACCATCTTTTGTGTATATTTTACCGTCTTGTATGTAAGTACAGTATAAGTGTAAATATACTTTATAGGGTTGTAAGATGTATTTTATTTATCCTGTTTAAACTGTTTGGGACAAAAGACGCAACACAAGGTAGGTTTGTCTTTACCATAGTCCATTTTCTGTCAAATTTAGAGTTTACGTTTTAACTACTATATATTTATGTAATTTGCTCTCACATACGTAAAGTATTGATTATCACTCTTTAATTCAGTGATTTAAGACCATCACATCTCTTAAGTCTGACATACTCCATAAAAAATCCTACGTTCTAAAAACCACAATTAATGAGAGCATCGAGGTCATTACAGCTGTAAATCTTTGCATCAACATTTTTAAGACACATCCAAGAAAGGAAATAGGGAAAGCAGAAAATCATAATACGATTGTTTTATGAACTAAGGATGAGTATAAGTAATATTTGCTCAAAGGTCAAGACAATTATTAACATGATCACTTGATAACATTAACGCTTCTACCTGGCTTATAACAGGACATCGTAAGTTAAAAACTTAGCCCTTAGGTCTACACACTTAACGATTAGCCCGGACTTTTTTTGGAAGACTGAACTGTACAGTTTTTATCGTAAATGGAACACCCACATGACCATTATCA
Organism: Allygus modestus; assembly: GCA_963675035.1. Classification (NCBI taxonomy): domain Eukaryota; kingdom Metazoa; phylum Arthropoda; class Insecta; order Hemiptera; family Cicadellidae; genus Allygus; species Allygus modestus. Next base: position 48,215,434 of record OY776116.1, read on the forward strand.
ATTTCCGGTCCATCAATTGCTCGTCTGCACTTTCTGGGCGATTTTCGATTCTACTTACCACAGGCATGCATGTGTCCGAAATTCCCCGATAAATATAAAACGCCCTTGTAGTTCTCTGTGGCCATGGGAGCACAATCACCGCACTTCTCACATCACCTCAGTGATACAGGCACGGCACAATACCAAATTGAACTAGAAACACCAAAAAAGTAAATTGAGGTTATTTTCCTCACCGTGACCTAACTCAAAAAATATCATGGAAAATTATCAGAAGTGATGCGAAACTGCCCGCGACTGTGGATTACTAGACTACAACAACTACTACTACTACTACTACTACTACTACTACAGTCGGTACATGTAAAATGGTCACCTAGGGATCTAAAGTACTGGGCATTTGGCCGATAGTGTGTTGTCACCATTGACTCAACGGTGCGGCATTGACTATTGAATGTGCGGCATCAAAAAAGGATTCGATTATATGTACAAATGATCAGTCTCAAAAGTGGTATGTTGATTAAAAATATTATTACACATATTGTGGGCTGTGAAAGCACAGATGCTTCAGGTGCTTTGTCTAAATAGTTTAGTAAGTGTAATATTTTGAATCAGGTGAGACTGTCAATGTTTGATAGAATTCTTTAGAAAATTTGCATTAGACTCTTACATGTATGAAAGCTCATATAATGAACAACAACAGTAACATATTACATTCATTGAATATACATTTATTCTTGTTTTACTATTTTTGTTAAATCCATGTTAAAATGGTGATTTTGCAACACACGTAACGTGAATTAAATAACATGTTGAACGAAACATTTGAGGTATTTAAATTCAGGTACTTAATAGCAACACTTATTCTGATAGATTTTGAAAATATTGTATAACAATCTAAACTGTAATATAAAAAAAAACACTTTTAACTTGTATGTCTTGGTTAAATACATATATAACGGAATGTTTGCTTTCACTTTTTACAAGAACTTTATATCCTCAAACCCTTTATTAAAATAAAAACCTTTTAATATATAAAATAGTATATAACCTTTTGTATAATAAATTAGTTTATAAATTTTGCTAACCTGCTCAGCGTAGTTTTTTTTTCTATTAGCGTAAGACAAAGACTATTGTGTAAAACTACCTTTTATTGTTTATTGATTTTGGTTTAATTACATAAAAACCTGGTTGAGACTTAAATTTACTTTACTGTTAATAATTTCACTGATTTGGTCATACAATATTTATCCGAAGGAAAATATATCTTATATAATATTAACTACAATCATTAGAGCTTTCAAAGGTGAAGAAAACATCAAAAATACGATCATTTAAGCCATATAACAGAAGACTTTATCGTTGTGGTTTAGCTAAAGTAAGACTATTCATAATTGTAGGGTGATCAGATACAAAACAATTCTTTAATAAAGTTTATTAAAAAAGAACTCTACAGTAGCAGTTTACAATGACTAATGATTGGTTTTCATAGGTACATACATGTGAACAGTACATACATTATCAATAGTAAAAATATACATAACAACATCATATTAAGCGAGTACGTAGCAAGCACCGGGGACCGTCAACACTGTACTGTGGATATTCCCATGTTTACATCCACTGTCGTTATATAAATAAATTTGAATGTACACTTACAAAAATATAAAATTAAATGCATAGCGGAAGCAATGATAAAGAGGTAAGGCTTCATGCTTTATATGTTTGTCGATTTTGTATGACAGTTGTAGTTTGTGTTTGCTGACATGTCTGTTGTATACAGTTTTAAAGATGGAATGCTAAATGTTTTTTGTTTTGTTGGTATTGATTATAAATCTATGAAACAGATTTTTAAGATAACATTTACATGAACGTAAATAACGTACTTACACGTTTTTAAAGTTCGAAAGTGTTTAAATATTGAAGTATTAAAGGTAATATTAAAGCTGAAGTTTAGGAAATTTACTGTTATGAAATTTAATTAGTTGGCATCATTGAAATTTTAAAATGTGTTTTCTTTGATTTTAAGTTATTTATTAAAACCTATTTTTAGATAAATGGTAATATTTACTATGAATAACAATAATATTAAAACGTTATGACGATAGCAAACTTACAAATCAAATAATCGAATTACTCTAAAATATAATTAGGGTAATTAACTTGTTATTTTCAAATTCAAAATATAAATTAACATATATGTTTTTGATTGTAATGTTTTTATGTATTTAAAACTAAATTATTGCTGACTTTTACTAAACCTTATCTAAAATTGTTAACAAGTAGATATGTAAATATTGCACAGTAAAAATGCTTATCTACTTTTAAGGATTGTACGGTTTTACCTTTTGAAGGTCTACAATCCAAACAACTATTTTCCCATCTTCACATTTTGGCATTTAAATCGGGTCATCCAAATTATGGCTCTAAATAATCAAATTATGAATCTTAAATTATTACATTTTCTGATAAAGGTGTTCAGTAATGGTAATCCACTGATTGAATTCAAACAATTGAAAAGTAACGGTATTAGTAGTACAACAATATTACACTTATTAATAGCTTTTCTGAAACAAAGTATACAAAAATGCCCTCTAATGTTTTGTCTACATATTTTGTTCATACATTATCCTTCGCGGTAATTTTTTTCTTTTCCGGAGCGTATCCTCTCCCTCTGAACAACAATTCTCCATCGAAACCCTTCAGCTTCCTCCAGTCGCAATGCGAAACTCAATAAACAACATAGGATGGCTTTAACGCAGGAACATTCCACCGGTTACACAATGGGGGCGGTGTCCGAGGACTCCCGACGCAGTGCCCTGTGAAGGTTGAGGGGCGGGAGGTTGGGGTGTTCTATCCTGGTCGGGGAGGAGACTCTAGGCCGCAACCTGAGAAAGTCGTCGGGGTCGATGAACCCGGAGTTGTCAAAGCTCTTGATTGGGGCGGAGCCCCCCAGGGTGGTGGTGGGGGCGAGGGTGGTGGCGGGCCCTCGGGGAGTGAGGGTGGCCCAGAGGATCCTGGAGTCCCCCACGCTACCGGGGTACAACACCGCCTCGCAGCTCTTCACCCCGGGGTCCAGTGAGAGGGACACCTTGCTGCTGCGGTCCCTGAAATAACTGCAGTGTGGTTAGAACGAGGGTATAGCTACTTTTAACATAGTTGGTCTTAACTATATTGAAGGTAAAGACTTTACTATTGGTTTAATCTGTGGACGTGATACATCAGTTTTATGTGTTGTATTTATCCTAGTTTTCAGCGGAATTATCAAGCCTTTCAGAGAAACTCTACTTTTGGAAACGACTATTACATTTTCAAAATACTTTTATATTATCTCTAGCATCTGAAAAAGATTATTGTTTTTTATTACTGGAATTAAAATGCATTTATTCTATGCATAACCAATGTTAATTCATACATAATTTAAATTATTGTACCTTTTAATTTGGGAAACATGTTTAGACATTTAGATGCAATAAAAATTTATTTCTTCTTCCTAAAACATCATTTAGTTTACAAAAGATTTTTATATATCATGATTTATATAATATAAACTTCTGGAAGAAAAAAATACTAATAAAGCATTAACAATTGTAGTATTGTAACAAAGTTGGGAATTAGTTAAATAATGATTTAGAAAAGGGAGGTATAATTTTGCTCAATTTAGAGTAAATTTGTGCAAAAAATAAAATAAATCACTCTTCTCTGTACAAACCATTTTCTTTACAAGGGGGCTACTCTTACTTATGTGAATTATATTCTGGTCCACTGTTATAATTTGATTTCAATAATATACTTTATTTTTTTGTATTATACTTTTATAATTTGTTGGTGTGTAAATTTTAAAGGCTGTTTATCATTATAAAACTCATGTGAAAGATTAATCATCAATTATTTTATACCAAGCGAACATTATTATTCTATGTGACTTTTTGATTCATAATAATGGTGAACAAATCAATCAAGTTTCATGTTTCATAACTGTTATGTGTTTATCAACTATGTTGGGTCAATAACAACATTGTTTCGTCAGTTTAGTTATAGCGGCACAGTGTCTACTGTCTACTCACTGTTTGAGCCTGAGGAGGAACATGGCCAGCAGGGAGCTCAGGACGAGAACTCCTACACAGGAGGTGACCAGGACTAGCAGCCATGTGTCGTCTGACGGGGCGCCTGGAACAAGGAGTGTTCAATATATCGCAACTATCGATATTTAGAGGTCGATATTCGATATTTTTATATCGGTTATTCATCTACGATAAACTTTTATTATCGGTATTTCTCTTCGATATCGCATGAATGGTAATATTGATATTTCTCTTCGATATCGTATGAATGGTAATAGCATGTTTCGTCATAAAACATGTCCCAGTTACCGTACTGTAAAAAAAACTGAGTTTATCGGCCGTAGACTTTCTACAAGCAAATTTGCCTGAAAAATGAAATCACCAAAAATATCTAGATCACAAAATATTTCTAGATCATTCAAGATATATAATTCAATTTGATTTACATTATTCGATACAGCTTATACAATGATTCATTAGAGTACTGGATTAATTTGAGTATTGGTGACTAATTATAAGTTAAAGTTCATTTTAATAGTATAATTTGATGTTTTTGGTTTTTGGTTTATAGGGGTAGATGTAGCATTACATTTTCTTACAAATTCAAGGATAAGTTCGCTTTTCTGGGTTTGTATGAAAAGTAATAATTTGTATTAATATTTTACTCGATATAAATATTTTTGCTTCGATATCGTTGTTATATCGGTAGTCGTGGGCTTTTCGATATTAATATAAATAATTTTATTCGATATATACCACGATGCAGCATGAGTAGGTCGTTCATCGTAGGATATTTTGCCTTATTTATGCTGATTTAGATTTTGGCAATTGAATTTGTCCACTGCGGTACCCTGCTTTTCAATAAATTTGCAACGATAAATAGATGTTCCAGTGAATAAATAATTGTCAAATGTAACTGTACACTTGAAATATCAAACCTTGACCGAAATTCCTGCAATCCAATTGCACAGCGTGACAACTAGTTAATAATGAAGCACGACGCACTAACTATTTACCGATACTGACTGATTTACCTATGAATTAATACTCAAGAATTAATTTATTCAACATTGTTGGATTATAGAACAATTGTCGTTATTTTTGTGTACGAAATAAACTAAATTTCCACATAAGCCTGCAAAACCACAAATATTAGAAAGCAAGTCGAAATTTTGATCATGCACGTAAACGTTGAAATACATAAATCGAGCCAGCTGATCGTAGCTTTAAATATAAAGTGTGATGTTCTTTGTGAATACCATACTAAAAAAGATTATTATTCAACTGGATGGTCGATTACATGATATAAATGGCATGATGCATGGGTCACCATCATTATCGATATTTACCAATCCTATGACTGTATAAATATTAACAGTAACAATTAAGTGGATCCCGAGTAGAGACTAAACGAGTGGAAATTGAAGAACAAAGCATTCGGACAACTGAGTTACAAATCTCAAATAGAAACAATTATAGTAATTGAAGGTTTCAATTCCATAGATTGGCTGTGCCAAAATGCAGGTTAAAGATGTTTCTATTCGTACCAAACGTGTACAAGAAATTGTAGTGCACAAATCGATATTTCTTTGTTCCTCGCCACAACCACAATATTTGGGTTTTGGATCCATTAGGGGATTATGCTGATTAGGAATAAACATGCGTGTGGTGATTGCAGAAACATTTTTCGGATCAGTTTAATTTAATTTGGCATGAAAAACACTTAGTTACTAAACTAAGAAATGTAGTTAAAGCGAATAAGCATGCATCTAGGATGAAGAAATAAAATATAAAAAGAATGTGATAGAATATCAAGTGAGGTGGATGTACGATAGTTTGTGTTGATTATTGGGTTTTTGTATCTTTATATTCTGAAGGGTTTTTATGTGTTACATTTTAGAACAAATATATTACAAGATATATTAAATAATTTTCTTAGCCATTTTTAACAGTTAAAAATAGTGTGAATTGTTTCTGTTTAGTTTATTAGATGGAAATATGAGTGCGATGTTTATCTCCAATCTTAGTTACATTTTATATCAGAGATAATTATATAATAATGAAAAGTGTCTTTTAAATGGCTATTGAGCTATAAATAACTATTAGAGTTATATTTATAATTAACCTATATAATATATTGTAATATATAGGTTTCATATTATATTTGGGTTAAATAAACTATTATTTACAAATGGGTGCATTGTGTGCATACGTTCAAGAATTTATTTACAAAAGTTACCGTATTAAAACATTAAACAATCATAGCAAGTGCTGGTGTGGAGACACGTTATTCCAAGGCTGATGCTGCCTCAAACTGGCTTCAAGAACAAACTGGGGCAAGTTTATTAAGAGATTTGGTCCATAATTATTAGCCTTATGAGGACAAGTAAAATGTTTTTTACTCTTATGATTCACCTTTATATGAACATTTAATAATAATACAGAGGTAGTTAAATTATTTATTTCAACAATAGTAATTTAGTGTACAAATAAAAATAATTGTAAAAACCTTACAATTTTAAATATATGAATGTGGAATGCCATGGAGTAATCTGTTAATGAAGAATTTAATAGTAAAGGTCAATGGTTATCAACAGATTATTCTTACCAGACCAAAAATAAGTTTCGCCTGGACTTTAGTGTTCTTAAATTGTATTTAAAACAATAAAGGTCATTATAATAATTTGATATATATATATATATATACATATATATATATATATACATATATATGTAATATTTAAATGTTCGTGTAATACCTCGTTCTTGAATTAACTTTCTGTACATTTAAAAATGAACAATATCTCTTAAACGGAAAATCAACACGGCATTTAAAAAGTTGTCTTATCTGACTATAAATAGGTTTTGCTTAGCCTTATTGTTTTAAAATTGAATTTCAAACGAATAACGCTAGTTTTAAGCAAATTTTCATCCTCCAAACTTTATTTAATTAACTATCTAACAATTTAAATATATATTTAACCGTAAATTCAATACAGTTTAAACTTTTTGAATTTTTAAAAGTAAACATTTGATGTTGCCTTGGTTCTACTTAGTAAGAGTCGATTTTCTACTATAGAATTTTGATGGAAAATAGTGTTATCAACTGAGTGTACAAAACTTGCACATTAATAAAACCCAGTTTGTACTCCAACGCCAGCCCGAGCCAAACAGCCACACAGCCTGACAGACACAGAGGGACACCCACACAGAGTACTCACCCAGTTGCGTGCCCGCGGGCGTCTCAAGGGTGTCCGAGGGTTCTGCGACTTCTAGAAACACAATAAAGTCTGATTGGAGAACCTACGCGAGTCAAACAAGACTGGGGAGTGCGACTGCATGTATGTACAATACGGTTGTGTCATGTGGCCAAAACAAAGTAAAGAAATGTATATGAAGACAGACTGGAGGGAAGATCAGTTGAAAGAAGGGTGTAAATGAATAAAACTTAAAATAAACGGTGGTAGGTATAGCTTGGAGATTGAATGCGGTTTGATATGTAACGTAAAAGCGTAATCTAGCTAAAACTAAAGCATGCCCACAAAGTTCATGCGGTTGGGGAAATATTCTCTAGGGATAAAAAAATACTACAATACCCACTATGATGTGTGGAGTTATAACAGTTGTTTATTGTATCTAATATGATAATAATATGGACGGGCGAATCCAGTTGCTCGATTTCGAGAAGTTTTTCTCCCTTTTGGGATTACCCAGTTCCTATAACTTTCTATTAGTTTATGGTATAAAGACATTTCAGAAATTTAAATAGCTGTTTTTTCTCCATATGAGTTGGTTAATATCACCGCTGTTGATTGTTGAGTTAAATTGATTTTTAGTCGTCAATAAGGTCAACATTGAAACTTTGAAAGCTCAGGGGGTGGAGCCCTTGAAATAAATATTTTCTAAAAATCCCAAAAGGAACATATAGACGTTAAGAGCTTTAAAACACCACATAAACCGAGGGTTAAGACAAAACTGTTTCCACGGTAGCTTTATTACAGAAATGGCTTATAGTTTCACAAATAGACGATCTGAACATTTTGCCTTTATTTCAATACAAACAGATTTTAATAAATAACAAATGGACCCAGTTGCTCAGAATAGAACACTTACTTTTCTAGTTGAATAAGATCCCATAAACCTAAATTATGTTGTCATTCTAGTAGTTGAATTATTTACATTATGCTTTAAACATATAATCTTGGTGTTGTGCAGTGTATCATCAGCAGGTGAATAATTCAATAGATTCTTATTATTACATTGTACTAACTTCGAAAGCCCATAGGACGGGATGAATGTCAAAGACACGTCAAAGGGAATTTAGCTATAATTTAACTGATTTGGATAGAACAAATTTCAAAAAGCTATTATAACTTTGTAAAAGGATGTTATGATAATAGTTGTAATCTTATTACAAGTGTGGTTATTCCATATTGTACTATCGCAAAGCAAACATCCAGTGTGTTATATGATAACATGATGGGTTTAGTTTAATGATACATTGATTTTTATTTAATATTTTTGCAGTTTCATGAAACGTACATTTTTTTTCAATCACGTCTAGTTTAAAACAAATATTTTTTTAGTACAATGATTAAATATAAAAGGTAACTACAAACTATTACACATGGCTTAGGCTATAAAATACATCTTTGCTTTATCCCGCGAACGCATCCAAATTTTTAACCCATCCCTTTAGTTGTAATTCGCCTAAGGCGCATCACTACAGTTAATTGACATAAACTTCTATAAGATACGTGTTTAGCGGTCTTATCCCACAACATGTGGCGTGATCTGTTTGTTCTAACACAGAGAGGTTAACTACTACTACTAAACACCTTCTACTACATGCTACATGCACCCTCCGGGACCCACGTACCTGGGATGAGAAGCTCGACGAACTCGGCGTGTCCTGGGGTCCAGTCGCAGACCGCGCCGCAGGAGGGGGTGTGGTTGTCAGGGGCAGGGGGCCGCAGCAGGAACCCCGGGAGTGGCGGAGGTGGGATGGCCAGAATGGAGTCCGGGGGAGGCCCCAGGTCCTGACACTCTGCACACGTCACGTTGAGGAACGGCAACAAGTCCATACCGCTCATCACTGGGAACGCGAGGACAACATTGTGAATCAAATGAGAGTATAACATCACAAAATTACAGATAAATTTGAAACTATTTTGAGCGAAGTGCTTTTGGTTGTGTGAATTTGACATCCAAGATTTCCAGCACAGTCAAGAGATTGGTCGCTTCACACAGGTTATTAGGTAACAGTGGCTCGTGCAATGCCTATGTCTTTGCTTACAGTTACAATTACTAGCCTAAAAAGTTATTTTATTGTTTACACCAGTGGCATACCTAATGGTACCATTAGGCCTTCAGTAGGCCATTTAACGTTGTTACAGGGCAACGGTCCAAACCTCTCAAAGCTGTGAACTCTTTCATCAAAATGTAAGGCGCTAACCGCTGGGCTAGCGAGGTGCTTTTGCGGCTGAATAGGAGAAATTCATAAATTTAAATAGCCCTTTCCCGAATCTAGTATTCTGTTAATTTGTAAAACCTATCTTCATCTTGGTACCAAACAAGACTAGATTTCGCCTTATTTCCCTAGAAATTACACAAAGAGTAAGGTAATCAAGGTAAATATCACTGACTCAAGAGCATAGGCTTGATGATATCATTTTTCTTGCTTCACAACCTTTCAGAAAATCTCTGGTCACTGGTCAATGGAGGTACAATGTATAGTTTGATGATGATATCCACAATAAAAGGTAATTCACTTTTAATCATTTGTAATGCCTTAATTTACAATAATAATTTTTTTTATAATTTAAGAGAGTGATCGTAGATGATTGTATTTATTTGTATTTGAGTGATTCTGTTTTAATTAACTGCGATTTCCACATTAGCTGCGATTAGCTGAAATGTCGATGCATTTTGAGATTTAGGTAGCACATTAGATTGACCTAAAACCTTGTAATATCTTGGAATTTTACTGTTTACCTATCCTTGTAAAAACATTAGTTTAAATACGTCTATAATTTGAGGGATAACTCATGGCAAATAAGAAAAAAAATTAGCAGTTACCCTGTGCAAGACACACCTAATGAGAGATATGATATATCACAGATGTTATATGACAAAATTTCTTGATTGAATGTGATATAAGCTGGATATATATGAAGCTTAGCCAGTACCTGGGCTAAGTATTACAGGGGGCAAAGATATTGATTATGCATGCAGCAGGCGACAGACCCAGACCAAGTTAGGGGGTCCGTCGAGACCAAACATGTACCTTGATATGTCCCTTGAGATAGCATAGGCTGTAGCATGTTTGATAAGCTTGTTGTATACTATTGTGACCAAGTAGCCTTATACATCTAAATACAAACTAAGAAAATATATGTTTTATTATTGTGGCTGTGGTTGGTTCAATGATATATAAACGATAAAAAACCCCTCGTCATTGCTGAAATTAGATAAATTTTAAACAATTTTTTATTCATAGATTTCTTGTAAAATCGTAGCTTTAAAGTGAGACAATATTGGTAATTACTAAAATTACTATACGGTTAAGCGTGCTTACTTATTTATAATAATAAACGTTATAATTGAATAACATGTGTTATGTGCTGTTAGTAAGACTGGTACCCGACATACAAACAATCACATTACATACAAAAGGGATGTAGCCAGTTTATAAAATGAAAAAACAACTTTTGAATGATAAAAGTAGAATGCGGAAACGTATTTCGATTAGAAACTATATTAACTGTGTATTTTGTTCTGCTTAAATTCAACTTAAGATAAATTGTAAAATCGTAATGTTCAGATAAATTTATATCTATTGACAAAATAAAACTAAGTAATTAATTTCTCAAATGAAAAAAGTAAAAAGTAAATATATACGTAGTTTAAAAGTTGAAAACTCTGTTAAACATAAAAATATACATTTATAAAAAAAGGTAATTTTAAAGCAAAGGCTAACGGCACAACGGAATAACTTAATATGTATCAAAATAAATGTCGATGAATTTGTATAGTGGAACATTAAATTCACAGAGGTCAGGCCTTTGTTAGACTGCAACGCTGTAAAGAAACTTCTGAAAAGCCATTACAGTGGAAATTGTTGTTAGCATTTCAGACATTACGCTGCGTCTTTGGTTTCTCTGAGGATTATTAACTGCAAAGTTTTCTGAATAAGCCAAGTGCCAGGTACTGGGTGACTGGGTGAGGTTAGCTGCAGGCCAGACCGTCGCCAGTCGGTACCGAGTATCGAATATCTCGGGGTTGTGAGTCTGACCTTCCACTATCGGGTGAGAATTTGCATCTGATTGAATCCGTTCTGACATACATTCAATGTTTGGTGCCTGAAACCTGGCTTCCAATAGCTTCGTTATTTTTAGAAACAAAGGATTGTTTTTGCTCGACCAGTTTGACTAACTTTAAGTATATTTGTAACAAATAACAAATGTTTCTGGTAAACGGAATTAAACTCCTTAAAAAAGTGAATTTGTCTGTATAATTTGTTTTCCATAAATATAAAAAAATATACTGATATTTACTGTCACTATTATTTTGATGGTCTTCACCTCCAGTAATATAATTGAAATGGATTTAAGTTATAAACTTACATTAACTAACCTTACAAGTTTCAATATTGCGATTACGTCCTTTAACAATCACTACTTAAATGTTTCTCAGTCCAACGTGAAGTTTAACGGTTCATTGAAACATTATGTTTGTACATGTCATCTGCAAAATAACTTTAGACGGAATGTCTCAATATTATGCATTACTTTTGACCCTCTAATACTCCTTAAGTTGATAGGGGAGCTAAGGGATGCCCCACTGAATATATTCCCACTAAATTGGGAGGTGTACACTTTTTTTAAAGGCGTTTTAAAGTTTGTATTCAAATTAAAAGTTAGTATTATAGCAACAAACCGGGGGACCGGGGGAAACTCCAGGAAGCACTTCAGAGAGCTATAGGGGACAAGGGCGAGGTCCGCTCCATCATCCCGAAGCTGAGGGCAGAGATCTTGGATCTAGACGCCCTGGCTTCGGAGGCCGATGCCATTGCGGCTATCACAAGAGACCTTCCGACAATCTCCGGTGTGCCTAAGGTCACCCTGTTCTCGCCAAACAAGCGGGAGCAGAGAAAGGCTGTCGTTGAGATGGAAGAGAAAGACGGTCTTCTCTTTCTTCGGTCTGGGAAGATCAAGATTGGCTGGGTCGTCTGCCGAGTTCGGCAGCGCCTTGAGGTAGAACGCTGTTTTCGGTGCCTCGGGTACGGCCACACGCGTCGGAGTTGCTCCGGTCCCGACCGCGGCAACAATTGTTGGAAGTGCGGTAGCGGCGAACATAAGGCCGCTGCTTGCACAGCGGCCGCTTCTTGCGTTCTCTGCACCGGTACACCTGGAGCGTCCGCGGACCACATTCCGGGCTCAGGGGCATGCAGGGCTTTCAGGAAAGCCCTAGACGCTAAGAGGGCTCGATCTGCCACGAAATGATCCGTTTCGTCCAGGCAAACCTGCAGCGGAGTCGAGCAGCTGACGCCATTCTTGAGCAGCTTGCTTGTGAGGTCAAAGCCCAGATCGTGATCGTCAGCGAGCCCTACCGGATCAAAACCAGTCCATCTTGGTTTTATGACCGGCTTGGCACCGCGGCTCTCTGGATTTCGGACAGTCGGGGGATACAGGTGTTGGGTCACGGATCCGGTGACGGTTACGTCTGGGTGAGACTTCGGCGAGTCAATGTATACAGTGTCTACCTCTCTCCCAACTATTCCGCCGAGGAGTACCGGGAGAGGCTGGAGGCGCTGGAAGACAGTCTTCAGGGTGTCTCGGGGGGCGTAATAGTGGCTGGGGACTTCAACGCGCGTGCCGTTGAGTGGGGCATGCCAGTCACTAACGCCCGGGGGAGACGAATCTTGGAGATAGCCTCGAGGCTCGACCTGGAAGTGGCAAACAGAGGGGACACGCCGACATACCGCAGACCTGGTTTTGGTGACTCCATACCAGATGTCACGCTGGTATCGGCAGGGTTGCTTCCTCTGGTAGCGGAGTGGGGGGTGATGGACGTTTACACGGCCAGTGACCACGAATTCATCTCCTTCAATCTGGAAGAAAACGAGTTGTCTCGTCGATGCAGTACCCGAAACCCAATTGGCTGGAATCAGGCCAAACTGGACAGGGGAAAATTCGTCGAGCGGCTCAGTCGTAGCCCCGAGGCCGGTTTGACGGAGCGCTTTGACTCCGCTGATCGAGATCGGGTCGAAGCTCTCGTGGGTTCCACAATGCAGCTGATCGAGCGTGCATGCGACTCGTCGATGCCTCGGAAAAAACCTGTCCGGGGTCGTCGCCACGTGTACTGGTGGACGGACGAAATCGCGGAGCTCAGGAGAACGGCACTGATGCTTCGCAGAAGAGCGCAGAGAACTCGAAACCGACCGGAGGCTTTGGCCAGGTCGGCAGAGCACAAGACTGCGAAAAAAGCTCTTGCCAGTGCAATTCGCCTGAGCAAGGCTCGCTGCTGGAAGGAGCTGTGCCGGGACGTGGACTCCGATCCATGGGGAAAAGGGTACAAGCTCGTCACGAGAAAGCTCGGGGGAATGGGGGCCAGCAGTGCGTCTATGCCTGCAGGCACGATCACGGCCATCGTCGATGCTCTCTTCCCAAGTCACCCTGTGAGGCGAGAGGAAAGAGTAACGGGGCCGGTGCCTGATGTTCCTTTGTTCACGGAACAGGAGCTCGTGGCAGCGTCGTCTGCCATGCACAACAACAGAGCTCCAGGCCCTGATGGCATTCCGGTTGAGGCTCTGAAGGTTGTGGCGGGAAGTCACCCACATCTGCTGCTGCGTATGTTTAACGCGTGTTTGGCGGCGGGTGTGTTTCCGTCACGCTGGAAGACAGCTAGACTGGCGCTCATCAGCAAAGGCAAAGGTGACCCGGAGTCCCCGTCGGCATACAGACCACTCTGTATGTTGGACACGGCGGGTAAACTCTTTGAGAGGTTGCTGAAACCCAGGTTGAGGTCGGCCGTCGAAGCCGCTGGGGACTTGTCCCCCCGGCAGCACGGCTTTCGGAAGGGCCACTCAACCTTGAATGCCGTGGCTGAAGTCCTGGGCGCCGTCCAGCGGGCTGACACGGCCTGCCATCAGGCCAGGCCGATCGTGCTGCTGGTCACCCTGGACGTTAAAAACGCTTTTAACTCGGCCCGTTGGGTGGACATGCTCGAGGCGTTGCAGCGGGACTTCAGGGTACCCGACTATCTCTTGGTCGTGGTACAGGACTACCTGAAGGAGCGCAGGCTGCTATATAGCACAGCAGCAGGGGTCCGTTCCAAAGTGGTCACCGCCGGCGCGGCGCAAGGGTCGATCCTTGGCCCTGACCTTTGGAACGTGGCATATGACGGAGTGCTTCGCCTCGAGATGCCACCACAAGCCTATCTCGTGGGCTACGCAGATGATGTAGCCGCAGTCATCACGGCTCGGAATCCGGAGTTAGCCCAGCTTCGCCTCAACCAGGTGATGTTTCGGGTCAACAGATGGATGAGCGGTCATGGACTTGAGCTGGCGGTCGCCAAGACCGAGATCGTCATGCTCACGCGACGGAGGATCCAAACAGTAATCCCTATGACTGTTGGTGACGTGGAGGTCCAGACGAAGACTGCGGCGAAGTATCTGGGAGTGGTGCTTGACCACCGCCTCACATGGTGGGAGCACATCCAGGCGGTTTGCAACAAGGCGACGAGGGTTGTTCTGTCGCTCAGCAGATTGATGGGGAATGTCGGAGGCCCGAGGTCCAGCAAGAGGCGACTTCTCATGTCCACCGTCAACGCCACTCTCCTGTACGGCGCAGAAGTGTGGGCGGGTGCCATGAGAGTCAAAAAACACAGCAAGAGAATTCTCTCTGTTCAGCGCAGGGCGGCTCTTAGGGTTGCCTGTGCGTATCGCACTGTGTCTGGACTGGCTGTAATGGTTGTGGCTGGAGTGTTTCCCCTTGATCTGCTCGCCGCTGAGAGGCAGAACATCTTTCGCCGTGCTCCTGATCTCGGAAGAGACCAAGCTGCTGTGGAAGCCAGACTCGAAACTCTGCGAGTTTGGCAAGAGCGTTGGAACGGTGGACTGGAAGGGCGATGGACGTTTCGTCTCATCAGAGACATAAGCCCGTGGTTGAGCCGTGCATTTGGGGAAATTGACTTTTTCTTGTGTCAATTCCTGACGGGCCACGGGTACTTCAGGGAATACCTATTCCGCATGGGGAAGGTGAGGTCACCTCAGTGTAGTTACTGCCCGGAGGAGGTGGATGATGCTCATCATACTTTCTTCCGGTGCAGTCGTTTCGCTGAAGACAGGAGGAGGCTCGTCTCTGCTGTCGGCGATCTGTCCCCGGACGTCGTGGTGGGGACGATGCTTCGAAATGAAGACTCCTGGAGAGCGGTTGCGCTCTTCGTGCAATCCGTTCTTCGGGGAAAGCGAGACGAGGGATGCTTAGGTGACCTCTAAGTTTCCCGAAACGGTGACGTGACCCGTCTGGGCGCAAGACACGCGGGCCAGTGCCGAAGTTGTCCGATAAGGGTTCCGGCCTGGTTTTTCCCCCGCGGCTCCGTAGGAGGTTTAGTGGGTATACCTCGTAAGAGGGAGTCCCACACTGTCCCTTTGGGTTCGCGCATAAAGCGTTCCTCCTACGTAAAAAAAAAAAAAAAAAAAAAATTATAGCAACAAATCTATGTTCCTTTTCATTCAAATTGAGTTTTTGGATTATGCAATCTTTTATTTATTAATATACTTATTGTTTAAGATTAGATTATTTACAATTAAATTGACATTGAACCACTACTAGGGCAAAATTATTCTTAGGCAAAGAAATGTATTAGAAAATTAAAAACATTTCAATTTGAATATACTATTTTGAACATTATAGAATGGAGAAAACAACTTTATTAAAAAATGGTTAAGTATGCAACATTTTTGGAAATCCTACTACATCATACAGTTATCCTAACAGCATGGTTGAGTTATGGGCGCTTATGAATTAACAGCACTATTTTAAGAACAATACATATCAACTCTGGCAGACATCCAGTCTTTTGTATCAGTTATAAGATGAGCTATAAATAAAAAATATCCGAATTAAGTGAAAATCCATTATTATTTTTCATTTTTAACTAATAATTTTCAAAGTTTTTCATCCAACCAAAACCCACATTTATCAAAAATAGTTTAGTTTTCTAAATAGCCATAAAAGATCTTCAAACAAATAGCATTGATAGTTCTTTAAAAACTGCTTGGCAAAAAAACATATTTCTTAGACAACTCATAGGCCAATTGGCAAACCCTCACATTACAAAACAAAACAAGAGCTAAGCACTCTAAATCGTCCTTTAAAACACCCCATTGTCATATGTCTCATCTCTGCAGCTCTCATTATGAAACCACCCCTCCTGTACTCTATGAATGCAAACATTTACATTCTTACAGTCCCCCACCCCTACCCTCGGGGGCATCGAGTTAATACGTGTTCTTGTCAGATGGTGCATCGCGGATTTGAGGCTATTACGAGGGAACAATGGTCGAATATTTAGCCCTCCTCCCCTCGCCGCCGGGGGTGACTTTGGGGGCTTCTGGACATGTGTTCCTGTCACGCCTGAACACCTCTCACACACGCACACTCACGCGCACTCCGTGGCTTCTTCACGGCTAAGGTGTTAACGCTATCGGTTTATCTAATCAATGCGGTTACAACCACCTTGACATGTAGTTTGTTTAGGAGTCCCCCCTCCCTGCTTACTTGATTTCCTATACTGTCATTAACCTCTTGTATTATATTTGAACTATTACAACTAATACAGAGTGTAACTTAGATTATTATTTGACTAGTGTTAATATGTATATTTTTAACGATCTGAAGTATATAAGAAATAAACTCGTAATAATGTTGTACTATTGATTTTTTAAATTGTACTTAAGGTGGAAATTCATTTTACGCAAGCTTAATTTCATTTTTGAGGCAGAATCTTTTTTTATGTTAGAAAACCTTTACTATGTATAACGTTATTTCCTTTTTTACATTTTATACGGTTGTACTCGGTAGTTTGAATACTGTGAAGGAAAATGTATAAAGTCAAAAACAAATCTGTGTTGAGTGCAAACTTAAGCTTTTCCACTTTTCTTTATAATTTAGGTGAAAGTATTATGAACCGTGTAAGATAGTTATTTTAGGATTTTAGATTATTTTGCATTTGTAATAGCAGATAATAGTCGAAGGACTTAATCAAATATTTTGAGTTGGGTCATATAGTTATGTATATTTATTTGTAAAGTGTTTTTTTCGTAAAGACTATTATCATTACACCTTTGTCAGGTTGTAAAAATAAAATCTGTATCAACAACTTATGATAAAAAGTAACTTTTAATAGCTATTATTTAAAAACAAAAATTTCTCCATCAAAATAATGCAGATTGCTGAGTGTATTTCTTTTGAGTAATGTACAGTTCCTCAAACCGTAAAATACATTTTAAGTATATATATAGCCCTCAAAGTACATGTATAACCTAAAAAATTACGAAAATAAAAATTTAAGGTATTAATACTTGTATACTTTATTCCTGATACACTGTTTAAGGTTTGATACCACGTAAACGTTTTTAAAGTAAAATTATTTAACAATGTTATTAAATGAAGTTGTAAATAAAATCGAAAGGAAAAAGATAAAAGGAACTCCCCTCTCGGATTGAGACGCCATATTGAATCACTAATGGCTACCTGGCACTCAGGATTCAACGACTGATAAGCAATTCCTTCACGCTTCGTTTGCTTCGCAACCAACATTTGAAAAATTTAATTGGGTACTCTTAATCAAATTACTGTATACTATCTATCTTTAGTTAGTATTCCAAGCAGAGACCAAATGGTATTTTATCAGTGATAGGTTTTAGGTCATTTTAACATAATGTGAAAGTTATTGTTAAGTTTACGACATTTACGTTCCTGTTCAAAACGTGATGAAAAATATTGAATATGTGTTTTCTATAAGTAAGGAATTGAAAATTGTATTTGTCTCTAAAATATTTTAAAAAATCAGTTCAGTAAGTACAATTAGTTGTGACGTGAATTAAAACCGATTATCAAAAAAAGCTGCATAAATAATGCTAGTACCGTATATAAAACGCTATTTATACTTTTTTTAAGTTATTTATTTCTAATCATAGTTGTAAATTATAAGTAGACTAAGCAATAATAACAAAAATTGAAATCCCTAAGAAAATCTTAGCAATTTACGTTTTAAATATACATATTTACAATGTATTAATAATTCAGTAAAATAGTTAAGTAACACATTTTAGTAACATTATACATTATTATACATTATTATATTAAAATCATAACCATATAGTGATTAAAATATCCAAAACCTAAACAAACACCCCAGCAATCTATCTGATAACCTACAATCTGCAATAAATTAAATGAGCTAATCCCACACCTGACACCAAACCTTAAACGTTCCTTTCTACCATTACTCTTTGCACACGTCACACAAATAACAAAATAACTAGCTAATCTTATCACAAACATCCAAAACAACAGCACTCACCTGTCGTGCGGCGTGCGTAGCTGATCAGTCAGTCGGGGTGGAGTACGACGGGCAGGCGTGCGATTATTGATCCCTCCCTCTCCGGAGGGTTGTCGCTCCAGCTTTGCCCGCTCTTTGGACTCTAATTGACCGCAGATGATATCTCAGCACCCTATAATTGGCAGTTGTTGTCACTACAGGCGTTAAACGCGTGCTCGAGAAGGTAATGGGGCTTGACGAGAGCAAAGCGGCGCTAAGAGACGCGTTGCCTTTACGGGACAAAGCTGTGAAAGGGTTGGAAGCTGTAAGGAGCAGGTGAATCAAAACACATTAGCTCCTTGTTCTTCGAGAGCTCGCTTGAAACGCGAGTGTTTTGAAACATTCGTTTCCTCGTGGGAATTAGGAACGCTTGAATGTTTCAAAGGAGGCTTTTGTAGAGAATGTTTCAAGGGGACGTTTATTTGTACTAGAATTCTAAGAGTCCTTATGAAGCAGTTTTATATATTGGAGGTTTTTGTAAGCCTACTTGAGATTGCATAATATTATGTATTATACCCAGAATTACTCAGTACCAAACATATTGTTAGTATGTGTAATCTATTATTGCACATCAACTAAAAATATATTATGTGTAGGCCTGAACAGGAAATGCTTATAAAATAGTAATTATAAAGTCAATGACCTTCAGATGAGAATTTAGCGGCCAATTGCTGCATTCTGTGGCAAAAACTCTTTTCTGTGTTAGCATCTCTTTATGTAATCGTCTTGTTCCATTAAAAGTCAAGGGCTATAAAATTAACATTGGAACTTCGAAAGCCAAAAGGGCAGCTAGCGAAGCCCTAAAGTAATATTGGGGCGAAAATAATCCTATGTGATTTTGTTCGGTATATTAGTTATCATCATTACCAATCTCTGATTCTATGATCCACTGGTAGGATCGTGCAGGAGCAAAAAACATGCTTCACTGTATTAGTGTGAGTTCCATATTTCATAATTTTATCTCGTTAACTGCTCTCTATAATTACTTAAATAATACTTGAAATGAAAGCCAATAATGTACAAATTTGAAATACCTTAATTCAAATTCAGGGGCCTCAATACACTTTAAATATGTTTACAAACTAAATAGAAGATTAGAAGGTAAAATGCTAAACACAAAATTTATATTTTAAAGTCTGCTTAAACATTTTAAAGTTTTTTCTAAACATATTTTTTACCCCGTAATTCTACTTAGATAGGGCGTAAAAATATTTTATTTTCGAGCTTATCAGTACTAAATCAAGTCGGTACTTCTAACTCCACTGGCGTAGAAGTATGAAAGTATGTAGAAGTATGAAAATGTCATTTAAGAAACGCAATACAATGATATTTTACATTTTTACTAAAGTTATTTTCAGCCTGCGAGTCCTTGTCCAATCACTGTTACTCACAAATAGCTTAAAACACTTTAGCTTCGGGTAAAAGTTTACTCAATATATCTCAATGTGTTTGGATTAGAGTTGTTTTTATCTGAGATATTTACTACAACGTTAAATTACCAATAATTGTCACATAAACTAGTCACTTTAATTTATGATTACTGCTTTTTTAGTAATTCCAATTGCAAAATAAAGTAAAATAAGGTATACAATAAGGCTTATTGTCTAAAATATTTATAACGAATGTCGGTCAGATTCCTGTGTTACTTTCAAAAGTGTTAATACATATAAAATGGCTCTGAAAACTGTTGAATAAATAAAAAATACATGAACCGCGTTTTTCAGACTCATGGTGTAGGACCCAAACCCCCAAAACTACAATAAAAAAAGTACGTCTTAGATTAAAATTCAGGAATATATACAATTTAGTTATAAGCTTCGTCATGATTTTAAGTGTGTTTGGATCCTATTTCGATGAACAGGTTCTGGTGGTGAAGGTAATATTAGGACCTCCCCAAAATAAGATTTATTTATAACATAATATTGTTCTCGATTCCAAACAGTGTTGAAAGTGATTCTGATTGATAAATTTAATAAATCAACGAATTACAATAACCTTAAACCCTCGATAACCTGCTGCCTCAGTATATGTTTCAGTCATGTTTAAAACCACTGTTGGATGAGCTGATTATCCACCCAAGCCAATAATAATCAGGAAGTGTACCTGTTGCTCAAACCCAGTTAGGATTGAACCTTTCCACGTCATATTATTGGACAAAATGCCAACATGTATTATTTATTAAACTCATATGGCTCTTGGCCTTAAAGTATTTTAAAGCCACAGTAAACTCGATTTGCCAGGAAAATACGTAGCTTAGAAGTGTGAAGATTGTTGCAGTTTTATTCTTTTCTAATTTAAATATTTATAGTGTAGTATGGTATGTGTTTTATGTTTTATATGAAACTGTTGGTAAACGTAACACTAAACATGATAGTATTTTATTAAACAAATATTCCTTACCGTAACCTCAAGGGATAAAATCAACGGAAGCCCATGCCTTTCAAAATAACTTGGATTAAAAAACAACATTATTTTGACTCAACTATTAAATGAGAAAAGTTTTGTAACCGTCATAGCTGAAATCAGGCAGAAATAACGACGCCTGGTAACGAGGACAGGAATAACGAGGGTATTCAAGTTTGGTTGAATAAAGTTGCTGTTGGTAATAGTTCTTCAATTCTTCAAGTAAATTACCTACCTAGCGCCACACTAGTGCTTCCACCTGGCGGATACTCTGTCAACTACGACGCCAACAAAGAGAACTACTTCAATGAATTGTGCTGCTATCTGTTGCTGTCAAGGAGAAATGGCTCAGTCTTGTCTGGTTAGAGAACGTTTGTTAACGTTTCGTTGTCATAGATTATGACTTAATTTTGCTCATAATATGAAATATTTCAAATGTAAAACGGTACAGTATATTTATTAATATTGTTTAAATACCGGAAAGAATTAAGTCGAAAATAGTTTTTCAAAAGTTGTTACTCCATATTTGCGGTTAAAATCGATGTAGCCTACATATCATATCAACGATGAATTACATAAATATTTATACAATTCATACGAAGCAGGGATTCAGCTGGGAAAAAAATTCTTTGAGCAAAAATGCTACAAGCTCTTAAATACTTGTAGCAAAAATATTTTCCTTTTCGCATTTTTATCGCATGTCATTATACTATTTTTGGGTCTTAAGTTTTTTTTTTTGCATGTATTTGTTTTTAAGGGTTAACTTTTAAATAATATATAATTCAGCAGTGTCTACTTTTCTTGGTAACTTATCCATTTTAACCATTAAAGTCTATAATGGAAATATACTAAACATTCTAGTAGAATAGGCCTAATATGGCACCAGAACAACTAAAACTCACACAACCCAAACATTACACACTCTGAAACATAACCTCAAAGCATATCGCGATCGCATTTGCGCATCACCGATTTCGAGTTGTCTGTTTTCGCTAACCTCTACACTTTCGCCCGATCGTTGCGACTTCGAGCGACTCGTGCTCATGTAACCGTTCACATTCAGCAGCGAGTCGAGACTTAAGTACTCGTCTCCTTTGACTCGGTCACAAAAACCACCAAGAATCGGTGCGATGGTGAGGCGAGCGCCGTCATCCCTTCGGTGGCGAACTAGCCCTTGACATTCTCGTATTCGCCGATTCGCTCGGCTTCTAAGGACTGACTCACGAGGGGGGTCTGTTACTACAAGGCAGAGGCTACGTACACGTCCGACGTGAGCCGCTACTGTTCACGTCTGTTCCAAATTATGCACCGTACGTTAATTTTCCTGTGATTTTTCAAACAAATTGAGAGCCAGAAAACCTCCTAACCTAATCTAACGTAACGTAACCTAACCTAACCTAATGTAAGGTAACGTAACCTAACCTAACCTAACCTAAGCGGTAGCGAAGTGAATTTTCCCTTACATTGGACGTGTACGTAGTCACTTAGTTACTACAACTGTCATATCAGTAACTCGCCCGTTCCGTTTACAAGGTACGCAGTTGAAATCGACAGCAACTGTTTACGTAATGTAGGCTCGTCCCCTCTACCAATCGCTCAGAGACGATCGGTAAGTGACGTAGTGCAACCAACGCAACGTTAAGCCTCTACAACATCTCAACTAATCTTCTAATCTTTTTTGGTTGTGGATCGTGATCACGGACTTTTAATACCTACAATTTGTATTGTTAAAACCAGATTTTCTGCAATAAAATTATAAAATACCTTTCTTTGTAGCAAAAAAGCGACAGCCTGCCCAAATATTGTCGCATTTTCGTGGTGCATGTCGCATTTTGCGACAAACGCGACCGCAGCTTAAACCCTGATACGAAGTATGAATGTACAAATTCACAAAATATGCTAAACTATGCAAACAAGAAAAATATAGGGATAACAAATGTATTGAAATAAATCATGACTGTTCACTGAAGTCTGCATAAAACCTGGTATGCCATAAAGATTTAAAGATTTTTATAATAATTGTTGTACTCCTATAAGAGAGCCACAAAATTATACAAAGATATAATTTCAAATATAGATATTGCCGATAGAAAAAGTAGTCCCTTTAGGTAGGCAATTTAATTAAGAATTCAATTTGATGAATCCACCATTTTAAGGTACGAAAAGTGGATATTTAAGAAGATAAGGGTTTCAATAATGCATGTTGATGAGAGTATTAACATATTTCATGATCGGACACAATCTTTAGACGGTGTTCTATTTAAGTCACGCTATTGAGCGCTGTAAAACGTCAAAAAACACAATATCGGCAGTGGTGCAGCATATTTGTAATAACAGCAGGTGCGTGTCACACATTCATAGATTATAATGCAGCGAAATTAACTGTCAGTGCAATGCAATAATCAGTAATGCTAGTAGCACGCCACGCGAATAATTCCCACTCCTCCCTCTCGGCCCTGCTATTCACGACCCCTCCCCTCTTCAAAAATGTTTAATATTTTTATATTAATAAATAGTAGTGTGTTGCGTGAGTTCTCGGCCGTATCGAAAAAATGTGAGTAGTTGAAACATGAAACTTTCGAGAAATAGTATATTTCATCACTAGGACTAAAAGTGACGCTTTTCTATCCGAGTGGTTTAACGGCCGAGGCTGGAAAAAGAGCGAGGATAGAAAAGCCACTTTTGGTCTTAGTGATAAACTATACTTTTCGTCATACTGCAAAAAATTGTAATATAACAATTTCTCAAAAACTAAATTTTGTTTACTTTTTTACCATTACAAGTTTGCTTTCATATTGGTTTTATTGCTACTCTAAAGAAACTGCTGTTACACAAGTTACACTAATTGAATAATTTGTTCAATTCATTTTAACAGCTGATGACCTCGACCGAAAGTGTCATCCAATGATGTTTTTAGTCCTAGGACGAAAAACATCATAAAAATTAGAGTTTTTATCCTAATAGGAGTAAAAATAACAACTTTAGTATCTCAACGCATGTGATGAAAACAGCCGTTTTTGAAGCAGTATGAAGAAAACATTATTTTTTTGTAAACAGCTGTTTTGAAAATTATTGTTACTACAGTATTTACTATGGATTGTTATACTACAGAACACTCAGTTAAGTCATCACATTGGTTACATCTGCATTTAATTAGATTCATACTATGACTTTATATAAAAGTAGTAAAGCTATGAATTGTATATGGATGTTGTTCAATGTCCACTGGTGAATAAAAAAAGTGAATTCGCCATCATTAAATTGTTTAGTGTTCATTAAAGACAAGTGAGCGGTTCAAATTCACCCTCGACCTCCCCTCTCCATTATAAGTGATTGTAGCAAGTAAAAATCCATTAATAAAATCCTACTTGTTGAGATAGAACTATAGTCATTACCATAGCTATTGCAGTAATGGAGAATATAGAGAGCGAAGCCATAGATACGGACCTGATGAATGCAAAGGCGGAGACCATCCTGATTAGGATCAGGAGATCGGTCATTGGAAGTGCTTTATATTCAAGAAACAGAAAATATCGTAGAAAGACAAAAACGCGAATACGTTCGTAATTATTAGTTTCTAGATTTGATAGTGTGCATGGAGCAAAACATATGTAAAGTCTACCACAACTACAGTCCCTGTTTACAAGCATAAAGGTGGTTATTGATAGCACGTCTTTAAAATACAAGTCAAATTTAAAGTTTCCAGTAATAATTCAGGAATTGGCGATTACGTTTTAGTCCGGAAAGATCTACCGTTCCTGGTTATTTTGGTATAAATAGTATTTGATGTACTGTCTTATGTCTGTAAAAGTCTATTAATAAATACATACCTTGCACGTAATTCTAACTTCATTTTATTGATGGATTTTAGCCTCCGGATTACTGTATAATACTTAAAGTGGTTTATATACCTGCATTAAATAATCCAATTTGTTGCTTCATGCAACCGGTTTCAAGTCCGTGGAGTCATCATCACCGTGGTTCGATGTACGTATGTGTTCTCATCTTCGTGGTGAACGTCATGACGACCTTCAAATTAAAATATTGATTTATCCTTTTACCAACGGCCTGATGATGACTCCACGGAGTTGAAACCGATTGCATGAAGCAACAAATTGGATTACTTAATGCAGGTATATAAACCACTCTAAGTAAGTTCTAACATTTATAGTTTCAGGTTATGTCGGTGTGCACCATTTTCAGGCTGATACATAAAAATGTGAAGATTATTATTCACTTAAGGCTCTTTCATGACATAACATGACTTCCCATTTTTTATAACAGCTTGAAATTAGTGCAAATAAGAAGTATGTTGCTGACTGAACCTGCAGCTATTCATGTTAGAACTGTAGATGTGTAAGGTATGTAAACATATTTACTGTCTAAATAAACAGTTATGGTGCTAGCGAAAAGGTTTTCAGCTGTAAAAGTCTCGTTCCCATTGATAGTAAGACATTCATGAAGCAATGATTTTGTGGGAATTTACCAACCTACTTGATAAATTCTGTTTTAAAAACTATTTTAAATTTAACAAAACAAACATGGAATTATTGTTGTCACTGTTGTAGGTGTATACAATTATTTGTACCCTAACGGCCGCTTTCCCCAACTCAAGTTTAAACTAAACTTGGGTTTATTTTGAACTTGAGGTTAAGGCGCAAGTCGTTTTCCCGAAAACTTGATCAAGGCAGTTTATTTTAATCTATAAAATAGTTGGTAACATTTTCAAATGATTTTGTTTGTTTGATAACCCTCAAATAAATTGAAAACAAATAGTTATTACATAGGATTTAGACTAAAATCATCAATAAGTGTTCTCTCAGTAGGTTTAACATAAACCGGGTTTAAACTGCCCATAAAACATTGGGAAAGCGAAATTTCTCATACATTAAAGTTTAAACTAAAGTTTAAGTTAAACTGTACTTGGGGAAACCGGCCCTAATTTACATGTTCTAGCATATTTGAGTTACACTAGAACTTTTATTAGCGAATCTCCCCTATTGGGAAGAAGCTATTACCGTAGGTCTCATGGTAAGACTTAAGCCCGAGACCATAACTTTTAATTTGAGGTCCCCAGATGCCAAAAACACCATTCGTTAAAATTTTTATATATGTATATACAGTATATATATATATATATATGTGTGTGTGTGTGTGTGTGTGTGTGTGTGTGTCTGTAAGCACGATAACTCTCGTAAAAAAGGTCCGATCTTAATGAAATTTGGTACGAATGTGTGAAGTACCATTTATTTGAACGAGTTCGAAAACCAGATGAATCGCACCATCCAAAGGGGGGTTTTTGGGGGGTTTTGTACCCCAAAAATGTGTTTTTTTAGGTTTTTCACATGTGTCTTTTATTTAAATAAAATTTTATTAAAAAAGTCAAAATAATAATTTTTTCAAAATATCAAAATTTATACCATTGAATTTAGCTTAAAAAAACAAACAATTTGGTATTTTGATCATTGCTCTACGTCAATTGATTACCGAGATATTGAAAGTCCTAAACACAGTACGTTGTCTAATGTTATTCTTATGGAGAAAAAGAAAAATTGTATATCTTGCTTATTTATGAACATAAACTGACGAAATTTGGTATATGGCTTCATCTGGTTATGGTTTATTGTTGTTTGCACAAAAAAAAACTTGTTTCGCCTATGGTTCCTGTAGCAGCAAACCTAGGTACTTGGTCCCCATGTTATTCTTATGGAAAATACTTAAAATGTTACATATCGCTTATTTATGAATGTATATGGATGAAACTTCGTATGTGACTTCACTAAGATGAGTTCTATTGATATCTGCATAAAACCCCATTATTTTGTGTGCCTTGTTGCAGCAAACCTGCGTACTCATCCCCAATGTTATTCTTATGGAGAATAATTAGTTTTTAAATATCACCTGTTTGTGAATATATTTATAAATTATAATTTATTTATTTATTTATAATATATTGTTAAGTTATATATTCATTGGAAATTCGCTGAGTATGCAGGTTTGCTGCGACGGGGGTATTTCTATCACTTTCTTACATATTTTCTTATATTTGTTATATTGTGCTTTTTGATCGTAGCTTGTTGGATTGTAGCTCATGTAGTTAATATACAAACTTTAGTAACCACAAGCCTTTATAGAATAAGAAACAAGTGCTTTGAGAACATAATACAAGGAAGATTCTCACTTGAGGGGTACATAATTCTCTGAAGCTCCCCTGTCTAAGCTGGTGGGATCTCAGGCTTGTTTATAGTTAATTACCACGACAGCCTTGTTATTGGAAATCTTGGTGAAAACTTTGTCGCTTATAGGAAAAGCGATGGTATAATGTTTACTAGGAGTTTAGGAATGTACACAGCTGAAGTTTGTAGGAAATGTAGGGAATGAGACACAGAAGAGTGTAGTTTTTAAACATGAGCGTGATGACACTAAGCAAGAGATATCAAAAATGGTATTCCTTGGCCTACCAATGAAATCAGCTACCATCAACAAGCAAGTTAACTCCAAATTAAAAAGAGTAGTTGTACGGAAAGTCCAAAGTATTATTAATATTAGTTGATTTTTCAATTGAGTTTTCAATAAAGTTTTATTCATAAATTAACTACTTATCAAAGAACCCAAAAAATGTTCCTTCCCTTATTTTCCCTATGGTTTCTGAGCTTTTTATCTTCCACTTTGTTTCGTACTGTTTCAGAAGGTTGAAGTCACTTTACTCATCCACCATTCTATTTAGTGTATATACAAAATTATATTGGTATATTTGATATTATATGCGCCAATACCACTCGACCGATTCAGATGAAACTTTCCTACTACTTCAAACTAAACCAATCACGGCTTATAATTTAATTCACGCTCATGGATGAAACTATGTGTGGTAATACAAACCTTAGCCTATTCCAAATATTACAAGTTCAAACGTATGTATCTTTGTTACACCGCTGGCATTTTCTACAATTCCACAATTTTAATTTCCAAACCAAACCTTTTTCACTATTTATAGAAATTAATTATGTGTATAATTAAATTTAATAGAGCAAAAAAGATGTCTGAGGATACCAGGGAATCATACTGTCACTGATACTGATAGTGTGACAATGTTTCATAAACATTACTATATACTGCATCGTCCTTGTCTTTCATAACCTCGATAGTAAACTCGGAAGTAGTGTCCAGGTAAACATTTTTAACAAATTTATTCCTCTCAGAGGCTTGTGTTACGTTAAATCAGCTGGTACACGGGTGGTAGTTGTTATATCACGACAAGCTGATTGATAATCTATCATAATTCCCTCTAATCAGCTGTTGAGCCTGTCAGATCCTTCTAATATTATATGTTATCAGTCATTAACACCATGTTTCTGCCTTACCAATAATGGTTGTCATACTTTATATTAGTTCTTATTTGTCAATACTATCTTTAAAATGGATATGCATTCTTTAATACAAATAAAATAAATAATTTCTTTACAATGTTGGGTGCTTTCACTAGACATTTGTATGACACGTTGTATTTTTGGTAACGTTTCCATTCCATCAGTCATTGATGTACAGCAATCAGCAACACTTACAAAATAAAAACGAGTTCGCACGCAGCACGCTGACGTGAGGGAAGTGAATTTACACATAACAACTTGTAAAACTCAAAGTAAGTGTAAAAACATACATTTGTCCGATTTTTATTGAAATCTGAAAACAGTGATTTTTTTACTGCTCTGATGCTCCTGGTTTCATTTACTTGCAAAGCTGGGAATACAATTTTGCGCATTATAAGGTTAGTATAAGGTCCAGGCAGGCTTGAAAGTAGGCGTGAGTTTGCTGGGGATGATAAAAGTACTCTAACAAATGAATAACAGGCTTTTCTAGTGTAAAACCCCTATAAGACAACGTCCTGTGTTTAGGCGATACACATTTTCTTTAATAACTTGGTAAATATTCATGCTAGAATGACGAGAGAGGGCTTAAAATTTTTGCCTCGCTAATTCCCATTTTTCTACATGCATTGGTTTAACATCTGGGGCTTTTATGACCCTTTTTGGGCCCAAAAACTCGACATTTGAAAGATTAATCCCCAAAAAAGGGGTTTAGACTTTTCCGATTGTTTTGCCCAACGAACTTGTCCAACTCATTAAAGAAAGGAACGTCCAGACCAAATTTGAAGTAAATCGGACAAAGAATACGACCGCTACAGTGCAAACACACACACACACACACACACACACACACACACACACACACACACACACACACACACACACACACACACACACACACACACACACACACACACACACATACACACACACATATATATATATATATATAAAATTTTGAACGACTCCCCAAAACGTGTTCAGGGGGTCACGTTAGGTACTTCTATGGTGGTCCCGGGCTTAAGTTTCACCGTGCGGGTCATGCTAATAGTTCACTTTCCAATGGAAATTCACTAATAAACAAAAAGATAAAGTCCTAATGTTTAGTTTGTTTGAATTATTTTTCAATGTAAAATACAACTTATTTCATGTAAGTAAATAGTAAAGAGTTTTACCCTGGCCCACACGGGATGCATGAAATCTATTGAGTTTAATGTAAACCTGTAAGGTAAAAACGAAAACAAGAGACTAATTATTTAAAATGTAAAAGAAAGAAATTGTTGCTACATCTTGGACCCCAGCGACAAGTTCTGTAAATCTTGGTGGTGCCAAGTTTCTGTATATATATATAGATACCTTTATGAGAATAACAAATTAATTAAATTTAAGTACAATTTATTTCAATCAATACAATCGTTCTTATTTAAATGATTTAAAAAAAATTAAATATAAATATAGTGTACATTATCCACAACACGACAAAGTGTTAGACATAAACGTGATATCTGCAGTTTTCCACACTGTCTAAATTAGGATTTTACTAAGGAAATGTGTATTTTTAACTGGATATATCGTAGCTAATATCTAAGCACGTACTTATCAAGTGAGATCCGAAAAATTGATTTGTTGTTAGTGCTAACAATTAATAGTAGAAGAAAGAAGTTGTCCCGTCTCTGAATCACAACTAATAGGTAGAGTGTTTTTCGAAAACAAAACTAGCAGTGCTGGGTAGCACTGTATACTGATTAAGCCCATAATACACATTAAGTATACTAGAAAAACAAATAATAAATGTATTTTACAAACAATAAGCAGCAATACATTACTATCTAATAACAACTTCCAATGAATTCGTGTTGGTTTGAAGTGAATATTTTAGTGTAAAACTGTCGTCAGTTGACAAATAGGTTGGGTAAGGTGATTAATTGTTTTAACTGTCAAGAAGTTTATCGAGAAAAACAGATGTGTACTGGAGTATGAAATGTAGCTTTAGCAGAAGATGAATTGTCAATGGTCTGAAACCGGTCAGCGTATCGATTAATGTTTGACACCAGGCTTCACCAACGTTGTATTAGTTTACAATATAAGGTGTCAAGGTTAACAAATAGTTAATCTTTATTATTATTTAACATTTTTCCACCTTATGTTAACAATATAGTATATTTCATAGCAAGAGTGGAAAGTGGCTATTTTCGGGCCGAGATCGAGTTTACGCGCGAGGCTTTAGCCGAGCGTAGAATTTCGATCAAGGCACGGAATAACACTTTTACTTTCTCCCCTTGTACATAGTATATGGAGAAAGTATTGTTTTCGTCAAAATTTTCGAATGTGAGTTGTTAGTGGAAATATTCGTTTTGGTGCTCCCTGGGCCCAAAAAACATATTTTTACGTGATGTCTGTGTGCCTTCTGTCTCTCTGCCTGTATGGATGTGTACAGAGCTAGACCCCTAACCAATGGTCCGATTTTTATGAAATTTGGTATGTAGGTACTAATCTACGATATCTCCTGGCATTTTTTAATTTTTAATTTTTAAGGGTAATCATCCCCCTAAAACCGCCAAAAAAACGCGAAAAATCAAGATTTCTCAAAAACCGCTCTAACGATTTTGATTAAACTTTAATCGTTTGTAGAAATTTAGTTTTTCAACAAAATGACACCACCTGCATTCCTGTAAAAATTCGGGTTCAGAAATTACAAGACTAAAAATATCAAAAATTCAGTTTTTAGGATTTTTCAGAAAAGATATAAATGTTAAAAAATATTACTATCACCATTAAAAATAGCTCAAAAAACTAAATAATTTAGTATTTTGGATTACTATTCTACGATTGCTGGTTGTGGAGAAAATTGAAATTTTCATTTTCCGGTAAACGCAGTACGTTGCCCAATGTTATTCTTATGGGGAATACAAAAATTACTATTTCTCTCTTATTTTACTGATCAATTTCATTCAAACTTAATATGCTTGTCAAGTTAGCATTGACCAACAGAGGAAATTCGAAATATGTTGCCCCTTAATAATCCTAGGGTGTGGGGGAAATAGGGGGCATTTCCCGTCTTAAAAACACGAGTGTAGCAATGGATTCTGTAGTGCCTCCCAAAGCAGGGATTTGGGTGGATGTTTTTGAAAACAACTTGTTTACAAGATTTTCTGTACATTCGACCGTGCTTTTTATTCTATATTTAGTAAATAAAAAGTATAATTATTTAATACTATAATACTACTATTACTACTATTATAATACTACTATTTAATACTATAATACTATAATTTATTCAATAAAGTTGTGCTAAAAGGGAGAAAGTATGTGTCAGTTTCCTGATACCGTTTATTTACTCGAGTTATGAACGGTATTTTTCATCACACGTAGTTAATTAATAATAATAATGAATTAAATAATATAAGTTTTAGAAATAACCTGTAGGTGCTCAATTGATTTCCGCAGTACAATGAAAACAGTGATACTGTTTACACAGCTGATTAAGTTATTGAGAACAGCTGATTTATGATAAATATACCCTTAGCACTACTAGCAGTACTTGTGTCAGGAATTATAACTAAATACTAGTGTAGAAAATTGACAGCTGATTTTCCCACTCTAGAACGGGAAAACGTTATTTTCAGCATTTGCAGCTGATGTTGAAAACAACTGTTTTCCGTACAGCGTGATGAAAAATACTTAGTAATTCTATCTTCAACAAAACATTGATCACTTAATACCTTTATACGTATATGTATCATTTCAAGGATTTACAGTCAGGCTACAGATTTAATGGGGAAGTGCCAAGTCATTATTTAGAAAATATCTTGATTTTCAGAATATTAGAATTGTTCAATTTTCCTTCTTGCCTCCTTAAAGGAAACTATTTCCAGGAGATCGCTTCAAAACGTTGTTAGCTAAATGCAGTCAGATAGAAATTTCTTTGACTAAACTAACAGCTTGTAAACAGTTTTTTGATTGTTTCCACTACGTTATACTTTTGGAAGGTTTCGTGTCATTTATACTGTTGGATCCTGTGACGATCCTAACAGTGACTAGAAATCAAATAGAGTCACTCTCATTATGTCGCTTGCAGGACTAAAATGTTAAAGAATGACTCGGTGATACAACTGAGAATATATTTTTATACCTTTTAGAATTATTTGCCGTTATAAGTTTACATTACCTGATTATAACGACAAAACTTTGTAATCTAAACTTTAGTTCTATCCAATAAGATTATTGTAAACAATTTCATAGTTTCTTTATACTTCCAGAAATATCATTTCTCCTTCTAATAGTCCAATGACAGGTACAAAAGGTGAAAAACTACTTTAATACAGGAGTAAAGTTAGTACTAGTTAGTCCTCTCTAACACCTCTAAAAAGTATTTTTTTTTATATTCATATTAAACCTTAGCTCAATAAACAAATTAAACAATCAAAAATAAAAATATTTACAAATAAATATAAAAAAGCAATCTTAATAAATATAATTCTAATATGCTGATAAAATATGTATGAAATATTTTTCTGAACATACGTTATATTTACACATATATTACATATTTTTAATAAAATAGTAACAAGTAAAGGGGTTAAGCGTTTGCCCTTATCAGTTCCAAGAGCTGGTATATGCTAATATTATTATAAGTGTTGCGTCACACGCCCCCCCCACCATCAAACGCAAGCCTTCAAAGTACAGAGTTGGTAATGCATGTTTTATTGTCCGTGAAATTATTGTTTTCTTGTTCATTGAATATTTTGCAATTTAAATGAGTAATGTTATGTGTGGTACTAAAAGATTCTGAATTAAAAGCAAGGTTTTTTTAATGAATCGTCAGTCAGTAATTTCAAATCCCTTAAGAGACATTGGACTACAAGTTTGCACTACTTTGTATAGAAGAAGTAGGACTAAACAAGAAATATTTTGTTCACGATACCTCTCTTCAGGTAGTTTGAACAAAATTCGAACACAGTTCGAGTGGTTGTCGTTATTAACATACCGATATATCTTATTTAAATAAATATGATAAGTATGTTCACAATATAGGGCTACTAAGTCAGCCTCTTAATACAAAGATTTAAAGGGAACTCTGTTACAATTCTTTTGATATATAAATATGAATTTTTTACTCAGGTAATTGGTAATGAAAAAAAAATACAAACTTCAAATAAACCAAGAAAATCACTACAGTAAATTGAGAGGTAAGTACAAACTAAAAATATACTTTGTAAAGGTCGAGATAATTTTACACAAAAAGTTGTGTTAGTGTCAATTTTCAAGGTGAAATTTATTTTCCTATTAGAAAACAATTTAGGTTAATTGAATT
The DNA here is from genome assembly GCA_963675035.1 of Allygus modestus. NCBI lineage: Eukaryota > Metazoa > Arthropoda > Insecta > Hemiptera > Cicadellidae > Allygus > Allygus modestus. Next base: position 48,249,189 of record OY776116.1, read on the forward strand.
TGTATCATCGCCAGCTACTGGTATTTTCGTAAAGTTTAGAAAACAATTATTAAATCGTTATATTACCTGAGCCATTGTTTTTGCATACGTTTTAAACTGTAACTTTAAACAGTAATTCTAAGTTATTTACCAAATTAAATCATTTTCATCACACTGTACGGAAAACAGCTGTTTTCAACATCAGCTGCGAGTGCAGAAAATAAAGTTGTTTCGTTCTAGACTGGGATAATCAGCTGTTGATTTCCCACACTAGTATTTAGCTATGATTCCTGACACAAGTAGCGCTAGTAGCGCTAAGAGTATATTTATCATAAATCAGCTGTTCCGGAGGTTCCGGTTGATTTCTGGAACCTAAAATAATGGAATCTTTTTCATTGTGAGCTGTATATCTGAGCTTTTGTTATTAAAATGAGTGATAATCCAGTTCACTTATCAAGTGGCTTCTTAAATAAGATAGCAGAAGCTGCAAACCAAATAATATCTCAAAAATCAAAGGCTAGATATGAGGAAGAGTATCAAACGATCATTGATTGGTGTAATATTGAAAACATAAAACCTAACCAAGTAAGTGATGACGTAATGCTTGAGTATTTGTCAGGGAAATCTAAAGAGATTAAATGTAACACGTTATGGAGCACGTTCTCAATGATAAAATAAACGGTATCAGGAAACTGACACATACTTTCTCCCTTTTAGCCAAACTTTAATGACAAAAATATTTGTTATTTACTAAATATAGAATATTAAGTATAGATAAATGTAAAGAAAATTGTCTAAAATAGTTGTTTTCAGAAATATCCACCCAAATTGCTTTTTTGGAGGCACTATAGAGTCCGTTGCTACACACAGTAGTTTTGAGAGGGGAAATGCCCCCTTGCCCCCCCCAGGGTTAAATAGCAACACATTTCGAACATCATCTGTTGGTCAATGCTAACTTGACCTGCATATCAAATGAAATTGATCAGTAAATAAGAGAGAAATAGTTATTTTTGTATTCCCCATAAGAATAACATTGGACAACGTACTGTGTTTACCGCTAAATGAAAATTTCAATTTTCTCCGCAACTAGCAATCGTAGAATAGTAATTTAAAATACTAATTTATTTAGTTTTTTGAGCTCTTTTTAATGGTGAATAGTAATCTTTTTTAACATTTATGATTTTTTATGAAAAATCCAAAAAACTGAATTTTTGATGTTTTAAGTCCTGTAATTTCTGAACCCGCATTTTTCCAGAAATGCGGGTGGTGTCATTTTGTTGGAAACCTAAAGTTCTACAAACCACGAAAGTTTAATCAAAATCGTTAGAGCCGTTTTTGAGAAATTTGGATTTTTCATGTTTTTTGGCGGTTTTTGGGGGATAATTACCCTTAAAAATCAAAAATTCAAAAAAATGAAAAAAACGCCTGGAGATATCGTGGATTAGTACCTACACGCCAAATTTCATAAAAATCGGCCCATAGGTTAGGGCTCTAGCTCTGTACACATCCACACAGACACACACACACACACACACACACACACACACGGACACACACACACACACACAGACAGACATCACGTAAAAACCACTTTTTTGGGTTCAGGGAGCACCAAAACGAATATTTCCACTGACAACTCAAATTCGAAAATTTTTACGAAAACAATACTTTCTCCATATACTATGTATAGGGGGAGAAAGTAAAATATTTTAAAAGTAAAAGAAAATATTGACGCTTCAAAGTTTTTCAAACTATAGCTTTTCTCAAACATAACTCTGTTGGTTACGAACCGAAAAAGTCCAAGTGCTAACTGCCAAACAAATCACTGAATTCATGATTAAAGCTCCTGATAACACCTGGTTGTTAACGAAAGTTATTTTAGCTTTCGGCACGTTTTGAGCGTGTCGTAAGGATGATTTGCTGCATTTAACTGTTGACGACGTTAAAGATAAAAGAGATTGTTTTATTGTATATCTCAAAGAAGAGAAAACCCACAACAAAATAAGCTTTATTATAACAGATGAAAATTGTCCATTTAAACTATGTTAACTTTTTGGAAAATACATGGCTTTACGTCCCTCACACATGGCAAGTAAACGGCTGTTTATTTATTTTAGAAATGGGAAATGTCTGGCACAGAAAGTGGGTGCCAACACTATTGGCTTAGTTCCTATGAAGGTAGCTCAATTCCTTAAGTTACAAAACCCCAAAAGCTATACTGGACATTCTTTAAGAAGATCCTCAGCGACCATATTAGTAGAAGGAGAGGGAGATCTTCTGACCCTGAAAAGGCATGGTGGGTGGAAGTCTGGAGGTGTAGCAGAAGGGTACATCGAAGAATCCGTGACAAGGAAAGTGGAAGTATCACAAAAACTGTTTAAAAAGGTTAATAAAAAGCAAGTGAAGATATTGTAGTCGCAGTTAAGAAAGAGTCAGTAGACTTCTTCACAGTAGAAAATATTTTTGAAATTGATGAAGAGAGTCAAACAAGCGCAAAACACCCAGGAAATCAAACTGTTCAGATCCTTCAAAATAAACTGCAAAATAAAGGAATAAACATTTCTAAAATTGCAACTCCACAATTAATATTAATTTTTATTCTTAATTAAATTCTCCGTAAATAAATATGAAGTTTAATCTCGAGAAATTGTAGCCTCAATTTGTAAATTTTTGTTTGATAAGTTATGCGTGTCTTGGAAAATTAAATTATGTTAATAAACTATGGTTTTATAATTATCAGTCTGAATGTATTACAATTTTTATTCTCAGGTGGGGTCAGTGTTAATGTTGGTTGATAAGATAAGGACGAAACAAAACAACGGAGATAAGGTAACCTATTCTTTAAAATCAATCCCAATAAATTCATTTTCATCATACTCACGCAATAAACTATTGTTGCCAGTACTATCAGCTGTGATTGAAACCAATCGATTCCCGATAGGCCGGGTAAACAGTCCGGGTAAAACTGCAAAAAGTCCTAGGCCGGGAAAGAAGGTTCCAAAATTTCTCACCACGAGCGCTGCTATTCTACTTACAGTATTCCATTATATAATTTTTAAACAGCTGACTGTTTCTAGCAACATAAACAAATGAAACAATAACCCTCTGATGTGTTAGTTGTAAAAGTGTAAACGTACTCAATAATGGCTGATTCAAATATTACTATTCCTGAATCAATGTTGAAAATAAAAGGTGGTATAATGAAAAGTACTGTTCAAACTCATCCGAAAGTGATATACCGGTGCTTGATTGAATTCAAGTACTCGGCTTCCCCTCGTACTTAAAACTCGATAGTGCACCAGTAACGGCCACTTCCCAGACTTGTGACGAAATATACTATTCCTTGAATTCAAGAAAGGTTTTATTTGTTATTCGTTATTACTCTGTTGCGAATTCTGCCAGTGGAGGTTAGGTAAGTGAAATCAGCTGTTCTCAATAACTTAATCAGCTGTGTAAACAGTATCACTGTTTTCATTGTACTGCGGAAATCAATCGAGCACCTACTGGTTATTTCTTAAACTTATATTATTTAATTCATTAGTATTATTAATTAACTACAGTGTGATGAAAAATATCTTTCATAACTCGAGTAGAGAGTGTTATTCCGTGCCTTGATCGAAATTCTGTGTTCGGCTAAAGCCTCGCGCGTAAACTCGATCTCGACCCGGAAACAGCCACTTTCCACTCTTGCTATGAAATATACTATTACATAATGCCAACAGGAAATTCTAATATGTTTAAACTTACGTTATTAAAAACAAACATAGATGAATCTGTGATTATTAAACCAATTATTGATAATTTAAACATTACTCGCATGGCTTTGTAACAGTCCCGGTTATGCCTATGTACACGGGTGAACTTTAGGGTTGTTTATAACATGTGTAGGAATCGATCAGGAATGAAATACTTTCATCGTATAGTAGTCGCTGCCAGGGAAGATTTATACCTTATTGTAAAAGTGAACTACTTCATAATTACGGTAAAATAAATTAATAACACTTCACAATTATAAAAAAGTAGAGAACAAAGCAGTTGTGACAACTGAAGAAAACAAAACGACAGCTACAATTTAATTTAATTCCCTTGTCGATTAGCTTACGAAGGAAGATAAACTATGTATTAAATAAATACAAATGTAAATAGTGCAAAATGTATGTATATCCCGTATAAGTCCGTTTTTCAAGGGTGTATTGATCATGAAGCTGTTAATATATATTTAATTTATGTTTACTAGGTTATTTTAAAACAAACAGAATAAAAACAACACCAAGCTCAACTTTTACAACCTTCTTTAAACTCCCTTTGGAGTGTTTTACCACCTTGATTATAGTGCCCGTAAAGAGTATTCCTGCAAACCTGTTCATCCTTCTATTTACATTCCATATTGACATTTTATTTCCTTAGGGCAAAACAGAAGTTTTAGTAATGTAGACTGGAACCTTAAACAAAAAGATCCAATATATAAACATTTTTTCAAAATAAAAATAAAAATATTACAATATTATGTTTCACGCGGGAGTCATGTACAATAAAAATACACAAATTTAACAAAAATAAATACTTAAAACAAACTATGATACTTTGAACCTTAATTTGATATATATAAAGCAAAATTACTTTTCTTAGGCCTTCCCTTCCAAGTCTGTAAGAAGAAAATAATTGTTTATGTGGGTTCATATTAACGATAAAAGAGCGTACCCTTAAAATATGTACCAAATGAGTAAAAACCAAAGGTTTGATTTAAGGAAGTGTTATATTAATAATATGTAGACCTGAATCAGTTCAAATAAAATGCATGTTCAAAAAACTAAATATATTGCAAGTTTTACTAAAGACAAACTACAACTGCTTACCTAAATCAAGACTTAACTTGTAAATACTTCACGTAAATTCTTTGACGACTGCGGAATAGTGTTTAGAGGCTAGGGAGTTGTACTATGGGGTTAGCTACTGCCGCGGTGTAGGGCTTAGGTTTGGTCAAATGGTACAGTTTACACTATTTACGTAACCTGTATTCTTATATTTTTATAATCATATGAGTTGAAATATCAAGGGTTTAATCAAAATAAATGCTGCTTTTGCCAAGGACTCTTGCGTTATGACAGTAATTTCCTCAAATTAGGTATATGTAACTTACAGCCTAATTGAAGAAAAGAAACAGACGACAATGCATATTACTAAAAAAGGTCCAACTCAAACAGGGAGACATTTTCTGAATTAGGAAACATTCAAGGGCAAACTGAAGCCAATAACTGTTAAACTTGCCTCATACAAGTCCACAGTTAGCAATAAGTGGTTACGTCCATCCGGTTCTGATATACATAGAGTGGTATTTCAATTGGTATTTATTCAAACGAAAAATCATTATGGAATTAATATTTGATAACTTGTTATGCCAATCTAAGCACAATCATAACCTGAATTCACACTAAAAATAAAACGAGTTCGCACGTAGAACGCTGACGTGAGGGAAGTGAATTTCCACATAACCACTGTTAAAACTCAAAATCCGTGTAAAAATATACATTTATTCCAATTTGTACTGAAATCTGGAAACATTGAGTTTTGGCTGTTCTGATGCTCCTGGTTTCATTTACCTGCAAAGCTGGGAATACAATTTTGCACACTATAATGATAGGTGAAGGTCCAGACAGGATTGAAAGTAGGGGATGATAAAAGTACTCTAACAAAGGATTAACAGGCCATTCTAGTGTAATTCCCCCATAAGACAACGTACTGTGTTTATTTGAAACACATTTTCTTTAATAACTCGGTAAATATTTATGCTAGAATGACGAGAGAGGGCTTAAAACTTTCGCCTCACTACTTCCCATCTTTTTACGCGCATTGATTTTACATCTGGGGCTTTTCTGACCCTTTAAGGGCCCAAAAGCTTGAAATTTGAAAGATTAATCCCCAAAAAGGGGGTTTAGAGTTTTTTGATTGTTTTTTCCAACGAACTTGTCCAACTGATTACAGAAAGGAACATCCCTATCAGATTTGAAGTATATCGGACAAAAAATGCGACCGCTAGAGTGCAAACACACACACACACACACACACACACACACACACACACACACACACACACACACATATATATAAATATGTCTATAAATATATATGTCTCTCTCTCTCTCTCTATATATATATATATATATATATATATATATATACAGGGTGAGTTTCTACTCGCAACATTAACTTCGCCAGTGAGTTCTCCTTACAAAAAGGAACAAAAATTGTCCTATGGAGCCATGTCCGATTCTCAACCGTTTGGCTGTATTGGGGAATTTTGTATTTTTTGAAACTCAAATGAATTGGTCTCATTAATTGAGCTATAAAATTGTAACCAGTCACTATAACCAATTTTAATTATTACCAATAGGAAGAGCATTAAATTTGCAACAAATCTGAGGTTTAAAGAAATAATAATTGATTGAAAACACCAGGTAGTAACGCAAATTATGCAAAAAATACGTTTAAATAATGTTTTCATTGCAATTTTAATGCCCCATTTCATCACCTAAAAGTTATGCTGCGTGATGTCAAGTTAAATGAAAAACTTTCATAACCTTAACTTAACTTCACTTAACTTAACTTTCATAACTTTTTTAATAACCTTTAAAATTATGTGCTATAATAAGGTGTTGAAAGAAAAAATACAGTATAAATACCTAAATTATTTAATAACAACCTTGTTTATTATTTACAAAAACAACAAATGAAATTAACAAATTTAAGTACGTTTCAACGTACAGCTGGTTAACAAAGTTACTTTAATAAATTTTCAAAATGTCCACCATTAGCATTGATGCACGCACGGACCCTCTTCGTCAGTTCTCTTACACAAGCCTTCAAGTTTATTTCATCCCGAAGATGATTAGCTGCTCTCACAATTCGCTGCCTCACTTCTTCTGCAGAGTGTACAGGGGTACGGTAGACTTCTGCTTTGAGAAAACCCCATACATAGTAATCGATTGGAGTTAGGTCTGGTGACCGTGGAGGCCAAGGAACAGTCCCTCCTCTTCCAATCCACATAACAAAGGTACTATTGATGTACTCCCGTACATCAAGGCTAAAGTGCGGGGGTGCACCATCTGCTTGAAAAATAATTTGCTCACGCAAATTCCGTGGCAAGTCCTCAAGGAGCTCTTGTAGATCATCTCGGAGGAACTGAAGGTACTGAAGGTACTGAACGCCGTTTAGTGACGTAGGTAGGTCAAGATATGGACCTACAAGATGGTTACCAATCAGACCAATCCACACATTTACTTTAAACCTAGTCTGACTGCTCGATTCTCAGGCAAGATGTGGGTTTTCAATGTCATAATAATGCTCATTATGATAGTTGAAAACGCCATCTCGCGTTAATGAGGACTCATCCGTCCACAAAATTCTCTTTAAAAAATCACCACGATCATTCTGTTGGATCCATCTACAAAACCGCAGCCTCTGAGGGGGATCCCGTGGCTCTAGAGTTTGAACACTGGTAAAATGGTAAGGATGTAGCCCTTCTTTGCGTAAAAGTTTCGAAACAAACGTCTGACTCACCCCCACTTCTCTAGCAATAGCTCTAGTACTAGTTCTTGGATCTCTTTCTACGCAGTCCAACACAGCTTCTTCCACGCCAACATCTTGCACAACGTTGCCAACTGAACGCCCATTAGTGGGAAACTTTCCATTTTCGGTCAAACATCGATGTACCCTAATAAAGGTTCTAACATTAGGAAGTCTTCTATTAGGAAAACGTCTACTATACTCGTGACGGCTTTCAGTCGCGTTACAGTAACAGAATCCGTACACTAAATGTATGTCAGCATATTCTTGATTAGAAAAATGTTCCATAGTAAAATACTAAATCCACACAATACGAAAAACGCATGTATAAACATGTAATACACTAAATGAAAACAACAATTTAATCAACAATGGATGTTTTCAACAGCTGGTTCATACCAGCTGATTAACTAAACAAAATAATAGCAGCTGATTCATTCTAATAACAGTTACAGCTGATTTTACAACATTCAAAGATACAGCAAATTGTACTTTGAAAGAGCAAAATAATAAATGAAAACAAGTTTTTTATTAAATATTTAGGTATTTATACTGTATTTTTTCTTTCAACACCTTATTATAGCACATAATTTTAAAGGTTATTAAAAAAGAAAGTTTTTCATTTAACTTGACATCACACAGCATAACTTTTAGGTGATGAAATGGGGCATTAAAATTGCAATGAAAACATTATTTAAACGTATTTTTTGCATAATTTGCGTTACTACCTGGTGTTTTCAATCAATTATTATTTCGTTAAACCTCAGATTTGTTGCAAATTTAATGCTCTTCCTATTGGTAATAATTAAAATTGGTTATAGTGACTGGTTACAATTTTATAGCTCAATTAATGAGACCAATTCATGTGAGTTTCAAAAAATACAAAATTCCCCAATACAGCCAAACGGTTGAGAATCGGACATGGCTCCATAGGTCAATTTTTGTTCCTTTTTGTAAGGAGAACTCACTGGCGAAGTTAATGTTGCGAGTAGAAACTCACCCTGTATATATATACATATATATATATATATATATATGTATATATATATATAACATTTCTAACTACCCCCAAAACGTGTTCAGGGGGTCACGTTAGGAACTTCTATGGTGCGGTAAGTGCGGTAAGTTCCACCGTGCGTGTCATGCTAATAGTTCACTTTCCAAAGGAAATTCACTAATAAATAAAGTAAATACCCCCGTCGCAGCAAACCTGCATACTCAGCGAATTTCCAATGAATTAAAACATAACACATTAAGCCACTTAACATGATTCATAAGAAATATATTCACAAACAAGCGATATTTAAAATATTAATTATTCTCTATAAGAATAACATTGGGGATGAGTACACAGGTTTGCTGCAACAAGGAACACAAAATAATGGCATTTTATGCAAAATATCAAAGGAACTCAGCTAAGTGAAGTCACATACCAAGTTTCATCCATATACATTCATAAATAAGCGATATATAACAATTTAATTATTTTCCATAAGGGTAACATGGGGACCGAGTACCTAGGTTTGCTGCTACGGGAACCATAGGTGAAAAATTGTTTTGTTGTCCAAACAACAATAAACCACAACCAGATGAAGCTATATACCAAATTTCGTCAGTTTATGTTCATAAATAAGCGAGATATACAATTTTTCTTTTTCTTTATAAGAATAACATTAGACAACGTACTGTGTTTAGCACTTTCAATATCTCAGTCACCAATTGACGTAGAGCAATGATCAAGATACCAAATTGTTTGTTTTTTTATGCTGAATTCAATGGTGAAAATTAAAATTTGATTTTAATAAAAATTACATGTGGAAACCCCGAAAAACCCATTTTTGGGGTACAAAACCCCCCCAAAACCCCCCTTCGGATGGTTCGATTCGTCTGGTTTTCAAACTCGTTCAAATAAATGGTACTTTACACGTTTGTACCAAATTTCATTAAGATTGGACCTTTTTTACGAGAGTTATCGTGCTTACGGACACACACACACACACATATATATATATACATATATAAAAATTTGAACGAATGGTATTTTTGGCATCTGGGGACCTCAAAATGAGAAGTTACCATGGTCTCGGGCTTAAGTCTTACCATGAGACCTACGGTAATAGCTTCTTTCCTATAGGGGAAATTCGCTAAAAAGTCATGCAATGTAACAGTTATTTATTATAGATACATTTTTATAATGATATCGTTTATAACTGATCTTTCCTAATCTGCAATAAAGTAGCATTGACATTTTAATTACAGACATAGTTTCCTTTATAACAAAGATTACAGTTTGCTACTACGATAATAACATCCTGTTATCTCCAAGAGTTTAGTGCTAGCCCTTATCAGGCCCAGAAGCTGGTATATGCTGATATTATTCCAAGTGTTTAGCCACACGCTTATCCCCCCTCCAACTATTTCAGCCCTCACAAAGTTCACTATAACACCAACTCCACACTTTGATGTGAGCGATAAACCCCTCACAAACCTTTTGAAAGATATCAATCCGTTCTGGTAACACGAGTTTTTACACACCCGTTGTTTCCAATAACAGCTTTAATGTGGTATTTCGTAGATAAATTTATTGGTGGTTATGTTTTTATTTATTACTAAAATGATTGAGTGACGCAACGCAGGCTTATAAAAGCAAATAAATGAAATATATTCGCACAACGGATCTATAAGAACACGCTCAGAAATCTTTTTCTTATATCTTGTCATAAAAGTAAAAATAATGAAGTGTTTTTCCTGTTTGGTGACTCGACGGAAAATGTGAGAAGCAAATCCAGTTATCATTTTCAGGGAGTGAACAAGCCGAATGAACTCCAGCGCCATCGTTACCACTCTCTCTCTCTCTCTCTCACTGTGTGTCATAAAATGAGCGATATATTTGCTAGCGTAGTCTTTGATAAAAATATAAACAAATACGATCTATTGTTTACCAACTTATAATCAAGAGGTTTGTGTGAAACTATAATAAAAATGCAAAGTTCTAAAGTTTAGTTTAAACACAATTTGTAACTTCTGACATCAAGTAATATTCCAGATAATATATATTTCACAACAGCATATTTTCAGTTGAAAATATTTGTTTCTCTTGTTAGGCCATATACAACAACAAAAAACTATGATCATCATCTACGATGTTAACAATACTACATATATATTAGCTAACTATACCGAGTTATGAGGCACTAACAATGGTATTGTTTTATTATATATATAAAGTAATAGAATAGAATTCAATTCCATGAAAAAGTGTGTTAAATCCCACCGCACCCCACGGCCCTCGAACGTGGGGAGTAATGTGGACCATAGATATCTCTCTTAATGTGTTTGATATCCCTCTGGATTTTCGTTATTTGAAACTCTCCTCTATTTGCATAGCTCTCTTTCAGTAAAAGTCTCTTCGGTATCACAATACGTGATTGTAAAATGGTGTATTTTATATTTTAAAATAGTTTAATCCAATTTATGATCAGATGTATAACCTAAACCTTTCATGTAGGTCATATAGAGAATGCATATTCAATTAATTGCTTAAAATATGTTTGGTTTCTAAGGTATTGAATTACGTATGTTTGTTTCTAATTAATATATAAAGTAAAAAAAAGAAATTGGTGTTTTTATCAAAACAGTGTCTTGGCCATTCGTCGGATTTTCAAGATTTTCCGTAGGAAAGACAATTTTAAGTATAAGGGAATCTCAAAGCAACAATTTCCAGTTTTTTGTTTTATTTTGATAATACTGATTTTAATTTTGAAAAAAGTCAAGCAGCCAACGCGAAAAATTCGAATCAAATAAAAGTAATGGAGTGATGATGGTTTGAAAACATAAGGATATAGAGTAAAAGTAAAAATTGCGTATTTATAATGCCATGTTTTAGTTTATGCGGGCAAGGCTGTGACAAGCAGTCAGTTAATTTAAATTTATAGCGAGTCACCGGCATATTAGTGAAGGTCTCAGAACCTTGGCAGCGGCCCTGTCGTGGGTTTGAATCCAACTCTTGGCTAGTAAATATCACCAGCATTGTCCAGATTGTACTGTAATGGCTTACTTGATACTTTCCAAGCACAGGCCCAAAGCCCACCTTTACGCGAAAAAGTAAAGTAAAAGATTCTACCAATATCTTTAATTAAAAAATCACATAACATTCTGGAAGAGTTTAATGTGACTTATTATAACCATGGCTAATGCATACGACCATAGCCAAGACATATGACTTCGTAGCCTGTCATAGGTCTTTAAAATTTCAGTATAAATATAATTGATTTAAAGTTGTAGTTGATTTGGTTAGACTAGTTAACTAACCATAAAAATTCATCTTAAGACATTTCAAATACATTACTATTATGCTCAGTTTTGATACGAAAATATACATATAATATCGGCGATCGTTGACACAAGACAACATTAGGTTCAATGAGATAAGTCCATCATAATGCTATTATGTCCCTAGAACAGTTGATAATTACAACCAAGGTAATTTATTAAAATACTCTAACATATACCTTAATACAGTATTATACTTAAAATATACTAAACTGAAAGTGAATAAAAAGTAAGAGAAAACAAATCTTTTTAGAAGACGTATTTTACAACATCCTGTGCAATCACTTCAACACGTACTGTGCTAACTGCAAGTTTTTAAGGCATGTTAATTAAAAATAGTACTCATCGAACATTGTACATATTTATTGAACCAGATATTAGGCATTAACAGACATCAGAATTATTACAAGTTGAAAGAAGACAGTGGTCGAAAACAAGTCCTTATAGGGACGCATTCAAAAACGTTATTTTTCATTTGAATGATTTAAAATGAAACACTAAGACAAATATTGAAAATATAACAGTGTAGGCCCTATTTTATAATTCCTTATTAAGAAACTTTTGTGTATCCTTTGTATCTGAAGAATGTAATACTTAAATGCAAAACCAAAGTTCGAGAAAATTATATTTTAAAACTACTCGTTGGGTTGATTTTACTGTTGTTATTTAGTTTTTGTTTAAAAATTAATCGTGTCCTTTTCACATTTTATATTTTCGTACATGGTGACTTGTGGAAACACATAGTTAATCTAACGATGAATTATTCCTTTTAATCTGATATTTATTGTATTACACCATCTGCATTTTCGTGTAGTATATAAAACTACAAAATAATTTCTCCCCTAATTTATTACAAATAACAACTGAGCTCCCAAGTGTATGTAAGTTAAAGTTATCATTCCTCCAGCTACCCCATCCCATTCACAACTGTAACAATGCCTCCGGTGGGCGACGACGCCTGCGCCGCGACGCTGTGCACACCACCCTCGAGACGCCAGTCACGCGATGCAGTTCCGCGGGGGTGTAAGGCCCTCTACCGTTCGCCTCCTGTTCCTCATCGCTTTCTACTTCCTGTTCCTGGTCCTCGGGGCAGCCATCTTCTCCGCCATCGAGGCTCCGGACGAGTCCGGCCGTATCAGAGCCCTCCGGGAACACCGCGCCAGGTTCCTCGAGCTCAACTCCTGTGTCAAGGGTAAGTCTGGTGGCGTAGGTCGCTGTTCATTCATCCAGTTTCCACCCCCACCCACCCTGTCCTGCCTTACTTTCACTTGAGTATGGTAAACTTTAGTCCGTCGATAGTTATCAAAGTTTTGTGGTCCTATGATTACCGTACTTTAAAAAGCACAAATGCATTTTATGAAATAAGTCTAAACTTTCTTGTTATATATTCTTTTGTATTCAAATAATGTGTTTATCATAAATTTAAATATTAACATTGGTTTCACCTGGAGAGAAATTGAGTTAATTTAATATTGGATTGGGTTTTTACTCTTATTTACGAATTTACTGAATATGAGATTGCCAATAACAACTAAAAGCTATTCTCCACCATTAAGGAAAACTAAAATTACTTATTACCTTTTACTACATTCGCTTATCTGGGAATTGAAATAAATCACGCAAGTTGAATTCTTTTGCCTGATTAGTTTGGTTTTCAAAGTTTTGTGGGTTTCAGTGTATTTAGTTTAAAATCTGTTCTTCTTGTTTAACAAAGTCAATATTTCCTATTTACATTTCAAAACATCCTCTAGCATTGGTTATAATATATTTAAACAAGGTAAATCTGTTGTTTACTTAGTTTTGTTTTATTTTCAGTTTGTTTATACATTTCAGTATAAACTTTTAGATAGAGGTGTTCTATCTTCTAATTAAATACAAGATTAGCTAATCTTATTTACTGACAAAAAAGTAATTTGAAAGCGTGTTATATTGTTTAAAAGCAACACAATTTGGATATCGTGTCGGTTGTTACACAATGTTAATATTATGCTCATGTAACATAAAGTCAATTTAGACTTAAAATTTATAAAGAAAATCACAACTGGGCGTCTTAAGGATAAATATGTTACTTATAAGGCTGAAAATTATTTAAAAAATATTTCCTTATTAGTAGTCATAAATAAGATAAACTAAAGAAAATACATTTTAATTATTTTGTTCCGGATATTTTTGTAAAAAAGGTGTTTAGGGAAAACCAGCCTATGAAAATTATACCCTCGCATTTCAAATCAATCCCTATTCTGTAGTGTTATCAATAAAAAATTATAATAGAGTTAGTAACTGAATACATATAATTATAATTTAATATAAATGATTTTGCATTAAAGATGCAGTACCTTCTTAAAATGAGGTTTAAACAGCAACTAACCAATTTAAATCAAAATATTTTTTTTAAATTCATGCAACGATTATTCATACTCTTATCTAGGTGGTAATTAGATTAATGTTGTTGATTTTCTTTTTAGATTCTAATGATTTTATTATTAAATTATGAAAAATAAAAAAATATTCTTGTGGTGAATGTAGCCTGTAAGCCTTAATTTAACTATCTAAATGTAATTTTACTATTAGACAGAAAACCAGGTTTTCCAAAGTTTGTTTTATAGCTCCCAAATAATCTGAGCAGTCAAAGTTAAACTCATTTTCGGAATTGGAGTTTTGCTTCCCTCGAGAGACAGATTTAACTTAGTTTGATTATCATAATAGTCAGAGCTGGAACAATTATGCTTCTTGTTACAGGAAGTTTGTTTCAGCAATGAATGTGTATTTTTTTATTTGGAATCAGACAATAAACCTATATTTTCCTTAAATAAATATTAAATAACGTTATTAAATCGGGTGACCCATGAAGAGGTCGCTATTTTTAATTAATATACCAGACGTCTCGAACAGTCTACAAAGTTGAAACTCTACAGTTATAATAAATACATATGTCAAAAAAAAAACCGAGTCTCATTTGATTCTGATTAATCAGAACCAAATGACGGAACATCAAAATAATGGTCTGTTTTCGTTAAAGTAATTTTATTTGCAAAACCATTTCAAATTAATTCTTGATTTTTTACAATGCTACTAAATAAAGTACTAAATAAATAATTTTATTTAGTAAAAGTACTAAATAAAATTAATGAAATTTAAAGGATAGAAAAGTGGTAAATCATAAATTAAATTAATTTGATAACCCTTCATTCGAACTGATGTCCATCAATCGCTATGCACTGATGGAAACGAAACAAAATTGAATCAGAAGAGTTTTTGAAAAATTGCCGAGGTATCAACAACAGTTTCTCTTCAATCAACCTCATTAATTCAACGTCTGTCGCAATGTCATATGGGGCTTATTGAAGGAAAAGGTTTATTCTTATTTCGACGGATGATGAATTAATGAGGTTGATTGAAGATGAACTGTTGTTGATACCTCGGAAATTTTTCAAACTAATTTTTGTTTCGTTGCCATCAGTGCATAGCGATTGAAGGACATCAGTTCGAATGAAGGGTTATGAATCAAATCAATTTAATTTATGATTTACCACTTTCCTATCTCTTTAGTTTTTTTAATTTTATTTAGTACTTAATAACATTGTAAAAAATCAAAAATTAATTTGAAATGGTTTTGCAAATAAAATTACTTTAACGAAAACGCACCATTACTTTGATGTTCCGCCTTTTTGTTCTGATTCATCGGAATCAAATCAGACTCGGGGTTTTTTTTACACATGTATTTATTATAACTGAAGATTTTCAAGTTTGTAGCGTGTTCGATACGTCTGGTATATTAATTCAAAAATAGCGACCTCTTCGTGGGACACCCGGTATATTGATTAATAAACTTATTTCAAAAATGAATTTTATAAAAATACTTCTTTTATTTAATGTATTAAAATATACTAAATGCTAACTAAGGAATCTTTTGAATATTATTTTAATTTATTTATATCTAGCAATTTCGAAATAAGTAGGTAAGTATGAATTTTGCATTGATAATAATAAGCGATAATTGAAGAAAGCGATATTTATTTATAACTACTATTGAATCTGCAACATTTTCCAGCCTAGTAGTTCTTTGGAGTCCTTACAATTTTGACTTTAGACTATCATTCCAAATTGCAATATTAAATCGAGAATTCAACGATAATTGAGTGTGTGTATAGAATCTTTGTTTATATTCCTGGTCAAAATGCTTTGTAAATTTATGTATGGATTCCTTTATAGATTTTGTTAAGATGGAACTTATTACGGTTGTAGAAATGTTGGAAAAATGCGAAAGCAAACTTAGTATTTCACTCTTTATGCTTTGACGAAATACAAAACTACAAAAACAAAAATGTCCAGGACTTTTTAATTTCTTCTGTAAAAGGATATTGTAAAAATGCATTAAAAGTAACGTTAAGGTTATAAGAGTAAATAAAGTCCTTAACACATTTTCTAAAACATAGAGGTTATTAGATGGCGACTCGTACTACAATATATAAATGTTTCACAGTTTAAGCTATTTGCTCAGTAAACATTTTTATATCACCAAGCTCGAAATATCACTAGTTAATTTGCATTCAGTTAACCACTAATCGTATTTTATACAAGCCCTCATATTTTATGTTTAATCTAATTTTAAAATGTTGTCCATCCGTTGATTCAATATTAATAAGTAGGATTTATTGGTATTATTTTCACATCGTCCCACTAGTTCAATAATATTAATCATACACCTCTTCATTTAAACCCTTCCCTTTCAATAATAATTTTACCAATTACTCTTTTATGCATCAAACTCAACACGGTCGCGAGCTTAACATTGAATAAATTAGATTATAATTAGTCCCACGCACTAGCAGCGAATTGCTATTATAATAACAATATGTATTTATAAATAACGTAAAGAATAACTCTGCAGGGATCAGTTAAATTTGTATTCGAGTTTAAAATCAGTCATTCGTTTTGTTCGTCGGTTTATGGGCAATTTGAACGAGTAGTTTAGTAGATATATATATTAAATAGTCTGCAGACAATATTACCATAATATTCTAATGTTAAAGGAATCCGGTTCCTACTGTCGTGAGCAAGAAAGAGACAGTTAAGGGCGTGGTTAACATGGCTATCAACCAAGACCGGCCGATATTAGACGTGCTGCATTGCCAAACTGCTCACTAGCTGGTCTGCATGACACTCGAGTGACACTTTTCTATGGCAAAATGGCAACAGTGACAGCGTGGAGCCTTATTGTTGGCTGGAGACCAACTGTCAGGATTCCTGATCCCGATTATAGAACAAGTCTTAGGCGCATAGTGTCAAGTCATAATACTACTTATAATTATTATCACACCCAATCCACTTAGTAAATATGTCACTGATTAAAACTGAACAGCTGTTTTCACGTTTATTGTTAAATGTACCTTGCACTACCTGTTCCGGCGTACTTCTCACTTCAGCACTATGATTTCCACAATTTGAAGGGGATCTTATTAGAAATTTCTGCAGTTCAATAGTAAAATGAAATGGGCTTCATAAAGCATTTGAAAAAGAATCGTTCTGGCATAATAAAGATCCTACAGTGGATATAGAATGTAATATAGCCTATAAGCTATACGAAACGGATATCTTAGTCAGAAACAAAACTAAACGAAGCACAAACCATAGCTTACTTATCATTTTACCTACTAATATTTATACTCTACTTGCAAATATTTCCACAGCGGATAACAGTTTGGTGGGCACAACGGCATGATGCAGAGTGTGGTAAATATACGTATTTCCATTTCTCTTACCCATTTTTTAAGAGGCCTTTATGTTCCACTAACTGACACTGAGGAAGTAAATGATAGCAAGGCCAGCTGATTGATAACCTGTCATAACTCGCTCTAATCAGCTGTTAGAGC